>JAOQGH010000023.1:45969444-46016538 GCA_025769975.1 Gallinago jamesoni
CACACAACAAACAAAATGCAACACCATCACTAAACCATGTCTCCCAGCACCACGTCAACCTATCTTTTGAACACCTCCAGGGATGGTGCCTCAACCAGTACTCTGGACAGCCCATTCCAATGCTTGATAACACTTTCGGTGAAGAAATGTTTCCTAATAACCAGCTGAACCTCCCCTGGTGTAACTTGAGGCTGTTTCCTCTAGTCCTGTTGCTTGTGACTTGGGAGAAGAGACCGACCCCCGCCTCTCTACACCCTCCTTTCAGGTAGTTGTAGAGAGAGATAAAGTCTCCCCTCAGCCTCCTTTTCTCTAGGCGGAACAACCCCAACTCCCTCAGCCTTTCTCCAGACCCATCACTGTCTTTGTTCTTTTCTGGACCTGCTCTACCACCTCAATGTCTTTCTTGTGGTAGGGGGCCCAAAACTGGACACAGTACTCGAGGTGGGGCCTCACCAGTGCTGAGTACAGGGGGACAATCACCCCTTGGGTCCTACTCACCACGCTCTTCCTGATACAGGCCAGGATGCTGTTTGCCTTTTTTGGCCGCCTGGGCACACTGCTGGCTCATGTTCAGCTGACAGTCGACCAACACCCCCAGGTCCTTTTCTGCAAGTTTCAGTTGGGGATGTTGAAAGATGACACTTCAGTTTTAGAAAATGTATCAATGTGTTTAGATTGTGTAAGAAATAGCTTTTCAACACTGCAAGTGCATATATGAATTGTAATATTTTTAGGATCTTCTGTCAGACATGAGACAGTATTGGCCTGATGTGCTTCATTCATCTCTGAATCGCACCCACTTCTGGTGAGTAAAAAATAAATCTAAAAAGTATTTTGGACATTATTTTATTTTAAAAAAATCTGTCTGTTAGTAATTCTTAAGGTAAGATGTTGTGCATGAGAAGCAGTGTCCAGGAGGCCAACAAAAGCAGTGTGTCTCATGAAATAAATCTGGTTTCTTTTCAGAACACCTGCAAAATGCAGCTGCTGAAGACAGGGCTATGGCAGAGCTTTTGGAGAAATGAAACTTGATGAGAGAGAGATTGTGTTTCCTCCCTTCCCCCCTTAGGGAGGAGAAGCAGCAGCTGTTGACATGTGAAATGTGAATAGCAGTAGCACTCCTGGGGTGTCACAGCTAGCTGCAAGAGCAGATTCCAGGCCTCTTTTCCTAGCTAGCTTCACTGTGTTGCTGGCTTTGAGAGACCTGTCCTTTTGGGCTTTCTCACTGAGGAGGAAATGGGAAAATAGGATGCTTTGGATCATCCTAGCCACTTCTCTACAGAATTCTCACTTTTTACTTATTTTCTAGTAGCATAAGATCAGATCTGGGAATTTATTCAGAGATGGACCTGCTTGGCTCATGGGAAGAGAGAAGGAGATTTTGATCTCTCCTGATAACAGTGCTGATTTCCTTCTTCCCCATGTTTCTCTTTGTCTCTGAGTAATAGGACACTTGGACCAAAGAGCGGTAGGGGTGCTATTTGAGTTTGCACAGGCTTCAGTTTGAAGGGATTATTTTAACATCAGTGGCCATTCCAGTTAATTTGCTGAGCCATGAGCTGTGTCGGCCAACATACGGATATGCAATTTGTTCTTCCAGATCTACAGTGAAAGCAGTGACATCAGATAAGCAGAGCACAGAGCTAGAGGCAGTAGCATTTAAAGCCATCTCAACTATAAGTGCCTATAAGTTTTTCCTTCAGATTGCATGACTGTTTCCTTCATGTGTCAGTAGGAAAAAGCTTCGAAAGGAACATACACTTCTTAGTCTTGTCCTTGCTTTACAGAAGGCAGGTGACCTCAGAGCCTTAAACTGGTTTCACAAGTGTCTTTATGGCAACCTAAACTTGTAACTGTCAGAAGTGATGGTGTCACTTTTTTTGCCCTCCACTCCCCTGTTCTTACACTGTGCCAGAGAGTGTGATTGCTTCTTTCCGTGGTGGACCTTAAACTGGTCCTGGAATAAGAGTAAGAAAAACATTTCTTAAATCTGTCACCTGCCATGCCCTGACCACTTGCCTGTTCATAAAGACAGGTGCATACCAGTCCTTATTTTCCTAACAGAGATATTTTGGTAGGCAGTGGGTATGAACAGGTACAATCAAAAACTTTTCCCTTTCAGTTCAAGGCTAACAAATAGCACTTATTTCAATACCTGGAAATATATTCAGAAATACCATCAAAGCAATACAAAGGACAGGTTATAACACTAACTAATATTTTGATTGACAGAGAAATTCAATCCCTTTCAGTAAGGTGACAAGCACACTGTAATTGGCAGTTCTAATTGCAGATTTTGTAAATGCAAGCTTTTAAGCCAACCGAAAGCCAGTAAGATCCTATTGTACATCTCATTTCAGTTAAAATACTGTATTTACTTCAAAATTAAAAAAATAAAAATCTCTATAGTGTAAAAATCCCAATACAGCAGAGAGAATCTGAAAGTAAAACTGGCTGTTTGCAGTTCTCGTTGTAGACTAAAGGCATCTTAATTGCGTAAAGAACGTGAGCGGTGACAAGCAAGATAGGTATTGTGTATCTTAGCATATCACATCAGGGCTTTTCTATGACTGCTGTAATTGTGTACAATGTTTTTTCCTGGCTTTACCTCTAATTGTCGCCCTGCCTTAAAAGGGGAGGTAGGGAATCTTTCTGGAAATTTTAGCATGGCTGCAGGTGCTTCTGTAAAGGTAGTTGCACATCTCTGTTCACCTTAAATTATGGACTGATAATTGCCTTTCAAGAGTTTGAATTGGACAGGATAGAATGCCTTGATACAGAAAAAAGGGGTATTTGTACTTTGTATCTCAAAATTAACTGAAACCATCCCTTTTATAGTAGTTAATTTTTTGGACCTAATAAAAATTTATAGTCCAGGAGAATTCCCTTCAGGATCAGTCTATATGCACAATACAGAGTAAGGAATCAGTGTTTAGGTGATAAGGTATCCCTAGCCTTCTATATTTTGTGGGCAGCACTTGCAGCTGTGCTTTACAGACCTTCTTTGTTCTGATCCTAACGATGAGCCAGTCCTGGAGCTGGGTGGTCTCTCTAATCCTTGGACGCAGCTGATGTGCTCCTGACTGTCACACGCATCTGTGTGACTGTGCTTGGGGGAACTCTGTCCTTGTTGTACATAACACGAAGCAAAATCTCTGAGGTTGTTTCTTTCCCACACTGCTAAGTTGTGGGAAACTCAGCAGTGTTCATTCCTTTGCATTTCCACAGCCTCCTAAGACTTCATTTGTAGGACTTAGCTTTGAGGTAGCATTTATTTTTAGCGGCCCCATAGAGAAAGTGGTGCAGAAGGGCAAGTTATATAGTGGGGCCCAATCAAGTTCTGTAAGCCCCACTCCTCTGTGCCTGCCAAAGTACTTGTGTCCTACAAGGAGGAAAAAATGTTCAGCAAAGTTCCTGACAGCTAGCTACTACCTCCTCATGGGTATGAGAAGTTCAGAAGGATGGATGGCCATCATGAATACAGGCAGCTATGTTTTGTGTCCACATGCCTCCCAGCTGTGAGCTGACACTCAAGTAGAATTACTTTGTCTTACCGTGGTCTAGGTGAAGGTTAATGTGTCTCAGTGAATAACATTGAGACATTAGTTCTTTTGATTTCTAAACAAATTTCTTTGTTATTCTCTGGTACCTGCAGGTCCTTCATTTCCTAGCTGCTTCAGTTCATGTTTAAATGGAACAGGTGAAGGTGAAACTTCATATGCCTGTGCTGAATGCTTAGTATTAGCTGTACCTGCATCATTACTATTTTTTTTTTTACATGGCTGTGCTGCAAAACAACGCTCTCAAGAGTGTCATCTTAAAGTTTCAGTAATTGTTTTGTAGTGGCTCAGGAGGAGCTCTCAATTGTGGAAGCTCTCAGGACTGATTAAAATGCTTGAGCCTGGTGTATTATTGGCTTGTTGCAGCTGATGCTGGACGGACACTGAGTATGGGTAACTCTTTGTGTTTTCACTTGGCATCCCCACAGCTCCATTGCCTGGGCTCTGTGAATAGTGCAAACTGGACTAAAAGCACTTCAGTAGCAGATCCATGTTAGCAATGGTACGTGTCTTGAGCACCATCAGATCTTTGGCCCTTTATTTCTGCCTTCTTTCTGGAAACAGGGGGACATTTAAATTCAAGTGCTACTGAAAGCCTTCAAAAGACAGGCACAAGACTTTACTGTTAGTTTTACCCATGTGTATGCATATATTCGCTGAAGAAAAATTGTCATTCTACATGCATTCTACTGCTGTTCCAGTAGCACTTTGGATTTGACTATTGTCTGCTTCTGGTGCAAGCCAAATGCTTAATATCTCTTGCTAAATTTACCCCTAAAAGAACCTCCATTTTCTTTAAAACTGTGGTCTCTTTTCTCATCAGTAATTTCAAATCCCTTATCACGAAATTGGCTCTTTGGCCCATGTAAAGTGGACTCCTCCAGCAAGTAAACAATTCACTTGACATGTAGCTGAGTGTTTTTGCCAAGATGAGAATTCTCTACAAGGCTAAATTTGAGAATATATTGTGAAAAACCTCCTAGTAATGCGTCTTGTCCCCTGCCTCAAATATCTTGATGCTGCAGTTGCTTGTGGCACACAGTTCTCTTTTCAGAAGTAGTGTATGAATTTCTGTAGATACAAACACAATTTGTTTTAAAGTGTTTTAATTCTGCAAGTAAAATCTGAAGTTTTTAATACGAATGGACTATTCAATAGCAGGCTTTCATAGTTGTCCTTGTGCTTCTCTGCTTTTCTATGAGATACTTAAGGCATCATAAGATCAGGGAATGCTGTGATGGTGGCAAGAATTTGTGATAACTTCTTGCGTACATCTGATGAATTGATACCTATTTAATGCAAGTAGCTCATGAAAATTTGAAAAGGAAGGAAAAAAGAAACCACCACCATCCCCCAAAACCACAGGTAGTCTTATTAAAGATTACACTGTTTAGTCTTTCAGTATACTTCAGAATTGATAGAAATATATTTTGAGCTTTGGTCCATTTTTTGGTCCTGTTTGAGTTTGTCTGCCATAAAATTACAGGATTGCTTTCTTTTGTACTCTGTTCCTTGGTATCAGAAGACTTGATGGTGGAACAGAAACAAGACTTGAACAGGCCTATGAAAGTAGGCTGCCACAGGCCAAAGTAAAAGTTGAGGCAACAGTCCTGTCTTTGCAACTGTTCCTTCCAAAATAAGGATTAGTCTCTTCTGAAAAATTTTTAGTGCTTTGAAAGTACATTTAACATAAGACTCCACTAAAACTTACATAAAGCTTAAAAATATTCATTTCCTGAGCAAATTCTACAGCTCTTTCATTAATTTGAAAAGTCTTCTCTTGAGTTGCCAATGTTAATACCAGCTCATTTATATATTTTAACATGACTTACTGTCTGAAAGAATTTTTCTTGGTCCATTGTTACAAACCATAATGAGGCACTTCTTGGGCTTCTTCCTTACTCTCCTGATAGGTCCAAAATCTCTTGATAAATAATTCTACTAAAAAAATGTGTAGATGTTACTGTAACTGAAAGGGTTGGAGAGTGATCTTTCTTGGCTTTGCTTTTTGCATGTGCAGTAGTTTTTGAGTGCAGTGTCCTATTTCACATATATAGCCTTTCAGATACTTAAGTATATTGGCTAGCTTGTTCAGCACATATCTGCAAATAATGTTTTTTAAAACTAAAATTTTGTTTTCCTCCTACAGGAAACATGAGTGGGATAAACATGGTACTTGTGCAGCCACGCTTCAGGTCCTTAATTCTCAGAAGAAATACTTTGGTAAAGCCTTAGAACTCTACAAGCGTGTTGATCTTAACAGGTACATGAATGAACTTGGTGGTCTGCCTCTTATTTCAAACAATTTCTAAAGTTTCAAATCTAGCCTAAAAAAAAGTCTAAAAATCCAATGGCAGAGGGTAAATGAGTATTAGCATAAATTATTTTTAATACTGGAGTTCAGAGGAAGGGTTGTTTACTCTGAGAAGGAAATCTCTGGTCTCTTCAAAGTCTGGAAGCCAAGCAGTGTTCTTGGCAGCATCATTTTAGACAATGTGAGCCAGTAAATTTTGAGTAGCGGTGTCAGCTGTATCTCACTACCAAACGCTATGGTCCCGATGAGGTTCTAAATCAAGTGACAAAAGCCCCCCAAACTTCTGAGATAAAACAAGCGTTTGAGCTTCAGTATTAGAGAAGACAAGTGCTCTGCTCAGAGGAAAGGACAAGCTGCATGCAAAATTGTGCAGAACACCCTGGGAAAAGGCTGAGAGGTAACAGCAAGAGAAGGTGTCACGAAAGGCAGCGTTCAGTCGCTGCAGGCAGCTCTTCTGTCTTTCAAACAACCCTAATGTGACACTCTTGCTTTGTCACAGGAGCTCATGCTTTACCATGATTACCATGGATACCATGATTCCTCATCATGGTATCAAAGCACTGGCCATTCCAGATGCAAAATCTTGATGGGAATGTTGCAGCTTCTCCCAGGAACTGTATGTGCACATTCTGGCTGCGGGTGGATGCCAGAAGGCCAGAGTCCTTTCCTGATCAGCGCTTGGTAGGGGTGGGAGAATGTTTGACTCGGGCTTCTTGACCATGAATTGTCTGTCTGTATAAGATGACAGTATCTGAGGGAGGAGAAGTTCTTTTGTATCTAGAAACATCCATTAAAAAGAAATAAATTAAAAAATCCCGTTCATGTTCTGTCAGTGCCTTGTCCAGGCAATCCCCTAACAAAGTCTCACTGACTTTGCATATGCACAAAGGAAATATGTCTTTCTCCCCCCCCCCCATCGTTTTTGTAGGTGTCTTACAAAACTTAATCAGCTTTTTCTAGATACAGTGCTTAAGTGCATGTCTTATGTAGTGTTACAATTAATAATGTCTGATAAGCCACTTACCGAAGTAGCTGTGATGGTGTGACTAAAACATTTTACAGATGGCACAGTGACCAATTATGTGAGTCTGCATCAGCATGTGTGACACTGAAAAAGAATAGACTGAAACATGTTGAAATTAATTGCTCAAGCATATTTTCCATTGTAAAAATGAACATAATTAATTTAATCTTTACTGAAAAAAAAGACCACTAATGTTCTCATTGTACTTCATTTATACTTGGATGAGAAAAAGTGGTGTGAGTAAAATATTGTTTCCAAAAAGGAAATTATTAAAAAGAGGACATCATGCAGGCTCCTGTAAGAATGCCAGAACGTCATCTATTTTATTTACCTCTCTTAGATTCAGTGTCAAATGACTACAACAGGCAGCTAGACCTTTAGGCAGCTGGGTTAAATCCCTGTGCAGAACCTTGGAAAGGTTGAGCATTATCAGCACTCACAGATTAAATTCTGTGAGATGCTGAATGTTCCCACTCCTTATGGAAGAAGCTGGGACTTAAACACTTGGCACGCATTGGATCCTGAGTCTTGGAATTGCAGACTTTCCACAGGACTGAATCTAAAGTAAGGGTTGTATATATGCTAGAGGCTCTTAAGAGTTACCTTGTTTCTCTTACGTGAACAACCTTTCCTCTCCAAAAACAAATTCATTAGGAAATGTTTCTGCTCTGATGTTTATGTTGATCTGGATCCATGTCCCTCTCCTGGTGTGTTATGCACATCCAACCCCAACAAGCCCACCCTGTGTTAGAACATGAGGATCCCCAGCGCAGCCTCCCAAGAGTGGTTCCATCCCCTCCTGGTGGCTGGAGCACAGGGAGTGTAGATCAAGGCAGGGGAAGGGAGGCAATTAAACTGTGTGCCCTACCTGGCATTCAACAGAGCATTCTGAAGGTCCAGCAAATATCAGCAATGTTGTCCTTTCCGCTCGCTGTGTCTGGAGGCTCAACTCTCTCAGCTCCTTTAAGGAGGGGGAGATGGTTCTTCCTGACCCTGCTGAGTTGGATGGGAAGTGGCCTTTCAGAAAAGGGGAGCTTTTCCTAAGCCTCACAGAAGATGGAAGACTAGTTTCCATTGCTCCCCATAGCTGTAATGTTTGCTGACTTCTCATTAAGATTATCCATTTACCTTATGATTATGAAGTTATATTTGCATACAGGAACCATGGAAAAATGTTTTATCTTTGTTTCAGTTGTCTCCTGAAAGCTGGGATAAAGCCAAGCAGTTCCTATTACCAGGTAAGAGTCAATCTTTTATGAAACAAAGTCATGTGCATTCACTCAGCAGGAGTCAAGTAATTTAATTGTATTGTTCTTTAAGGTTGTGCTTTATCTAAAAGTTTTTGTGAACTTAAGAAGCGTGGGAGCTGTTGGAAGATGTGCTGATGACTTTTATATAAGCTTTTTAATTTTTCAGATGACTGCCATAAAGGAGGCTCTTACAAGATTTTATGGTGTAACACCAAAGATCCAATGTCTTCCTCCAGAAGAGGTAAAAATTCCAACATGCACACAGTCCCCAAACACCCTAAAACAACAACAAAAAAAAAACCACCACAAACAAAAGACTAACAACTTCAAAAAAAACCAAACACACCAGTTCACTTATCAAAAAAACAAAAGTAAAAATAGAGTAAAAAATCTTTAGCATGGTGAAACTTAGGTCTGGGTGTTGCTTGTGTGTATAGCCCTTTGCAGATTAGATATTGCTTGATTCTGGGAGTTGATGAAAAACATTGCTTACATGCTGTGGCACCACTGAGATCAGCTTATGCTACTGTTGCCACAGCCTTTTCTTAACACAGAAAGACTGCTAGTGGAGAAAGCGTCCATCTTTTACCTAGTAGTTTTGCTGTCAGTATACCTAACCAGAAAGTGGGGGTACTGGCTTTTAAAGGTTCCTTTGTCTTAAAAGATTTGAACCTGCATCTTTTGTATGAGTTCTCTAGTGACCACGCTGTATTGCTCTAGCTGAATACTTTCTGCTCCTCCTGCTAAAGCTTAATTGCCATATAGCAAATTACTAGAACCAGAGTGATCTGAATGGAGACAGCAACTGTTGGCCTCAACAAGAGTGCTGCCTGTCAACAGCAGTCTCCCCTTCACTGGGCATGGCTCATCTTCTGCATGAAGAACCTACTCAGTGGACAGAATCCTTCAGTAACAAAGCAGCTCAGAGACTTGTCTCAAAAGCCCGTGCATATAGACATACTCAAAATGCCTTTTTGTATCACTGTGGTTCAGGATGACCATAATCTTTCCTTTTGAGCCAGTGATGTTGAAAATTTCCATTTCTTTATATTTTTCCTTGCCAACGATTGTACTGTGAATCACAGTGCAGTAGGGAATGGTATACACAGAGACAGTGTGCTGTAACATAGAATACAGGTCACCATATCTGAACCAAAAATACCTTTGAAGGAACAAACCAGTATTTTGAATAATGATATGGCTAAGGCTGCATAGCCATTTTTTTTCCTTTTTCAGCTAGGTTACTCTGCTTTTATTGAAAAAGAAGACTAAAAAATAAGCCTGCAAGATGGCTTTCCCCTCTTATAAGTGGTTCCTTATTATCTCAGCTTGATAAAAGTAGTTTACTACAAAACACTTGGCAAAATTATTGCCCATACACAGACAATAATTTTGTGAAGACTTGCCAAGATATAGTTGCTTTTGGAGCTCAGTAGCTTGTGTGTTGTGAACTCGTTTGCTTTAGTAGCACTCTGAGGTTTTTATACTCAGATGTTTTTTCACATAAAAAAAAATACATTAAAAAAATATTGTAACCTAGAATTCTAAGTTACTTTAAGAAGCAAAGGAATATGAGCTGAATGTGGGTTGCACGCTCGCCCACTTCTTGATGTTGAAGAAATACAGAGCTAACACAAAACCCCGTTTCTAGCTCCGTTCACTATAGTTATGCCCTTGCTTTTAGAACAAATACAATACTGCTGAAACTACGTGCAAGTCGTTTACAGCTTGAGTCTCCTGTCCTTAACAGCTGAATCTAATAGGAAAAAAGCAGACCCCCGTTATTTAAAGATAGGATTTTTCAGATTTCCAGCCTTGTCAATGCCTGAAGTGTATTATGGAAGTACTTCAATGTTTAAAACATATTACACACTTGCTGTGTTCTCAAGCTTCTTAAGAAAAATAAAAACCAAAACAAAAACCTCCACACAAACCAAAAAAACCCCAACAAATACAAACCAGACCAAAGCAACAACAAAACAAAAACCCACCATGGTTACTTTTGTCTTGTACATGTATTTTTGTCCTACTTAATGGTTTCAAAAGCAATTTTTTTCTGTATGCATTTTGTCATACCTGAACATCTTGGTGGATTTTCTTATAATCATCTTCCCCACATGAAAGGCTTCCATGCCTGCTGCCAATATTTTTCTTCCTAGTCTGTCTTGTTGTACAAAAGTGGCATTTCTGCTACTTTTGGCAGCTTACTTTTCTATTCTTTTCAGTAAAAGCCAAAAAGCTTTTCATTATAAAACCAAGTTTCTTTTCTCCTTTTTGGAGAATTTTCTTTGCTCCAGTTCTCATGCTGCTACAAAAGAGTTAGTGAAAGGTGTTCAGCCAGAGCTCATCATTGAGGTGAACAGCTTCTGTCTACGGTGCAGATTTGGCAAATGACAAGATAGTCTTTGTCAGCATTTCATAATGTGACTTAATAGTGAGGCAGATTCCCCAAATTGTTGAAATTGCAACTGGTGTTGTTAGGATGCATTTCCTTGTTTGCTTGCTCCTTAAAGACAAGTAAGTACTAGAAGCTGTTCAGAGCGGATGCCTCCGATTCATGTCTACTTCATGTTTTTCAAGTGGCAAATATAGAAATAAGCACTACTATATTCTGTAGATAAGACAATATATCTCAAGAATTGTTGCATTTTCTTTTCCCCGTCATGCTGATATCCTTTATGTTTCTAGGGTGAAAAAGCACAAACAATTGGTCAGATTGAATTCTGCTTCACCAAAGAACTGCAGCTGAGAAACTGCACGGCGCTGAAGGGTGAATCTGACCCAATGCAAGCTGACTTGAAGCTTGGAACTGAGGAGTTGTCTGTCTGCAGTGATACTCTCCCAACCTATTATCCTTCACAGGTCCAAGATCACAAATGAAGCCCTACGAGTCTGAAAAACTTTTTAACAGCAATCAAAACCAAACCCTTAAACATTATTCCTTGGAAGGCAGTCTTGACTTAACAATGTTATAAAGGCCTGTCTGTATCATAGGCATGCTGTGAAGATTTCTGCTGGAAAATACATTTCTTTTGCTATTACAGGAGAATGGTCCCCATTGTAATATCAGTTACACAGCCTGAAGTACTGAGTTGTGCCTCTGATACTGATGGGATTAGAATCTGATTTACAGCTCTGCCTGGACTTTTTTGGCTTGCTTATGTTTTGAATCAATGTTTAGAAGAGAACTGTTGACTTCTTGGTTTCACTTGCAGTTGAGTCTTCAACTTTAGCCACTTCTGGGTTTTGTCCATGAGTCAGGGAAATTAAGCTATTTCTTTTCTTGAAAGGATGTTTGTCTCTCTGAGATGAGATGACAAATTCTTCAGAAGAAAATATGGAAAAGAAAAATAACTTAGAGACCTGTCTGGAGGTCCTTTCCTGGACTTAATGCCCACTGCCTGACCTAAGATTGCCCTCTGGAAGTGCTGAACAGAGGCCACATCCTCAGAGGCATTGAACCTTTCCTCACTCAGTGATCATGGCAGACTGAAGATATCAACTTTTACATAACCTGTCAGAGAATGAAATAACGTTCACAAGATTTTGGCACTTCTGCCTAAAGGAACCCAGGAAGACTGTATCTGTAGCCTTACCTATTCTTTGATTGATTTTGCTACAGTAGCTCCATGCAATCTTGAAAAAAAACCACAATCTTAAAACTAACTTTCTAGTATAGGGAAATGTTAGGCCCTAGAAATATTTTCTTAATTTTTTGTTGTATTTGAACATTTACATTTCCACACAAGTGCCAGCACTTTTAAATAAAAAAGAGATTTTCATGGGGTTTTTTTGTGTTGTTTTTTTTTTTGTTTGTTCCAAGACGCAGCTTTTTATAGGTAAAAGTGTAAATAGTGCAGGATTTTCAGTGAAAAGTAGAAATGTTAGCAGTGGTGCATCTCTATCCCATAATAATTAATAACTTGCCATGAAGTTGGATATTTCCACAGGGGACCAGATTTGGATGATGTCTTCTATACAGTGCTGTGTTGATATGAGTGTCTCAAATTGTTTTTCAAAGAAAGACAATTATGGCTCAAGGAACCATCTGTTAGGAGAATATTATTGTGAAAACATGAAATGCAGTATTAGGAACAAATTTGTTACGTCTTTTGGGGTTTAGAAACCATTCCCACTTAATCCCATTTTTGACTATCCCTGTTTCTCTACCACCTTTCATTTAAGGCTCTGTTACCTTGCTGTTCTAGAGTGCTGTAATTCTTTTAGTCCTTTCTTTAGAAACTCAGGTATTTATTTAACAGCAATATAACGTGTATGGTCTGCACTCTGTTGTATTTGTATTTCAGTAGCATGAGGGCTTTGCTTTCAGAATTTGTCTTCCTTCCCAAGAGGGGGAATATAATAATATATAATAATACTATATTATTATACCAATGATAAATCAGATCTAGTGTTTTTATAGTAGCCGTGGTATGTTCGGTTCATGTTGGATGTGAGCAGAAGAATCACAATTCATTCCCATGTTTCTGCCATTTTCTAAGTAAGAGAATGTAGGGAGACCGAACTAAAATGCGTGAAAAGACTAGAATGTACCTGTGTTTTGTGGAGTCTTCTTGATTAAAACTCTCACTAATATTTTTTCCTTCTAATTTCAAAAATTATCTTAGCCTAAAGAAAAAAAACCACTTGGGAAAACAGGTATTTTTCTGCAAAGGAGCAGCCCAAGGCTCGTGTACTTTTTACAAACTCTCTCCAGCTCTTTCAAATAGCGCTTAGAAGGTGCACAGGTTTTGGGTGGACTGCAGAGAGTCCAAGCAATTTAAAATTAACATTAATTTACATTTCACATCATAAGGTAGTTTTTTTGGTTTTTTTTGTTTTTTTTTTTAAGAAGCAAGACCCACCTTTTCCTCAAAATTCTGCTATTTTTATAACGGTTTGGATTTTTTTTTTGTCCTTTAGGGAAGTGTCTTGTTCTCCTTTTCCTTTCAAAGTTCTCAGTGTGCAGTGCCATGTCCTTGCTTGTTAAGCCAATCAGCAGCGAGGGAAGTGAAAACAGAGGTTGGTAATTACTGTCTGACCATCCCACGAACATCTTAGTCCTTCTCAGTCACCAGTTTGATTATGAACACTGTCCTTAATTAGAGTAATAGACTTCTCAAAATCATGCTATAAATATTTCCATCTTGGATGAGCAGGTGCCGTTCAAAAAAATCCCATCAAATCCACAGCAGCGTGCTGGACTGACAAATGAGGGATTGTGTTTCCCTTGCACTTGTTTTAATTCCTTGGTCCTCTTCACAGTTAGAAGAAAAGCTTAAGCTTGGAAGCAGTGGTAGCATTGGTTCTTGCACAGACGTGCTTAATGGAAGCTCAAATCAATAGCTTGATTGTTGTGTTGGGTTTTTTTAATTGCAGTATAAATTGTATTTTCTTTTATAATGCCAAACAACGCTTAGGGACGCAAACTATACAGTATGAGTTCTCTGCAATTCCAAGTGTTGTGGGTTCAGTTAAAGGTCACTCACACAATTAAGATTTACGTGCATCAGGAGCAACAGTGTGTGCCAGTAGCAACCTGGAGAGCAGGGGAGGAATGAGAAACACAAGTTTCACATCCTGGAGCATATCCTGACAAAAACCAGAACACAGTCTGGGAACCAAAACTTGTCTTGGTAGCAGAATACCTGTTATTGTGATAAGCTCAGTAGAAGGTAAAAAATATTTCTGGAAGTCCATGATTGGGCATTACGAGGGGAGTGGGTTTGTGTCTTAGTGTATATATGTTTCTCTGTGTAGCAATAAAGGGATTCAGTTCGATTTGGATTCGCTTACTGCAGGATCGACGAGTCCATGATTCCTTCATTTGCCACAAAGTGTAATACATTAATTAAAACAAAGCAACAACTGCAAGTATGTACTTTATAAGGAAGTGAGTGACACAGACACTAAGGAGGCTCAAAGGTAAAGCTTTGACTCTTGCCAAATAGGGAGTCAGGAGATACAGACAGGAGTCAGAAGCTGCAGCAGAGTAGGTGGTATGGCTTCCATGCATTTTTAGGCTCCTCTTCAAATGCAGGAAACAGGAGGGAGCTGATATATTTTAAAACTTTGAGGAGAAACTCTTTCAGAGAAATCTGAAATGAGAAAAGCAAAAGGAAGGGAGGGAGATAGCAAAGCCAGCAGCATGCTGAAAAACAACCTGCAAATGAGTAAAAAAATGACTGATGCATGTTAAGTCAAGGTTGGCTAAAAATAACCTCATGGATTCTGAAGTCCTGTTTAAAGGGACACACCTGAGGTACTTCATTTGCCTTAACCACGCCCATGTGATTACACATGAAATAATTTAATTTGCTATGATCAATTTATTAGTAGTAGCAATAAAATACCATATGTGACTACTGTTGCTTGTTTTTTTGATAATCCCCCTTGCCTAACTTCTAGGAAGATACAAATGTCTTCTAAAAGCTACTTACTGATTTTTCTGCAGAGAAGTGCCAAGATGCCATACAGATTTAAGTGATACATTTAAGGGATGCTTTAAAGTCTGTATCTGGATCTGGGCAACCGGGAGAGCAGATGAATCAATTATAGCACCAGTTCAGAACAAAGATCGTGGTGTCCAGCCATTTATGTTCTTTCTAGCAGTGGCTCCTGGCCAGTTACCAGACTTGGAAGTTGCTTTCCATCAGAACATATATAATTTCAAGAGTTGGATTAATACAATTTAAATGTAAGAGGTAAACAAAGGTATATTGGGAGCCATAAAAATTGTTTCAGTTCTTAAAAGTGTCACTTCCTTAAGTCAAATGAAATCTATCAGCTTTAAAGAGTCATCACAGCCTGGGGAAGATGGGGGCTGTATTCTTTTCTGCCTCATTAAATAAATTGACTAAATCCCAGCAGGGGGGTTGTTTGTGCAGTCTCAGAGCTTTAAAACACTAGTCAACTCCACGAAGAGACTGCATGTTGATACCCTTTGTCTGTGTGCTCTCTCATGCAAGATGCACGACCATCCCTTGGCGTGTCGCTTAGACCGCGGGCTGGCTGTCCCCTTCCCAAGGACAGACCCTCCTAGAACACAGGCAGGTTCTTTTCTCTCTCTCGTCTCTCGCTGCTGTTCCACTGAGTCTCTCTCAGCTGCACAGGAGCCAAGTTTCCAGGGGGAAGGAAATGCAAGATTTGAAAAAAAAGCAGTGTCTACTTAGATTCTTTGGGTGTATATTGTCCTTAAGGCCATGTCTGGTCTGCCCGTCCCTGCCAGCAGCAGGCTGACCTGCCACTGCTGACAGGAACCGGAGATGGGAGAAGCAGAGGGGACTTCTCCCCATCGCTCCTCTACTTAGTGGGGGCAGGGACTGGTTGCTGTTGCCCAGCTGATGGGCAAAGCTGCCTCTGCAGGCTGGGAGGGAGATGATGCTGGCCCAGTGGAAGGGAAAAAGCAGCCGCAGGACTGCAGTGCCCAGGCAGCACGTCAACATGCTGCAAGTCAGGTCCTACAACTGGGGACAGGCTGGGTATCCACAGCAGCAAAGCAGCAGGTTTTACAGTGGGGGAGGTAGATTTTCAGGGGGATGGGTTCTTGAATTTGGGCACCTCAGCTCTGGTGTGGTTGAGCTTCAGACAGCTGTTTGGACCACAGAAGGTTAATGGTGCTGCTGCCAGTGTTACTGCTGCCTGCTGATGGTACTGATGATGCGAAGGGAAAATGCCAGGACTTTGCAAGTCGCTTTCCAAGGAATGGAGCAATCAATGATGAGGAATGTTGTTATTTATTCTAAATTCAGACTGTTTTGCTGCTCAAGTAGCTTCCCTCACAAGGGATGTGAGGGAACATGATCTACTCTACATGCCTTTCTTTCCTGTGTGTAAGTGTTCTGTGCTCCACAAAGTTGCTGTAGATCACCTAGAGTTGATATAAATAATCAATTTTAGAAAGGGGTTTCCGTTTCTTGTGCTTTGGAGAATAAGAGTGTTAGTATACAGGCTAAGTGAGACCTCATGTGGGAGATGGGCAGATTATTTTTTTGTGCTGTGGTCTTCATTATTCCTTACCCCAAAGTACACTGGAGCATCACGGACTGGGTGAGGATTAGATACACTTCAAGAGCAGCCAAGCCCAACCGTGCCCAGAGACTGGTGGTATGAATCCTATCAATATATTCAGTGCTGACGCTCAGACACTGTGCTCATTTTGAAGGACTGATATCTCGGTAATCTTTTATAAAAAAGAAGGTAAAATTACCATATTTGATAAGAAAATTTTTAGGCAGGTGATAGAAAATTCTTAAGCAACCTGAAGAATACCATGGTGCTGCCTGTAAGAAATACTTTCCTGATGACAGCCTCACTTACCAGAACAGGCTGTTCACTTAAGATTTTTCTATAACTCACACAGTGGTTGTTTGCGTTGGAGACCCATGCTCTGCGTGTAAATCAGAGAAGATGAGCCAAAACAAAATTAGCAAGAACTAAAAACACAGCAGTTGCCCTCTGATAATTACAATCTCTGTAAACAAGTGTGATGCATCCCAGCAGGTACCCGCCGTTAGAGCTCTTTCTTCTGCTTAGTATTGTTGAGTAAAACTCTCCGCTCTCAGCTTTGGAGAGAGGCTTCTCTCTTTCCAGAGCGCTCAGCTGAGGGTGCAGAAGCTGTGTGTGCTGCCAGCAGAGCCAGGAAGAGATGTGGCATCGCCTGAGTACTGTCATCTTAGTGCATCAGCTTTCCACAGATCCATCTCCCATACCAAGATTTCCCAGGCCAGATGACGCTCATGAAGGCAACGTGTGTCCAGGTGCTTGTGCTCTGGGTTCCCACTGCCAGCTGTTGCGGTTTTTGCGTTCAAAAGAATATTGTGCAGGGATCGTCCCTCCTCATAAACCCTGTTTTGCAGGTATTTGCTAAATGCCTGGGGCATGTGTTTGTCAAAGATTTATTGGTCAGGAGGCTGACTGACTGATGGGTGAAGTGGGGACCACTTTCTTGTCTCCTGGTCGCTCAGATGTTCGGGGGCTTACGATGCTGGTATCCTACTGAGGTAGTCACCAGGCCCTGTCTTATTTATCCTCAAGCCCCACGATACTTTGAGATTTCATCCTCTTGGTTTCTGTGGAACTCAATAAGCAGTTTGTCATTTCTAAAGCCTGCTGCAGGATGATCACTGTAGCGAATTAGCTCTGGGACACAAACTACCCTCTCATTTCCAGTGCCTCATGTTGTTTTCGATTCTCTTCATTATTCTCAGTGACTTGAGGGTGAATGCACCACACTCTTTCATCTTGCAGAGTAACCAAACCATTTATAGAGGAACAGATACCGTACAGAGAAAAATCTCTTAAATCTCATGGACAAAGCACACTCAAAATAAATACCTATTTTTTTCCCGCTTTTTCACCCTCTATTACTGTTCTGAGAGATTCTGACTGCAAGGATCACTGGAGGTCTGGAGGAAGGTAGGCATATTGACGGATAACTTGTAATCCTTTATTTATTATCGCTTTAGCACCTGTTTTTTTGGCATGTTTGGCTGATTAACAGGCTTGCTATCCTGAGCAAGAAAAATGTGTAAAAAAAATAAGAAAAAAAATGGCAAAAATGGATATCCATTAAAAGAGTTAACAATCTGGGGCCTCCATAATTATTTAAACAGAAAAACGGTGTGGATAGCCTGGTCTGTCTGGGCAGATGGGAGAACAGGAAAATCAGAGTACGTGTTTTCTTGCTTAGCTCTGCCGCTATCCCCCTGCGAATGAAATTCAACTTGAAATCTGATGACAATTTTAAGAAGTCCCACACGAATTAAGTAGGACATTAAGCAGGACTTCCTTGCATTTGCTGTCTGCAGAGGGCCATTTCATCCTCCCTAGCCCTGGACAAGTAATTAAAGTCTAAATGTTTAAAAATATCATGGCTTTTGGAGGCAATTAGAACATCTGGTCCCTACAGTAGAATAAAAACCCTGGTTCCAGCAACTGAGCTCCTAGTGCTTACTTGGTGGGAACTGTGTGGCGCTGCAGAGGGATGACTAATGCAATAGTTGGACTGAGTCTTAAATCCAGCTCCATCCCAGGGTGGCAAGGAGACATGCCCAGCTGCTCTGGGGCAGCCCTCCCTGGGCCTTTTGGGATAAACCAGATATGGCATCCCTGGCAGGAGCCCAGATGGCACTGATTAGTGTAAATACACATTGCTGGGTCATATGGCACAGCCACAGTCCTCCAGTTAACCCGGGGAGAGGTTTCTGCTGCTTACAAACAGGCTCTGGAGAAAACGTTCTGGCAGGTTCTGTAGCAGAGATGAGAACCCAGGGTTTCTCTCAGCTTTAAGCAATTGCAGCCAGTTTTCTTCACAGCTTTACAAGGAGAGACCTGGAGGAGGCCCCGTGCAAAATATTGGATGCTCAAGGGGGAAAAAGAAGTCTTTGTCCCCGTTTTCCCCTGCCAAGGGGAGAATACAAGGGACCTCCTCTCCTGCGGTGGGGACAACTGCTTCCCTTGCTGGGGGTCCTACAAACAAACAGCACCAGCACTTTCAGCTCTGTCTTAAACACAATGGCTTTTACCTTTTGCAAGGAACTTTGTCCTGTCAGTCTAAGTGACAAGGGCTCTTAGGAAGCTGCCCCAAAGGCTGGTAGGAGAAGGAATAACCTGGGCAGGCAGGAGTGCATTGGGTGTGGAATTCCTCTTCCTCACCCAGATGGGCCATCCTCAGTAGCACATCCAAGTGCCTGGGGGATGTCAGAATATAATGGTGAGAGCGAGGACCTTGCAGAACTCGGTGTCAGGTGACCCAGAATTTCCCAAGAATAGATTTTATGATTTGCATGCCTGAATTCCTCCAAATCTTCCAAGAAGCACACAGGCTTTTTCACATCCATCTCATAAAATTTGGTAAGTGGCATTTCTGCTCATTTTACCTTCTCCAGCTAAATTCTGCTGGAAGCCACCAGCGGTCAGTGGTAAAAATTTTAGTTACTGGCAGTTTGTTTTATGAGCAACAAAGAGCCAGATGGAGCCAATTCCATAATCCTTAAATATAAATAATGTATTATTTAATACAGATTCTGAAGTCCCTTCAGGCTTGAAAATCAGCCAGTTAATAACTTTTCATTTCAGACATACTGAACGCTGTAATAACCTGATGTCATTTTGAACACAGCAATTAAGTATTCAGTTTACAAGACAAATGAAGACTCATTACAGTCAATCAGGGAGGAATTACATGAACTTAAATTGCAGGTATTTATCACAGTTTCTCAAAAGAATATTTTACTAGCTATTTTGAAAGAAAAAGCTACTTCTTTGTTATTCTGTAAAAGTACTGCCTTCTTTATAAAGAACTTCTAATGAGATCTTTTTCCAATCCTAATGTTTTATGGTAATCCAACTGCACTATGTCATCTTAGGTCATTGTGAAATTAGACAGTGAGTGTGACAAATATACTGGCAATTTCTTAGCAATCTATTTTAAGGTTTTGCCTTTGTGATGACTAGAATGAGAAAAAGCTTTACTTTGGAAAAAGCAATAAGAACTGATTTAGCAACCAGTGACTTCCAATACACTGGACAGAAAAAAAAATAAATTAAAAAAAAGCAAGAAAAAGTAATATTCAATATGCTTAGTTTGTCATGTTTGCTTACCCTGGAAAATGTTGGGAGTTTCCAGTAGAGCTCAGTGACATAAGTAGTACAAAGTAAACTTAGTTAAATACAAAGATTCAATTTTTTATGATTGCAGTTTTTAATGATTTCAACTCCACCCCACCTCTAAGTTTTGTACTATATTTATCTTTTGTATGAGATTGCCTAATCTGTAATAAGGCTGCCAAAAGCCAATTACCAATATTGGGGTAATAATAATACATTGTAAAAGAGGAATTGGAATAAAATTATTTCCATTTAGCCAAGAATTTCAGAGTGAAATATTAAGTAGAATCATGGCTAGATTTAGAGAAAGAAAACCAGGCTGAGGCTGCTTTTCAGAAACGTGCTTAACATTTTTTCCCCTGAAATTCTTTACAGCACAGAAGCCCGATGCTATTGGTTCCAGCTGTAGGACTAGGGGCTCCTATTGCTTTAGGATAAAATTTTATTATCGGTTGAGCAAATCACAGTCAGACTCTGCTAATCAATAATCTTTGCATCCAAAATGACTTACAGTAAAGCTCTCGTTTTAACTCCCTGCTTTCAGTAACAGCATGTTTCTCTTCTAGGTCATTTGGCATTATTCATATTTAGATTGAGAGGTTGTGTCTTGCACTCACTCTTTGTGAAGATATAATTTACATGAGCATTCCCTGAAATGTCTCAGTCAACTTCAGTTCATTAAGAGACGTTGGTATTCCAAGACAACTAGAATTTGTTGAAAGGTTTGCAGAGAGAAGTATGTTAATTAAGTTGTTTTGCCTTAGAAAAGTAGTTACGTTTCCATAGGAAGAAGGGAGAAATTTTGTCTTAATTTTCCTTTTTCCACAGAGAGAATTAAATATAAAGACCCTGAGACAGTGAGCATGCCTTGATGCAGCCTGACTGTGCCAGTTTATTACTGAATTTTATTCTGGACTTTATATATTTACTGGAATTAACTACCATGGGACCTTCTCTCAGAAGCATTTCAGGGAAGTTTATAAAATAGAGAAAATTGTACAGTTGGTGTCATTTATATGAGAAAATAAGCGGTTCCAGATTCTGCTAGTTGTGATCTTTTTGGGAAACATTTTAGTTTTGAGAAATCATTTCCAGTTCATCAAGTGAAAAGTGGGATTTGGTCTGAAGAAGAGACCATTCAAACCAGCTGACATGACAACCATGTCCAGGTTGGACAGCCAATTTGTTCCAGGACTCTTCCAGAACATTTCTGAATCTCAGTTTCTCACACTGTGGTCATTGACTACATTTTCATTTCTGTCCTGGAAGAACCATTTTCTGCAAGTCAGAATTTTACTTCCCAGCGACCTTTCCTAGACTGCAGCAAGGACCTGAAAGCTTTCCTAATGCAGCCCAGACATTTGCTGTTCCCAGAGCTGTGCTTATTCTGTAGCTGGTTCAAAGCATCAGAATTTCAGACAATTCAGTTCTGAAACTCTGGGACTACTTGTGCAGCTGATTTGAACTTCTGCCCCATTTACATCAGCCGCCTTATTCTGGTTTGTACAGAAGAGGGGATGAAACTGAAGGACAAAGTGGCTTGCTGCAGCTTCCACAGAGAGATAAAGCCAGCCACGACCAGAACCTCATTTCGTGCTCCATGTATTAGGTAAAATTAGATTTGCAGCATTAGCTGCTCTGTTTTGTTGCATAGTATTGTAGGGGATTTGGCAGAAGGTTGGTCTATGTGACAGGGAGCTGAGTTATAAATAATAATGTTTTGTTCCTACAGGTGCTGCTTTACAAATAAAATGACTGCAGGAAAAATACAGTCTGAAAATAAAGTGACATGTATCACAGCTCAAATCGTACTGATTTATAACATTAAGACAAGACAGGATATGTTTTGAAACACTTAGAGGTCTCGCGTTTCCCCCAGACAATGTGCATCACCTGTGTGGAGAATGATTTTTGCTGCCCTTGAAAACCTTGTAAGCTGGAGCTGGTGGAGAGCTGTGCTGTCAGGCGTCCCAAAGAGCATGTTTCTGTGAAGCACCCACCAAGTAAGAACACTGGCCCCTCAGAAAACTTTCCTAAACTTCATGAAATGTGCTGCCCTGTAGGAGACACTGCTTCACATGTCAGTTCTGATTGACTTGGGTTATTCCAGAGTGAAAATCTTTCCTTATAACTAAGCAGAATAAGCTCTTGTATCACGCTTTCCCAAAAACTTGAGATCTTACCGAGAGGCTGCAAAGCCTGATGCATGTGTGGGCTGTTTTCCCTAGAGCTTTGCAAGAGGTTTGAGGTTTTCTTTGAAATCAGTTCTGCACCTTGAGAGCTGCTGTGAGGCAGGAGACAGCTTTGCAACTGGGAGGGCAAAGATCAGTCTGCAGAAAGCACCGGTCTTCCTGGTGGATTTTACTTCTGATTCTAGGTCTTTGAGTGTCAGAGGTTTGAAAACAGGTAGCAGATTCACAGGGATTAATCCAGTCGATTAAATCACAGGAAAAAGAACTGAAAAACTTTTTAATAGCTATTGACTTATTTTGTGAGATAAGCATGAGCATGATGAATAGCCTGAGCCAAACCTAAAGTAGTTACTTGACTCCACTGATGATCTATGGTGGAGCTTGTATGTTTGGTCAGCAACAGAATTCTCTGGCCAGAGCAGGAGCCAAAGGAGAAAATTGTCTCTGTTAAGACTGTTTGGAGGGCACTGTCTAGTAATTAGATATACATCTAAGTCAGGGCAGCTCTTTGCCTGGGTGTTTTTTTTTTCTGCCACATAACTTTTAGCTACTTGGTCATCTTATATTGCAAGACAATACAGTCACACAAATGGTTTAAATTGCTTTATGTAAGAAACCTCTAGTCAACCATGTCACAGTAATGTCTTGAGGTGAATTGCCACAAAACTAGTAAAAATGTTTTGCAGATGATTTAGGATGTCATAAACAACGTTTGGGTTTAGTGATACTGAGATACCAATTATTCAGGTAAGCCTTTGCCTCTTCAGCAATAACAGACAGGTGATTAAGACACTTTGAAAATAATACTTTCTCATGCCTTCTTATATGCTACTCAACAAGGATAATATTTTTTTCTTTCAACAAGTTATTGTGAGGCTTTACTATTGCTTATAATGAGGTTGGTGATATTAGAGTGGAAATTGTACCCATAATTACTCAAGTCAGAATATCCTGACATGAGAAAATAACATTTTCCAAACCATAATTAACGGAGCTGAATGAATATTCAGAGATACATACGTGACTTATTGGTGACCTACAGAAATGATAGGTGTATAATTATTCGTAGAACATTTAAGCCAGACGTTACTTTAGCATTTAAGCAGTGGAAGCATGTTAAGTAATACTTTTAGTAGAAGCAGAAAAGAAAGTATTTAAAACACTATGTTTTAAATGTGAGGTAGGAACCTAGGAGTTTGGAAAACAGCAAATTCTAAGATAAAACTATTTTTTTAACAATTTATAAAGCTGAAATTATGCCAATTCACTACTAAAGTAGCTAAAGCAATACAACTTTTTGTACATTAGACAATATACAGGTTAGCCATCCTTACGGTGTTAAAATCAGAGGATAAATTAGACATACTTAATAACCACATGTGTATCAATTTCACTGAACAAGGTACCTAAGAATACATATCTGAATATTAAACATTGCAGAATTGTTGTGGAAACCATTGCAAAATAACATTTGCGTATAATTAACTGTAGGTAAGTTGCAATCATAAAGGAGGGAATGGGAAGAGAAGAGGCATAAAGATAGGAATATTCACCACAAAGTAGGTTCTAGACTTTCGGTGACTGTAGCTAATACTGACCTCCTTTTAATTGTCATTCTTTGCTTAATTTCCATCCACTTGTATCCCAAACAACCATACCCCATCAAAATTAAAAAAAAAAAACAACCCAACAACAAAACATTAAGTGGAATATTTTTTAAGTAGCTCCAGGGAAATAAGACAAATTCAATTTCTGAAAAATTGTTTGTGCCCTTGTTTGGGAAAGAGAAAGGGCTGGATTTTACTCTCCATTGTAACTATGCAATTACAGCAGAACAGAATGTGTCCAGTAATTTTATAATCAGGTTTATGCCATCTGCAAAGTAAGTCTGGTCCCTCTGAAATTGTCTGCCTCTATAGGTTTATGGGCTAGAGGTGATATACGTAGCAGATATTAGTTGCTAGCATGAAATATTTGTCAATGTAATTCCAGATCAGGATTTACAGAAGGGCATGAACTGCTAAAATATTATTTCTTTGGTCAGTTCTGTTCAGCTGCAAAGCTACAATTCTTTGTTCACAACACTGGTTCAGTAGAGAGATTTGACTTCTCTTTCTCCACTCTATGGATATATTGCAGCATTTGAGGGAACCTATGCAAGATACAGACTTGCTTACATAGAAAAAATGTTTGTAAATAGCTTTGTGATTGAAATGATGTTAGGGTCTGTATGAAGCCAAGCAAGTCATTAAAACTAACTGCATTTCTGGCTGACACTAATGAAGGAACTTCTGACCCTCAGTTTCAAGTCCTGTTTGTACAGTCCTCAGGCAACTCATTAAATTTAAAATCTTTTGAGGATCTCTAAGCATCATTTTGCTTTTTTGTACCTTAGTGCTATGAGGAAAGGTCTAGGAGAGGTTGTGCATCTGTAAAATCAGCCCTAGCCCCAAGGGCATTGACACATATTTCAGCTTGCATGAAGATGACTTACATCACAATTTCACTTGATTGTGGTTGAACAGTGGATTTAATTGTCCTTCTCAATAGAAATACTTGCTTACCTTCTGTGCAGTTAACCTAGTACTTGCAGTCTTCTAGTTGCAATATACTCTGATCCTATGATCTTACTTGGTCTTAAGGGTCATTTGCAAGGCAAATACAGGTAGGATCTAATCCTACTTTTACTATAAAGTAATATTATTATGTGATACTGCTGCCTGAAAACTACTTAGGTAAGTTAAACAAAGGCTTAAATTGGGATAGCTTTGGTAGGAAGTCTGAGGATGTGTGAGACAGAGCAATAACTCTGATGCACGGAAGTGAAAAAATACTTCATTTAATGCTGAGTTGAAGCAGGGTCTCCTAATGACTTTGAAAAGTAAGAATATCCTCATAAAGATGGATATAAGGAAGCAATACACAAAAAAAGCAACACAAATAGTAAGGAATCCCCTACAAGGTGATGCTTTGCTTTAGTTAAGGGGCTAAAGGCTCACTTGAGATACAGGCATCCTTCCTTTAGCTCCCTTTTTTTGCCCAAGAGGCTCCACATTTCCCACCGCTTATTGGAGTCCCTCACCTGGCTGAGCAGCCTGGTTTGGATTGATTCAGCTGGTTGCATTGCTGTTTCCCTTTGCACACAATCAAGTCAGGACTGGGTCTCTGGACTCCTATTCATCTGCTGAATGTCTGAGACACTAAATACAACCATGAATTGGCTCTTCTCTGCTTCTCAGTGGATTTTCACAAGGTTTATGGAAGCTTTTTCAGCAAGACGTTTCTTCAGATGTTTCTTCAATCAGAGAAAAACAATTAATGACACTTGCCAGGGTATGGAGAGTAGGAAGTGTGGGATACATGTGAGGCAGCAGCAGATCTGCAGTTCTGAAAAGGAAGGGCAATTCCTGCAGTTCTTTTTGTTTGCTTCTTCAAAAACATTTTCATATAAAAGAATAAGGTATGAGGAAAAAAAAATTGTTGGCAGTAAGCACTGTTCTTACAACAACAGCTACATGCAAGCTAATCTGGCCTCTCATTATTTCATAATTACTTCGTCATTGTCAAACATTATTTTTTCTGTCTTCCTGTGTTTTGTTTTGTTTGATTTTTTGGGGAGTTTTGTTTTTTTAATTTCAGAAGGGATGTCACTCTGCAGTGCACATAATTTAGAATCAAGTTCCCCTTTACTGAACCTGATACTTGCCTCTAGAAAACTTAAAAATGCTTTATAGTTTGAAGGATGGACAGAACCTCAATGCATCTCTTACCAAAAAGCTTCACAGCAATCGGCCCCACGGCCTTGGGATTGCACACTTGTTACAGGAGGCATCAGACAGCCCGTGCCTGGCACCCACCTGGGAAGCACAGAGGTGAGAGCAGGTTCATGGGGTGTCCTTTAAAATGCCCGTTCAACGTGTACAGCCTGTAGAGGTGAAAAGCAGGAGCTTACTTGGGTCGAAGGCTGCATACACACACAAGGGATCGGTGCAGCCTGCTGCTGCAGAAGGCCAAGGGGACATTCCCTGCAGAGAAGAGTTGATTGAATGTGGAGTTCCTGTGATAAGGTGCACAGGACTTCTGGTGTCATTATAAAGGCCCTAAGGTCCTTACCGGTGGCATTTCTATGGGTGGTCCAGGTTAGCTGAACGGCTGAATATTTAGGGTTCATTCCCAACTTCATCCTCAAAAAAATCAGCTGAAGGCAACCATTCTGTGGAGGAGTTAATTAGACCCTGAAGACCCAAATAGACATAATGAAGACAGAGTGGGAAATTATCTCTGTGAAAGAATGAATGAGTGTGAATATGTTAAATGAAGTTGAGGAACGAGGGAGGAATTATCCCTTATATTTTGTTTTACTGCTTATTGAGGATAGATGGGAATGCTGTGAGGGATTTTTACCAAACTGTTCCAAAACTGAATTGAGCAAGAGTCTGTGCAATCCAGCTAAACTTGAACCTTTGTTCTTACTCATTCTGCTATGACCTTGTTTTTTACACCAGCTTGCTAAACCTTGAAAAGCAAATTGCTTGGAGCCTGTGCCGTGTGTCTGTTTGAATGGCTCTAATGAGGCCAAGGGAGCTCTGTTTTGAAATCCAGAAGCGTGACTGCTCTTGCAGAATCCTGATCTTTGCAAGGAAAAATCATGCCTCATTTGCACAGTCAAAGCTAAGACCTTTGCTTTGCCTCTGGTCACCATCACCCTGCAGTCTCTGGTTGAGTATTGCTATGGAAGCGCTACAGCTCTGGTCTAATTTTTGTCTCTTTTTGTTATGCCCTTAGCCAGCTGCTGGTCAGGCTCATTTGGTCTTCTGTGCATAAGGCCTTGAAATTTTCTCGGAAGTGGCCGTAAAAGAAATTTACGATAATAAGTTCTGCTATTCTTGCAGAACAACTGCATTTATTTTCTAATACAAGTAAGCTTTTATTGATCATTACTCACACAGAAACTTTGGCAGGTATTTATTTTTCATGCCTTGCTTCACAAATTGTGATTTGAATTTTCTTTTTATTTGAACTTTCTTTTTTTTTTT
Source organism: Gallinago jamesoni (assembly GCA_025769975.1). Lineage (NCBI taxonomy): Eukaryota > Metazoa > Chordata > Aves > Charadriiformes > Scolopacidae > Gallinago > Gallinago jamesoni. The sequence continues at coordinate 45,996,431 of JAOQGH010000023.1, forward strand.
TTTAGAAATACAAAAACAAAAGTGACACATAATGATTCTTGTGGAAATCATTATTTATAAGGGGATATCAAACATAAGTCAAATATCCAATTCTACTGCAGGCTTAATTTTATTTACAGTCAAGAAAAACAGCTGAATATTGGAAAAAATGTATTAATCTATACATGTACCAGAGCTTTTCAAGGTCTACAGATAGCAAGATAGCAAATGGATGATAAGAGAAAACCCAGGAAAACAGCAGCTCAGAAGATCAGATTGTTTTACTAAATGGGACTTATTCTATTATACCCTCTTTCTCCTGATAATTATTGTTGGCAACGCAAAAGCACTTTGAGTTACTATTACTATAATTTAACACTCAACTGAATTAAAACAGCAGTGAGCTAGTGCACATCTGATTGACACCCCCACAGGCCAGATTTGAGACTACATGGGTGCCTGCACTCAGTGTTTCTCCTCTAACAAATTTTGTGCCCTTGCTCCAGGGGAGGACGTGTGGCCAACCTGCAGCAAGCAGGACCATGAGAAGTTCTGACATGGCAGGGAAGCAACTGCTCCAACCTTCCCAGGAAACTTTGTTTCTGGAAAACTCCAGTCCAAAAAGCATTCACAGTACTAACACCAAGAGAATCTTTCTTTACCTCTGGGGCCCAGGAGCAGGTGGCCCTCATCCAGTTGGCCCTCACCCAGGTGGCCCTCGTGATACTAATGAGAAGCTATAAATTAGAGCAGCTGGAAAGGTAGGAAGTTTCTCTGTTTCTTTGGCTGTGGTCTCTTCTGTATTGTGTGCTGCTTCTGTGCATGGAGGCAGCACTCTGGGGCAGCAATCGTTGTTCCATGTGGTGGATATTGAAGAGCACCATCAGGGTGGGCTCCTGGGGCTGTTGCACTGCAACCTGTGAAGGTAAGGAACTGGTTTTGAGCAGTTCTGTCTCATTGCTGCTTCTCAAGTGGGGGAAAAAGGGCACCTAGAGGCAGGAAGGTATATGCTGCTGGCCTGGCTTATTCATCTTGGAAAAGTGGCAACTGGTGTGGAAAGTGTATGCCCTGTGCGAGCCAGATGATCTTCTACCTGGGTTATCCTGCTATTGTGCTGTGGGGAGGGAGGTTGGCTCTGTGGCATGACTGGCTCGCCTGTGGGCACCCCCTGTCCTAGCCTTGCCTGTTCCTGTCCTGCTGGTAGGTAGGAATTCTGAGTTTGGGCAAGTAACCCTTTTTCAGTGATACTGCTGTGGAAAGCATTTGCTTGACCTATACTGTCTGTTTTGGAAGGAGTCACTCTGTTGCAGCTGGTGTCTCTGGGCTGGTAGGTAGCACAAACGATAAATGGTTTGGTCCCTTGTACAGCACAGTTCTAATTTGCCCATCAAGCTGGCTTTATGGCCTTTTTTCTTTTTCTCCAAAGAAATAAGGTGAATTTTGTGGGGGTGGTACACAGCTGTGCCACATAGCCTGGCTTTCCATTCCCTCTCACAGGGTGACAGGACTGTAGCTCTCATCTCTGGCTTCTGTCCTCAGCTCTTCCCCCTGCTCTCAGCCTTTGCTGATAGCAACTGCAGTGATGAGAAGGAATTCTTCCCAGAATTGTGTGGTTGATAGATGCAGGTTGGGCTGCAATCTACAAAGCCTTCAATCATCACTGATAATGTACTTCATTTCTTGAGTTCAGATATTCAAGGCTGTACTTCACTGGTCTCATACTTGTCTGTAAAAAATAAGCAGCTACTGTGGTATTCAACTGGGAAAAAGTAATCAAAATACAACGTGTGACAAATTTAAAATAAAAAAAAAAACACAAAAAAATGTTACTTCTGTGGTTTTAAAATTCAAAACACTGAAGAAATTCACTCACAAAAAAAAAAGGCTGTTTTTGTGTTTTTTTTCCAAAATTGGATACATAACACCTGCAATGTAACTCTGTAGTAACTCTGCTTTGCCTTCTCACCTTCACACTATGGTCATAATTAAAAAAACCAAAAATGCTAAGTGGTTGAAGGGGAAGAAATCACACTGCATATTCTTTTTTTGGGGGTTAGACATTCTTGATTTCCTATTTATGTTGTGTGTGTGCTTTCTGTGGTCCTTATCGATTTGAATGTCATGTTCTGTTTGAGAGGAAATAATTTGCTTTGAAACTAAGGACATTTGACATTACAGAGCTTCTGTAATAATACAGGATTGGTGCTGTTTACTTTGAATAGACTTTATTAGTTTTCTGACTGTTGATTAGATCCCTCAAAGGGAGCAGCTTCCTCCACTCTGCCAAAGCCAGAAGGGCTCTGTGAGAATTTTTTGAATGGGTTTTTTTTTGCTTCCCCATTGTTCCTGTAAATATCATGGCAGTTACTGAAAAGTTGCTTACGTGTCTGTTAATGGTTGGAAGAGTTTCTTTTGTCCAAGTAGACATGTTAAAAGGAAAGTGGGCAGTTAGTGAATATAATATGCTCTATTTAAATGGCATTTAGAAAGTCCTTTTTCTTGACATTTTGTTACTTTCCCAAATGTTGTTTGAAACATGATTTTCTTCTAGGAACACTATTATCTACAGTTATTATTTGATCTTGATGTGTTTAAGCAGAGTGCATCTTTATCAGGATCTAAATGAACGTGTGCACCAAAGTGACTTGGTACCCTTGTCCTCAGTCACCTAAAATGTCTATGTCACAGTTATTGGGTAAATAACTGTGGATTTCTGTGACTCAGTGTGTAATCTTCTGTCATGTTAATGCTACCCTTGTTGACTTATGCTTGAGAAGTATTGCTTGCAGTCTCCTGATGCGTCCCTATATATTTCTAGGCAATCTTACCTTCTCTGCTATGACAATGTTTTCTAGGCTACTTCCTCAATTTTCTTTCTCTAATGTAAGTCTTTAGTTGTCAATTCTTTGAATTTTGAAAGTTTATATGGAAAATAATATTAAATATTAAAATATTAAAAATGTTTCTTTTTCTACAGCTCCTAGCATCCTTTGTCCCTGTTCTGCAAGGGCACCAGATTGGTTGGACAATACCAGTCTGTTGCACCCTTTAAACTGGAGCCCAATTACCATCGTTATTCTCTAAGCACTGATTTTAACACTCATATGGACCTTCTCATTAACTACAAGTGGGGAAGCCAAAGCATTGCATAGGTTAAGAATTCTCTCTGGTGTTAAGCATTTAATATTTCAGTATATAGAGCAGATATTATTTTAATTTGAAAATGTTAAGCTATAAGCTTCACAGAGGAGAGGTGCGTGCTACTTGGGTACTGAATGCTTTATTTTATCTGCCACTGTTTCCTTTTGTGCTTCTCAGGAATAACCAGGCACGTACTTCACAACGAAATAGTGAACTGTTTTAGCAGTATTGGGGACATCTCTTATGTTGGCATAAGCAATATTTCTCCTGTGCCTTGCACACTTTGAAATGTGTAGGTGGTGTTTCATGCTTCTCTCAATTTTCTGCACAAGTGATGAACATCCAAGTGCTGAACTTGAAGTAGCTAATGCTAAAGCACTGAACAAAGACAGCTTCTGCTGAGGAAATGTAGACATCTTGTTTCAGTAATGAGCTTAAAGCATTTCAACATCTGCTCTCATGGAGGAAAAAGTAGTGGGGGATTTTGTTTGTTTGCTTGCTTTCAGTCGGGAAGAGAGCTTTTGATGCCTTTGATACGAAAACCAAAAAAGCATAGGCAACTGAGAGTTCCCTCCATCAAAGAATGATCCTGGGCAGTTTAAAACCTGCCCTGCTTTAACTAGTTTACTTCTAGCATTTGGCACTTAACCATCCACTAGAGATTTCATGCATCCAATACAGGCTTGATTTCACAGATTATGGAAACTAGTCACGAACAACATGTTTCTTCCATCCTTGGGATGGTGTGGTGACAGATTGAGGCTAGTATGGTACTATGGTTTTGCCTTCTACTTCCTGCTAGAAGGCTGCAATTTTTGGTAAATTGGAGAGGCTGCTGGTGGATCTGCATGTGATAGTGAGATGTGTGAATCTAACTTGATCACTGGGATGTGCTCAGGCATCTCCAGTTACTGTTGAGATTGTGCTTGTGCACGGTCTGTGTATGCATTGCCTTCTGCCACTGGGCACTGGCAGCAGTGTTGCCTTCATCACAGGGGGTGACCAATCCTTCTGCTGAAGGGTCTCCAGCAGCAGGTCTTCTACATTTCCCTCCAGTTTATGCCAACTGTTTACTGTCAATAGATGTATTTTTAAGCATTCTTTAAGTGTGACTCAATCTTCCTGTGTCGTTCCAAAATCTGCGCTTGTATGTTGGGGAGGACAATACATGTGCATAGGCCATAGGTATGAATATCCTACAGAATAAAGAGACTAAAAGCTGCTTGCTTGAAATATGTGTGTGTGCATGCTGCAGACCACAGTTCTTTCTGCCCCAGGAGCTCTACCCTTTTCGGCTGCAGCCTGTAGCAGAAATCATTGTAAAGGACCAAAGAAACTCTCTTTTTATGCCTTGGGAGACTGAAGTAGTCTGCAGGGAATATTGTGATGCTCTGCTCCTATTTTTTTTTCTCTTAAACAACCTCGGGGAAACTTCGGCACGCATTTAACTGTGCAGTCTGACTGCTTTGGAGATTAAGGGATGATCAGTGTTTGGGTCTCTTGTAGTTGAGCATCCAAGGCTTTCCAGGAGCCCTTTGGCAGCCGAAACCAGTGTCAGACAGCTGGTGCATTCCAATGGCTGGATGTTCTCTAGTGCAACATCTGAAAGGGACAGGGGAGTGTTACTACTTTGCCCCCAACGATTCCTCCCCCCCCCCCCCCCCCCTTCTACAATGCTATTGACACTTCAAAGACCTGGCCTTTTCTCAGTGCTAGCACTTGGGGTAATCCATCCTTTAAGAAAATGTTCCCTGTAGCTGTTGTGTGCCTGGGAGATTCTGAATATGGCATCTAAGTTTTAGGCATGGTGCTGCAGCTGAACAGACAGGTTAAGCGTCATCCTTTGACCCAAAAAGCTATGTGCAGGAAAGGATCTTGGGTGAAGACTTGATTGAAATTTTAAAAAGGGGAAAAGAAAAAAGTCAGGATGGTGATATGAGAGTGTGGCCAGCCTAATAACAGGTGATGTTTGCGCTGTGGCAAGCAGGAAGAGGCATTACATGCAGAGGGAATGCCCTTGAAGGAGAGAGGGGGTTTTGCTGGCTTCTGTGTCAGTAGTACCTGTTTTGGCCTTGTTCTAGGTACATATAACCTTTTCTGCCAGGCTCTCTAGCTCAGGCTTTGAGTGAAGATGTGTCTGCAGATGAATGCGTGAGTTTTGGCACAAGGTGATTACATGAAACCTAACACTGAACCTAGAAGTGTGTTGAGTTACTGACAGAAAATAGTATTTCTCTACACCTCTTCCTTTCTGTGCATCAATTGGGGAAATGGTACTTTCCTTTCTCACAAAGGAGTGGAGGTGTAAGTTACTAGTGTAAAGTATCTTGACACAATTTATAGGCAAAGCCCTAAGAAATTTTCTTCTGTACTTGCGTATCTCCTGCCAGTGTAGGAGTTACCATAACACAGCAGAATATTGATGTGTCTAATCCCCCACTCTGCATCTGGCAGCAGCCATTAACTAGGACTCAAGAGACAGGTAAAAATAGATTAAAAATCACCATGTAAGTAGTCCAGCACTTTGTTGCACGGGAGATAAAAATGTTTTGTATTCTTGAAGCAAGTTGAACTAATCTTCTTGCAATTTTTGGCCTAGTTAGCATATCTACAAATATAACTTTTGCTAAACTGTGAATGTGGTTAACTAATCTTTCCTTAGGAGAAAAAAAAAAAACCATAACTACTTCTTGCTCTGACTAGATTGCTTGTGTGTCCCCAGAAACCAATTGCTTTGACCTTCCGCCCTGTGTGTGTCTTGCCTCTGCCACGTTCCATGTAGCCTTCCCTTCTTTCCCTTCTATTTCTCTATCCCACTATTAATGCGGTATTTTTGGAAGTGATATATTCCAAATTTTGTGATACTCTATTCCTTTTCTGACCCAATGTTTTTGTAAGTGGATTTTAGAGAGATTTGGGGAGGGAAGCATGGATTTTTCTGCTACTCTGTTGATACTAAAGAATGTTGGTCCTGGCTGTCTGTTAAATGTTACTGTGATGAAAATGACTGATCACTTTGTAGTGACGCAATTATTTCTAGCACTGCATAGTTAATCTTTTGTTTCGAATTTTTCTTAATTACATCAAATATGCCCATTTCTAATATGGGAGATCTTAGTTTGCTGAATGTTTATGAATCTGGAGCTTGTAGACATCTAAAGATGCTTTTCCTCAAGAATAAAGACTGTGGCAGAATACTTAAATCGTTAAGAAGAAAATCAGTGTCCTTATTAATGAAGGACACCCTGTTCTTGCAAAATCTCTAGGCAGAAGCAGCCCCCGAGTTCAGTGGGATTACTCTGAGTAAATGCAACAAAATAAAGGGGGAAAAATGACTGAAAACTACATTCTTGGAATTTCTTTTTAGCTGATGTGGAAAAATTCTTTTTCTTTATATATGGATAAGGGATGGAATATGAAATTGCATGCTTTGGTTAATTCAATAACCTTGAACGCTTAATTCAGATCCAATTCATATTTTGGTGAAAGAGTATAGTGAGCAGGACATGTGCATTATGCTTATAACAGAAGCTAAAGCAATAACAACAACTCATCACTTGGGTTTTTTTGTTGTTTCTACCTTATGCATGTTAAGATGGATCAAACAGATCTGGAAATATACTAGAGATTTTGATATCCCAGTGTGGTAATAGGCTAATACTTAAGAAAGCATGTAACTGCATGTTTCAAGAATTGTGAAGTTCTTTGAAAAGATGTAAAAACATTAGATAAGTGTGCACATGTTTTTGACTTGACTGCAGATGCAATGATCCCAAACTTATTACCTTGATTTGCCTTCTCTAGGATTACCTGGACGTGTCCCACTTCCCCAGTTCCCTGTTGTTACAGACACTTTGTTACTGCTCTTAGCCTGTTGCATCCAAGCTTTGTGTCCCAAAGGCTAAAATGCAATCCTGTAAATCAGAGCTTTTTAAAAATTAAGATGGCACATGACACAATCATGTACGATCTTCACATATCTGTTCTGGGAACACGTGTCTCTTTGGAGGTCTCTGGGTTTTGTAAAGCAACTGTGGTTTGTGCTCTGAATTTGTTGCAGTTGATCTTGGCTTTGGCCTCAGAGCTGTTGGCACTACCAGGCTGTTTGGGAGAGCATGCATGTCAAGTTAAAGGTAGTAAGTATGTCTGCTTCTCACATGGTGCTGGGGAAGAGGCAGGGGCAGAACACAAGAGCCAGGGAGTATGTGGCAGCCAGATACCGCAGCTTCTGATTCCAGGTATGTGTCTGTTATGTGATTGACATCACTCCCACTACACATTTTTTTTTGGGGTGTGTGTGAGCAGTGAGTAAAGCCAGTAATCTAGATATTTAATTGCTCAATCTGTAAAGCAGATGAAGCTGCATAATTGGTGTTACAAGTTGTTAGTTCAGTGTTGTCACAGATGTCAGGAAGAGTGTTCAGATTCTACCACAGAGGTAAAAGACTGGGTTCTTGCAGCAGTATCTGAATGCACAGCTCTATTTGTAGTTCTGGTTGAGGTCTGATTTTTTTTTTCCTTTATTATGGTCACTGAATTTTCCTTCCTTTCCTAACCCTGCTTGGCATTTAGACTTGCGGGGCAGCTTATTCATGTTAAATAGTTTGAGGGAGCTGAGATGAGACCAGAGGAAGAAGACTGTTCAAATATTTCTTTGTAGGCAGAAGAGTTCTTGTTGTTCACTAAAACTTGCTCTGAAATTGTACAGCACTGCTGCTATGGAAATAAACTGTGGTTATTTGAGCATGGAACAGAAGAAAAATGCACTTTGCACACTGACTTTGTTCTGAAGTGGCTTTTTGAAGAGCAGTGACTTATTTAGCAGTTAACACCCTTCAGAAAGTGATAATAAAGTTGCCTGAACAAGGTAACACGTGTGCTTTAAACTCACTTTGAGGACAGTCCAAACCAACATCTGCATAAATCATGGTCTGCGCAGCTGGGTGTCATGCAATGTGTGTAGTAAGGTTGGAGTAGGCTGAGCGAGCTAACGGAGGAGGAAATGGCATCTGAATTGACAGGCTTTACGACAGGTTTCACAGTAAAGAAATAGGATAATAAAAGAAGTGACACGTAAGATAATTTTTTAAGGCTGGAGAATAATATCTTGGTCAACTTTAGATATCCTTCTAGATATCCTTCTGCTAGCTGCACTCCCTATCGAGATATTAGCGTTTTGAACTGGGGGGGTGGGGGGGGTGGGGGGGAAGAAATGGCCAGTTGAATACTTCTTAAAAATTATTACTATTTTATTTCCTCCCTCATGCCCCAGCCGTGCTCCCCCTCTTTCCCCCCCGGCACACAGCGGGGCTCCTCGCGGTTTTGGTACCCCCTCCCCGCTGGTGGCGGGGGCAAGACACCTCGCTGCGGTTGCCATGGCAGCGCCCGCCGCAGCATCCTCGGCATCAACTTTCCCCCGTCGCTTTAAAAGCCAGCCGAGGCGGCGGGCGGGGAGGGACGGGACGGGGCTGAGGAGCTCTGCCGCCGGGCTCCGCGGAGCTCTGCCGCCGTCGGCTCGCCCTGCCTCCGCGCCTGCGGAGCGGCCGCGCCCCGCCTGCGGACTCCCTCCCGGGGCGCGGCGGCGGGCAGGCGGGGAGCCATATTGCTGAGCGGGCTGGGGGGGTCCCGGGCCGGGCTGCGGCGGCTGTCCCGACGCCGACTGACACCTCCTCCTCCTCTTCCTCCTCCATCCATCCCTCCCTCCCTCCTCTCCCGCTTTCCTCGGCGGCCGCCGCGCTTTCCTTCTGCTTGATCCCGGCTTCTGGCAGGCATCGCCCAGCAATGCCGATCGCCCACTTACTGGAGCTATGGAAAGGGATAGAGGTGGAGCCCATGGAGACGGAGGTGAGCGGCGGGGGGATGCGGGCGGCCGCAGCCGCGCTGCCAGCCCCGCTTCCCCGCCGGGGGGGGGGGGGGAGCCGCCTCGGGGCTGCCCCAAGCCTGGCGGAAACGGGGTGCGGTGAGGATACCCTCGCCCCCTCCGCTCGCTGCGGCCAGCCGTGGGGAGAGGCTCGGTAACCTGTTGCCCCGCAGCCGGAGTGGCCGGGAGCGGGGGTGTCCGCGCCCCAGTCGGTGCGGGGTCTGCTACTGCACCGGGTTTGGGTCGGAACCGCACTCCGGGTGTCGGGAGGCGAGCCGTAGGTGAAGGAGCGTGTGAAATAGATGGAAACCTGTAAAGCGGGCTGAGTAGGACTTCAGTTGGTATTTAAATGTGAAGTATGTGATCTCTGATTTGGGGCTGGGGTAGGTCCGTGGTTCTCGCTTCTGTTTTGATCTCTGAGCTCCCTTGCGTTTGTGTCAGCATCGGTACAAAATTGAAGTCAGACCCTTGTCCGTCGCCTCTGAGCACAGGGACTGTGCTTTCAGGTTCATGCTAGAAATGCAAGGCTGTGATAAGTAGCTGGCTGCTGTTACATGCACTCATGATTTGTGTTGAAGAGTTTTCATTACCTGCAATTTAAGATGTTCTTGTGTCAAGAAAGGTATCATCTTTTTTTGTACGGCAGTGGGTATAGTGGATTCCGGAGTATTTCTGGGGCTTTCGAGTAGTGCAGTAAAACCAAAGTATTCCTGGTCAGCTGTTTCCAGCACAGGGTACGTATTTGTGATAGGAATAGGTGACATAGGACAGGGTGATAGGAATAGGTGAGTGAAACTTGTGAGGTGTGGGAGTTTTGTGTTTACTTTCATAACATTCACCCACCTTTACCCCTCTGCTTCATTGATCAGGGTACTGTAACGGGGTTTGGGGGAGAGGAATAGAGGGGAGTGTAACTTCACCAGCCAGGTTACAGGGAACAAAAATACTTGTGTCAAAAGAGGAGTTGCTGAATTGTGGGAAAGGTTTCATACAGAGTCCTAATTAATATATTTACACAATACAGTGGAAATGATACTATAATGTATGATACCAGCATGGCTCATTCTGGAGCCCCTCGTTTAAGAATGAGTTTGGGGGGACTTGCAGAGGTTTATATCAGGCAAGTGACTTCCGAGTGCTGCCACTTGCTCCTCTTTGCGTGACGCAAGGAATCCGAGTGCCAACGATCAGGGTTATATCTGGGAAACAGCAAATTGTTCCTGATTTTGAAGTAGTCAGCTGACAGCCTGTTTAAATCACTTTCCCAGTGAACTTGTATGACTATACTTACGGTGAACAGTTTTGTATTGAACATTATAGAAACGATGCTTTTGCCCCTCTGAAGTGTACCTTTCCATTGACTGCAGCATTCAAAGTGCATGTATGTGCTTGCTCTCTTCCTCTTAAAATCAGTTTGATTTTTGTGTGTTTCTGCTCCAGACAGGACACACTTCAGGCATTGCTCAGATGGCTTTATCTGCCATCAACTTCTAGGAAAGACTTCCCTAGATCATAGGGTAGGCTTCTGCACTGAAGCACAATGTCCATTGCTTGAGACATTAGCTTTCTATTGTCACCACTTCTGTTGGTAGAGGACCATTTAGACCTTTTTTTCCAGAATAAATCATGTGGGTCTCCTTACCAAGTGTAACTGACCCATTGCAAAGCTACTTAATCAGATGTTTGGTTTGGGTTTTCTTTGCATTTCCTGCCTTAAGGAGAGTACCCTGGGTGGAAGCTACATGGTGCTATCACTCTTGCTATGATTCCACTTAAAATCAAGTTTACAGAGGGTTAAGGAATTACAGACAAACTCTTGCGGTTTAGATGAGAACAACAGATAGAAAAACATTTATTGTCTTATTGCTATCTTTAAGCTCATTAAAGATGTGCTATAGCTTATAGCCCTTTTAAATCATGCTGTAGATAGAATTCCTACAGTACTGTTTGCTCAAATCTAGTTAAGATACATAGAAATTAACTGTGTCTCTTGTGGGCTATTGTCGTTGAAGACCAGTCATCTTTTCAAAGGCTGATGACATTTGGTCTTCAACAAGCTGAATGCAGCTTAAACACTGAAGATTGGACTGCTTTGAGGGAGCTGTCACGGGCTCTGAATCTGTGTGGGATAAATGTTTTCATGATTGTCTGCGAGTTGTTCTTTTTCACAGAAGCTTTTCACAGTTAGACAAGGAGGGAGACAGTTTCATTCTTTTATGCATATGGACCACTTTCTCCTCCCCTTCCCTAATGCCAAAAAGCCTTTTAAAATAGAGGCATTTATGAGTGCCTGTGCATGACTCAGGTGAATGACTTGCAGATATTAAAGACAGCATTTATAGTAAATCAATAGCTTGATAAGGAAGAGTGCATTGAGGGCATGTTCTATATTGTGTTTGTCTAAAGGAAGATGGGAGCAAAATCCCGCTTCTTTCACTTGTTGACTCAGGAGGCCATTAATTGTGTTTGACAAGTAAGCAAGAAAACTGGGATATTTGCTGGGTCTAGAATTTCTTTGTGGGCAGGCAAGTTATTGATCCCTCTCAAGCTGGATGGATGGGGCAGTGAATTACAGCCCTGGGAATATTTTCCTGAGTAAGGCCTGTGCGATCTAGCTCTGTGTAAAATTTCTATCTAGTTTCCAAAGGGCTCCTCACTTCATAGACTTCAGCTGAGTGCCCATTAAATGATAATATTTAAATGGGAGATGAGTGTTTAGAAAATTTGGTCCTATGTATACATACTTTCTCTCTTCTTAGAGAGAAATACTGTTCCACTTCTCTAGTTTCAGTTTGTGTGTTAGGTTTGTGTGGAAATGTTTTGGTAGTGGTGGGACTACTTCTGTGAGAAGCTGCTTGAAGCGTCCCCTATGTCCAATAGAGCCAATGCCAGCCAGCTCCAAGGTGGACCCACTGCTGGCCAAGGCTGAATCCATCAGCAACAGCGGTAGCACCTCTGGGATAACATAATTAAGAAGGTGGGGAGGGATAAAACTTGCACAACTGCAGCTGGAGAGAGGACTGAGAATATGTGAGAGTAACAGCTCTACAGGCTTGAAGGTCAGTGGAGGAGGAGGTGCTCCAGGCACCTGAGCCCACAGTGCATTCTGTGGTGAGGCAGGCTGTCCCCCTGCAGCCCGTGAAGGTTAATGGTGGAGCAGATATCTGCCTGCAGCCAGTGGAGGATGGCATTCTGGAGCAGGTGGATGCCCCAAGGAGACTGTGATCCTGTGGGAAGCTGGTGCTGGAGCAGGGTCCTGGCAGGACCTGTGGAGAGAGAAGTCCATGCTGGAGTAGTTTTCCTTCGCAGGAGTCATGATCCTATGGGGGACCCACAATGGAGCAGTCTGTTCCTGAAGGACTGTACCCCATGAAGGAAGGGACCCAGGCTTGAGCAATTCATGAAGAACTGCAGCCCATAGGAAGGACTCGTGTTGGAGAAGTTCGTGGAGGACTGCCTCCTTGTGGGAGGGACCCTATGCTGGAGCAGGGGAAGAGTGTGAGGAGTCCTTCCCTGATGAGGAAGGAGTGGCAAAGACAACTATAATGTGTGATGAACTGACTGCAACCCCTATTCCCTGTCCCCCTGTGCTGCCTCAGGCAGGAGTTAAAGAATTCACGAGTAGAGTTAAGCCTGGAAAGAAGGTGTTTTTGAGTTTAGTTCTTGTTATCCTACTCTAACTTGGTTGGTAATAAGTTAAATTGATTTTCCCCAAGTTGACTCTGCTTTGTCTGTGATGGTAATTGGTGAGTGATCTCTCCTTGTTCTTATCTCAACCCATGAGCCTTTCATTATATTTTTAATCCTCTCTCTGGTTGAGGAGGGGGGGTGAGAATGGCTTTGGTGGACACCTGGTGTCCAGCCAGGGTCAACCCACCACATCATGAATAATCTTGCTTAGTTCTTCATTCATTTGGGGGCAATTTCTATGATAAACCTGGTTTTGACTATTCATCAGCAATTTTAATAGTGCCATTGTGCCCTTGTTTTCTCCTATATCCCTTACTTAGCATTTTATATATGATGGAGGAGGCAGGTCCCCATGGATTGAAAGGTTAACTTACCTGTGTGAAGAATTGAATATGTCTGCTACAGTAGTATAAATTTGGACTGAAGTGACTGAAAATACACTGAATGTATGTTGTGCTAGAACTTGGCTTAGAATTGTGTCTTTCTCAATAACAGATATTTACAAGAGATTTTTTTTTTTATTTCCCCCCTCTCCTTTTGCCTCTCTCTTCACTAGCCTGTGGTGGAAGATGCTGCCCTGGATGAAGAACCTGTAAAAGAGGTAATTCTGTTTAATCATGGATTACACAAATGTTAGGAAATTATTAAAATATAATCTTCTGCCTTTGTGGAAACAAAATGTCTCTGGTACTTCTCCATGTTTTCCTAGCCTTGAAGATGCAAAACAACCCATTTTTTAGTCTCTATTGCAAGGTCAGGTGAAAAAAGGAGAATAGACTTATTCAACTAGAGTTTAAGGTATTTTATTTTACGGATGCTATCCTTGTGCTGGTTTTCCAAGAAAGAAGAAAAAGTTTCTTGAGCCATATGAATTTCCTGCAGAGGAAATTTTGTAATAACCTCAAAAAGAGCAGCTGTTGTCATAACAATGCTTGTGTATTGTGAATTGTGCCTCGTGTCTTTAACCTCCAAAACTACAAAATTTTGAGTTCATTCCTGTTTGCCCACTAGCCTTGTTCTTCATCCTGAACAAGACTGAGCTAACTCTTTCCTTCAAGTTAATCTATTTTTTTGTGTAATTGTGGCATTGTACTATTGTGCTATATTTAAAAACAACCAAAAAAACAGAAAACCCCCCAAAACCAAAAAAAATCACCAAACAAAACAACCAACCAAACAAAAGAAACCCACCAAAAGCCAAGAAAAAACCCAAACCCATAGAAAAACACAAGTCTTGCCTCAGTGTTTAAATGCGAAATATAAGAGTGAGAAGGTGTTATGGAGAACGCAAGCAGGTGAGAGCTGATCAACATTCACTATTATGATGAACTGAGGGCAAAGCTTGACTGTAAAACAACCTGCTGCTGGTCCCAGGTACCAGTACAAGGTGCTGTTGCTTGTGTAGAGTAAATCAAGGGGTGCTCGGAAGATCACTGGGCAGCCCTTGACTCCAAAAAGTGAAGGAGACTCACTTCAGGACTGAAGGGAGGCTTCAAAGACCCTTGTCTAAAGAGCCACCTTGGAACACGTTAAGCTTTGCAGTATCTCTTCCTGAAACTTCAATTTTACTTTTGTGATGTTTAGTTTTCAGTGTGAGGGTAAATTTTTTATTGCTTTCTAATATGTTAAAAGAATAGTTTTATCCCTTCTAATGATAGAAGTCTTAGTTTTGAGCTCTTTGAAATGGATGCAACTTCCACATGTAATTTTCTTCCTCTTTTCAATTTCTTAAAAAGACAGCAGTAAATTATTCTTCTAAAAGCCTGGGGCTGAAATTAAGTGCAGGTAACTGGGCTTATCACATTATCTTTGAGGATATTGCTGAAGATTAAATTTCTGGTTTGTGGGTTTGGGTTTTAGGGTGATTTTTTTTTTTGTTTAAGATGGCCTTCATTTCCTAAATGAATTTAAAGCTAGTTAATTTTCATTAGGGATGAATCTTATAATTCTTACATTTTAAATTTGGCAGAAAAAAATTGCATGTAATGACTACTTACAAAGAGAAAGCTCAGTCCTGCGTTCTGTCATTTTCTATTGCATTTAATGCTGTAAGTATTGCAATTTGCAATTTGGTATCTGTAATTGCCTTTAGCTTTCTGTATGTCTACTCCTGCCCCAGCAAGGCAATTGCAGTGTCTCTATGCCAAGTGGGAGGATGTACTTATATCTGATTGAAAAACCTGCTGTGCTTGTGCGTTATAAAACATACGCACAGGGACCAGTAACAAATCATTGACAGTGAAATATCACTGCCCAATGTAGAAGTACCCTTACTCTTCACTTAATTTTCCTCTGTGTCCCTTCATTATGCACTACTACAGAAAAACACGATAAGAAAAAACTGGCTGGTTTTGACCGTTACTGCTGCTGCCATATTGTTTCAGCCTTTTACTGGCTTAGTCTATAAATCTGCCCTATTTCTATGAAGCTTGCATCTTATTGTAGTGGTACTGCAGGAAGGAATGGTCTACTGCTCTGGTGACTTTATTACTGATAGCCGTACTGTGCCCAAACTCAAAGCCAATTTTTTTCAGGAAACATTAAAGCATGACTTAAGGGGTAACTTTCTGATCCATTGCATTACATGATTCATTTGCTTGAAGGGTGTTCTTGCAAATAACCTACTTTAGGCTATGTTGGCCTGCTGTTCTTTTTATCCTCTGTATGGACGAATGAGGTGGAGGAAAAATGCACTATAATAACTACACTACTTTTTTTTCTGAGATCTGATCTTGCTGTTGATGTCAGGGAGGGGGGTCTAAATTTAGGGGATCATTGGATATAGCAATGTTTCTGAAGCACATCCTGGTCCTAGAGCAGTGTGTGTCAGCTCTGCTCTAGAATTGTCATGTAGCTTACTCAGGGTTGCTATCACTAGGGTGCTCCCCTAGGAGGTCTTCCCAAAGCCATGGACCCTGTTTGTCCTGTCACAAAGGTAAGCAGATTAGCTGGTGGAAATTTCCTTGAGAGAACTTCAGGCTCCTGTGGCAGTCCTTGCTTAGACTTGTGGGATGCAGTTTTTCCACAAAGTGATTTTTCTGGCAAACTGGCCTTTATTTTTATTTTTTTATAGGGGATGGTAAGTTTGACCGTGTGAACACTAGAGGCCCAAACATAATTAAACAAGGGTGTTATGCCTTGTGGTCTGGCCTAGGTCCAAGTTAGGCATTGATATTCTATCTATATCCTTCTTGAAGGTGCAGTTGGCAGTAAAATTCTTTGTCACGTCTTTCTAAAACAGTGAGCATGTGTGCAATATGGCTCACAGCACTTTCAGTTTGAAGCCATTACCCCTCATCCTATCACTACACTCCCTGATAAAGAGTGGCTTTCTTGTAGGCTCCCTTCAGGTACTGAAAGGCTGCTATAAGGTCTCCCCAGAGCCTTCTCTTCTCTAGGCTGAACAACCCCAAGCCCCTTAGCCTGTCCGCATAGGAGAGGTGCTCCAGCCCTGCTTGGGTAGTTTTCATATTCCTCCTAGTCACCTGTCTCTGGTTCCTCCCCTCATACTTCACTTCCATGGCTGAGTTTTGTCTTTGCATAATTTCCTGTTGGTTGGTGTGGCCAAATCTTGAGCTTGGAAGAGGTGATCCGTGAAAATTAACCAGCTCTCGTGGACCCCTCTTCCTTCCAGGGTCATCTTGGTAACTGCAATCAAGACAGCCCTTGAACTTCATGCTCCTGACTAGGTACTTCCTTGTTTGTAAGGATTAGGTCCAGCAGAACAATTTCACTCATCAGCAGCTTGATCACCTGTGTTAGGAATTGCATTTGTCAATGCAGAAATCTCCTGGATTGCTTGTGCACTTTCAGAAGATGCCAGGGTGGATAAAGTAGTTGCTTTGAGGATCAGGGCCTGCACATGCAAGGCTTCTTCCTGTAACCTGAGGAAGGCCTCTACTCCTTCCTGGTCAGGTTGTCTCTCGTAGGTACCTACCACAGCATCAAGACTGGGGTAGCATAATTCTGAACTGCTGGGGACAGCCCCTCTTTCAAAGCTGCTAGAGTAGTATTCAACTACGGAGACAACGGAGGATGTTTCCAGGCTGTTTGTTGTGATCATCACTAGGATTGTCTCAAAACAGCTTAACTACTGTACACAAGTACTAGAATTGCTGGCATATCACCTCATTTCCCTGACAAAAAAGTTAAAAAAGCAGCAGCTAACTTACAGCAAATCAGAAATTTCTGGTCTGCCATTCAAAAAGTTGCTTTTGTTGCAAAATTGGAGAGGTGGTGGTTGTTTATTTTAGCAGTATCTGGTGAACTTTCCCTTGTGTCTCCCACTTCAATTGATGAAAGGTCTGAATACACCTAGTACAGACTGTTCAATCCATTATGAAAACTAGTGTATGTTGTGGTGGAGTTTTAATAGTGATCATAATGACTGCTTAGCAAAGAAAAAACATATCCCTTTCTTGCAGTGGTTGAGCTTGTGGGTGACAGGTTAATGTGCTCACAGAGAATCTACAAAACAGCATAACTGGGTAAACTTCTCTGCTACTTCATGTGTTGTATGTTTTGGTTATGAGAAATGATCACAAAACATGAACTTGTCCTAGGGGTAGGAAGCTATTAAAGAGAATGACTGAAGTTTCTTAGTTTTTTTTTCTTTATACATATACACAAAAAAATAAATCTGTATCTTGTTTAAATAACCTGGGTCATAGGAACAAACTGTTCTTTCACGAAAAAAAAAATAGGAGGCTGTCCATTAAATGAGTGGTATGACGCACTGTAGAGAAGTATAATTATATAATATGATGCAAAAAATCTTGCAGAGGGAAGTTTAGTTAAAGTTGCTAGATCATAAAAACATTATATTTGTTGAATATTATGCTTTTTTTCTTGCTCCATTAAAAAACAAGCAAAACCAACCAACAACAAAACCCAAAACCTGTGACTTAGGAAACAATGTTTTAAGAAAAATGTTTGAAGTAATGAAAAATTGTTTTCTTGTCAAGTAATGCATTGTCATGACAATAAATAACTGTGTGTCCAGATATTCTATGCACCTCTCTAAAACAGAGATGCATGTGAGTCTCTCTGGGATGACTTGTTTTTTTTTCTATAAAAGTAAGTACTGAATGAGCTCAAATGCAGACCCTCATCTGATTAGTTGAAAATTATGACCTTGTGTAGATCCTTACAAAATTACACCGGTGATGTATTTAAGAAAAAAATTATGGGTTTTTTCTACTTCCCACAGTTCTTCTTTGGGAAAGTTGCGTAGGTAGTGTAAGCTGTTTTACTTCAAATTTTAAAAACTTTTTTAAAAATCTCAAGTACTTAGATTTTATGAAGGATTTGGTAGGTAATAAAGTAAATTGACTTCAGAAATATTTTTTTTCAAAATATATATAGGGAATTGATCCAGAATGCCTGTTTTCTAATTCTCACTTGTTTATAGTAAATCACTGCAATTTGTTTTGGAATGAAATTGATCAGACAACCGATGGAATATTGGTCTGTGGTTAATTTAATGCAAAAACAGAGAATATAAAACTGTGCCCTTGATGGAGGTGAAGGGTTATTCCCCCACTGACTATGTGTGGATAAAATGTGAAAGGGGGTCATGATACAAATCCAGTGTCTCCTCCTATTGCACCCCAGAGCCTGCATTCAGAATCCCAGCACCGGAGGGAAAGCTGACAGGAGAACAGTAGCGCTGCCCTCTTTGACAGAGAACTATGTTATTTCTGATTCTTTATAAATCGACGACTCCTTGTCACTGTCCTCACCAGCTGAATCAGGACAGACAGACCTAAGGGAGATATCAATACAAAAAGAAAACCTGATTTTTTTACTTTGATCTTTTTCCTTCTCCTGCCCCATGTGCAATTCATACAGCAAATAGACATAGAAGACTTAAAATGTTTTGGGCAAAGTGATGTGTAGAAAGTTATTACACAAAATGAAAGAGTTATGGTGCTTGAATGGGATAATACTAAACTTAAAATGCTGAAGTTAGCTAGAAAACTAAGTTTAATATTATTTTTATTGCACGGTCTCTGCCACTTTTTTAAATTACTCTTACTGCTTTCGGACAGTGTGCTGAAAGTATCAGAGCCAGGATAATAGCATTCAGAAAGACTTCCGAAAAATGCCTGTGAACCTTGTTCAATGTTTCTTGATCCCTCTGGCTTTCTGCAGCTATTGCCAAGATGCTGATGATCTATGATGAATGTCAACTTGCACTGAAACTATTCTCTCCATGGCCAAAGGGTTGACAGGTCCTGCTTCTTAGAAACCTTGGTTTTTAAGAACCAAAAATGATCTCTGGCTCAATATCTATTGAGAACCTAGAAGACAAGGTTTTTAGCTGGTAGAGAAGATAGCTGGCAACTATAATTTGTGGCAGAGCTTTCTTTACCTGAGATAACAGCTGATGCTTACTCCCTCTGAGGTGTGATTCCCACATGTGTTGGCTGTGATCTTCTTGAGCCTTTATTGAATCAGGACTTTGCTGTGGCAGTGATCTCAGCTGTGTTCCTGATGCTCTGAGGTGTACTGACACAGTGGAATGGTACAACCTGTGGAGTTCAGGGACAATGCATGAGGGGGGGTGTGTGTTTTTTGGTTGTGTGTTGGATTTTAAGTTTGCAGTGTTTAGGTATTGAACAAAGAGTGAACCAACCAATTTTTTTCCTGAGCAGACACCAAAACAGACAATAGTGATTTACTCAAACAGGCAGACACTGGGATGCATAGCAATCCGTGTGTTCAGAAGCTTTTATATTAAACTTCGTAGTGACTGCTACAGTCCAGTTTACTAAGCCAATGTCATGCTGAATGGGAAAAAGAAGTTCTGATAAAGTATATACAAGATGTAGAAGGACAGAGTTAGGCTGCTTGATTTTTAGAAAGGGTTATTACTGAAGACGGATGAAAGTTCATCTGTGGAAGGCTATTCCCTCATGAAAATGAACTTGTTCCATAAAGGCAGTTGGTTCCCAAGACAGCATGCTGGCTGTGAGCTAACTGTGTCATCAGGAGAGATGAGTCACTTGGCAGACCCTATAGTCAAGGATAAATTGTTTCTGAGATGAGTGTGGTGCCTCCTAGAGAGCTGTATCTTTTAAAGTGGAAGCAAACTACGCTTTACATGTAGAAGGTTACAACTCTAGGGTGAGAAAACCCATTTTTCTTCAGTACAATGAGCTAGAAGTCAATTGTTTTCCTTTCCTCTCCACCCCCTCAGCTTACTCTAGTTTTCTTGCTCATTCCGTGTGTTTTTCTCTAAGAACAGTATTTTGTGTTGAAATAAGAAGTCTTCCTTTGAATCCTCTTTTCTTCCTTCCCACTACTTCCAAGGCTTATAAATATCTTTACCCAGAGAAAAAGTGATGTGGCAAAGAAAATGTCCCTTGGGAGACAGTCCTGAAGGGCAAAGGTGCCCAGGAAGGCTGGTCGTACTTCAAGGAGGCACTCTTCAAAG
>JAOQGH010000023.1:46016638-46083596 GCA_025769975.1 Gallinago jamesoni
TGCAGTCCTGAGTAACATGCTCTAGCTCTAGGCAATCCTACTTCAGCAGGGGAGTTGGACTAGATGATCTCTACGGTCCCTTCCAACTCTAAAAAAAAAACTTAGTGAAATTCAGTGAAAGAACCAAGATGAGCAGTGCTGCTGTTTGGGGAAAAAAGCAGTCAGAGGAAGGGTTTTTTTTTCTTCTAGAAGATTTGATGGGGAAAAATCGTAAGGTAGCTCTACTATCTGTTGGAGAAAAAAAAGTATCTCAAGTGGAAATGGTTAGACACAGAAGAATTATCACGCTGTTATTGTTGATGTCAAGGATTCAGTTTCTGTTTGTAGGTACTTACATGCTTCAGGGTGCAATTTACTTTATCCAAGACATTACTAGCTTTCCTTGTTCACTGAAAGGGAGCTTTGGGTATTTAATTATCTGGGCTGCATCTGAACAAATGAGTCAAATCCAGAACCCCTGGATGTTTATAGGATGTCTAATCTGTAAGTGTGCATGTGTATTACGCTGAGTTTCACATAAATTATGTTGAAACTTAGTGGTGTGTGAGATACATAGTGTTCTTTTGTTGCTGCTCTAAATGTGTTTTTGAGGTTAAGGAGGAAGGCCAATTACCCTTAGGCACCTGGATGCTTAAAAAATGGCAGATGTTTTGTCATTTGGCCAGTTATTTCTCACAGGTGGCCAGGAAATTAATGTTGTATAAGCACCTTTATGGAACACAGAGTTGCATCAACACCAGAGAAGTGTGGGGCTGAACATGAAGATCTGATGTCTAAGGTTGCAGGTGGGTATTTGTACAGTATTGCATTGCCTATGTGAAGCAAACTGCAAGTTCCCAGCTGTTTAAAACTTTGATCCAGCATCTACACAAAATTTCTTGTGTATCCAAGTTGCTTGAAGTTGCGTCATGATCAAATGACCTCTTTGTAATTATATGAAGTCAAACCTTAAGTCTTCTAAACACATTTATTCTGGATGTGAGTGAGGAGATTAGTAAATGATAAATTCTGACTCCTGCCCGGTCTCATCAAAATGAGCCTGAGTTTCCTGATTGTTATTTATGTCTTTATTTTGTAGCTGTTTTCTCCCCTTTTCAATGGCTGTGTTTGTGTGAAGTCGGTAATTAGAGCGACTACTACGTTCTTTTAGTCCAGTCTAGAATTCTTTCTGTTGCCAAACTTCAAAAAGAAAAGGGGAGGGAAAGCATAGTGTGTACTAATTGGTGATCTCCTGGATGATGGATGATTGAAGTACAGTCTATCCCTTTAATCGATACGTTATTTGTGGTACTCTGAGTTCGAAGTGTGGCGTTTAAGCATATTCACTCATTTAGGCACTTGAATACATAAGCTTATCTGCAACCACAGTTCTTATCCCCAGGAATCAGAATCCAGGGGGGTTCTCAACATTTAATCATCTAAAACTTTTACATTTGAAGTCCAATGTGTTGGACAGTGGTGAGAAGATAATGCTAATATATTTAGTAATACCTCTTATGGAAGAAAATACTCCCAACAGAACAATAGCAATACAGTACTGCTAAAAAAGTGATACTCTTGTGCATGAGACAGTTATTTGAGTGGATTGCTTCCTGGAATGTGCTAATAAGCATTTGTGTTTAATTTTAAATCTCCTGCATTTTCCCATAAAAAGTCTTTTATTATGATAAACAGTCTTGAGAGAGACTTCTTGTACAGTATATATTACAGCAGCTTTTAACACAATTTACTTTATTAATCTTTCCTTTAGGAGACTAAAAGGTTGTGAGTCACTCTTCCTGCAAAGGGAGATGATACAAAAGATTTAAATTGCAAAAAGCGTCTTGGCTACATCAGTGAGCCTTCTCTGAGCGTCAGTCATCTGAAAGCTGTTTCTGACTTAGAGAGGAGATGTGTACCTGTGAATTTCCACATCCCACAGTGTGCCTGAGGGGTCTGTATTACAGAGAGTAACACTGGTAGCTAGAAGTGCACCCTGCTTGAAATGCTGCAGCTGTGGTCTTGAAAGCTACTCTGAGCACTTTGCACAGCTGAATAGGGAAGGAATGGTAAAGGCTGTGTGTTGTGTATGTATGTGTATATATATATATACACACACACGTTTATGCATACTTTTAGCTTACAGGGATGTCTTTGAAATGCTTGATCTCTTCATTTCCTTTCAAGTCATTTTGGGAGGCTTCCTAGAATCAGGGGCGAGCAACAGGAGAAAGAGGGCTAACTCCTATTCCGAAAATCAAAGCTAGAGCAAAATGATGCTTAGCACTCTCCAGCCTCCAAACTGCAGTATTCCTCACTGCACTGAAAGAGTATCCATTTTCTTTAAATTTGCTAAGATTCTTGTAGAGTTGCACTAGATGCACAGAGCAGATCTGACCCAGAGGAACAGTCAGGAGGGCAGGAGAATATGGTGTGTGGCTGTTTTTTGTTAGTTTTTTTTTCTGTATCTAATTACTTTATCCTCTTAAATTTCCAGTTTTCTTATCCTGTTGTATGGTTTTATCATGCTTGGAGTGGGGAGGGAGGTGGCCCTGAAACTCCATGATTCTAGTTTCACAGGGAGAGATTTCTTCTGGAAATGCGCTCTTTGACTAGGGGAGGACAGTAACTACACCTGTCAGGATGTTAAATAATAGCTTCTAGTTAACAAAGGAAGTAACTCTAAGTGTGCCTGAGAAAAACCTAATCCACTGCTATAATAGGGACCTCTAATTTTCACTTGTCTTTGTTCTGTGGCCCTCAGTTGTACAACTTTTGCACTTGTTGAAGTGACAACAGTGATAGATCCTGATTCTGTGTGAAGGCCATGTTTGTGGTGTGTGTTTTGAGAGAGGAGAAAAGCCTTTCCTCTGGAGTTGTCCAGAAGCTAAAAAATTGCTGGACTCTGGAGTAGACAAAGCTGCTGTCTGTGCTGTGGTGCCAGGGTTGTAATTCCATCTTCTGAACAGCTGTGTGAAATGGAGCTGCAAACCAAGCTGAGTCAGGGAAATAGACACCTTGAGAAGATGCTGGACACCATGTAAACAATGTAGAGGTCAGTGTTGGCAGTGGCAGGATGGAGCATAACGAGTTTCTGAGCTGCTATTTTCCAAGATCCTGAAAGAAGACAAAAGACTCTTTAAAATAAAAAAAAAAGACTGTTCAGCACTAGTGGCAAATGCTCCATTTCCTGGTGTTAGTGACTCTACAATTTTTGCTCATGTGCAACAATATGGAAGGCTTGCTGGCTAAGGGCAAAGTATGTAAAGCTATTTGCCTCTTTCCCAATCAATGTTTTGTTGTTATACTGGGAAGAAGGATGCAGTGTGATGTTGTAGTCTTCCTGCCATTTCCATAAGCATATTGATCCTTTCTTTGTGATGGCAGTCTTACCAGCAGCGCAATGGAAGAGAAATAAGAAGAATGTGAGAAAGGCTAGTGCTGTACACTAATTACAGATGTGAATATTGCCTTTATGGTGCCAACCTTGTAACTTGAGCGTGGGTGAAAGTGGCAAGCGTAGGTGTTTCAGTTTGCATTTTTTAATGTTCGATAGTAGCCCTGAACTCGGGGCCCCCTTGTCAACATGGAAGGCGAGTCATCCTGCAGATCAGCACGCTAATGATGAAGATGATACACAAATAGCACTGCAAACACTCCTGAAGGAACTTATTGTTCCACTTGAAACTACTTCAGACATTTCAAACTGTGAGAGCGAGCAAAGGACAATGACTGTACTTCTGTTTCTTTGCAACAAACTAGTACATATCTAAGTCTTTGGGTTTTTTTAAATTGCTATTGCTTTCAAATTTACTAGGGCATAATGGGAAGTGGTTTATAGCTCAGCACATTATGGATGTTCTGAATATCCTTCTCAACTAAATATCTTTTGCACATATTTCTGTGTTCTTGTGGGACCTCAGATGTTAGAGGTTTCTTTTCTGTGTTATTTCCTTCAGCTGATTGTTGCCAGCAGGAGTGGGCAACCCATGAACAACAGAATAATGTGCATATTTGCATAACTTGTCTTATTTTGCATCAGGACTGTGGTGTACTAATTTCATCTGTTCTATTAGTAGTTTAGCTCAGTATTAAGGATCAATATATTCTTGTTAAGTAAACGAAGCTCAGGATACTGCAGCGTCTCATGGTACATAAGAGGGCCACAAATAACAGCATGTATGGTAGCCACTGAGTAAATGCAGTGATGCACAAAACGAAGACAAAAAACCTTCATGCTAATGGCATTACCACTACTTCTTCCTGGTAGTCTTTGGCCTTGATGTGCCATCCTTATGTGGAGGCACCTTTGTAGAAGTCACTAAAGGAAGAGCAGTAGATAAGTGTTGCCATGTCAGTAGACAACATACTGAGGATTAGAAGAGGGCTTGATGGCAGTGCCTCTGCAGGCATTAGTTGGAGGCTGTAGCATCTGTACTTCAAGTTATGGCAGTTCTCATCTATCTTTTTTTATTTTCCCTTTACTTCCTGTCCGCAGTGTACTTGCCTGTGAAGCAGGATGTTTCCTCCTGGATTCCTGCTGTAGTAAGTAATTGTTCAGCTCCAGGAGTAAGTGGTTAAGTTTTAATGTTGCTTTGAGTTTGCTCCTGTCGTCTAGCTTCCATGATTCATACTCCTGCTTGCCAACTGGAGTTAGTGTAAGGCTTAATTAAATGTGTAAAACATTTTGAACTTACTGAGTCATTTTCCTGAAATATGGTTTGTCATGCTGTGTGTAGCTGGCAAACTTGTACACCTTTTTGGTTCTCAGAACCAGCTTTGAATAAACAATTGGCTTTGGGTAATTGTTGGGATGGGGGAGTGGGTGGGATATTAGGTGTTGCCTTGAAGTAAGTGTTGAAAAAGAATGTTTAATTAATTTTAAATGTCCAAAAGGTGAATACTTAGTGTGCAAATGAAAAATGTGTTCTTCTGTTTACTTTGTGCTCATTGTAGTATTTGAAAACCCCAGAGGCTTTGATGTCTTGTGAAACTTATACAATCCTATTGAAGAAGATAAAGCAGAATCCAGCTCCTGTCCTTGGAACCAAGCAACTTACCTGGATTTGAAACAGGAATTTGAAAACTTATCTTACTTTCAGGCAGGCAAGCAGGAGTTCTTAAGCATATCAGGAGATCAGCCAGAAGTCTATCTAGCATTGACTCCTGGATCCTCACTTTAACTTCTCTAACTCTTTAGCTCTGCAATAAAATTTTTGGCAAATGCAGCTCTAAGATCCTAAATATTTTAAGGTCTAACTGTGGCAAAGTATAGAAAGCTAGATAGAATGTCTGAATTGGAAGAAAAGAAATTTTAAGTTCAGCTTCCATATAGAATAACTGTTTATTTCTTCACTAGCTGATGATTCACTGTTATGACTGATTAGATCAATAGGAAATGATTCTTTTTTATTCTTGTTCTTACAGATTTTACTAGGTTCTTTTAACAGTTCACTTAAAGCAGTCTGACTTAACCTGTCAGCTTTGGAAGAGCATTTGACTAAGTTTCTTTGAAAAGCCTGAAATATGCATTTAGTTCCAAATCTTGTAGACTGGTAACATACGGTAGGGACCTGAATTCTTAATCTTTAACTTTTCTGGTAGTATAGATGTTAATTAAGTAGGTGTATACTGGGCTCTAATTATAGGTACAGAGTGGGTTGCCTGTGAAATGTTTTGTCTTTGTACTGGAGTTCACTTACTTTCCAGAATATCTAGGGCTATGGAAAGTGCTTGCTATACGTTTGGAACGGTGGCTTCACCAGTTTGCCCGTTTTGGTGCTGGGACTGGTGGCTCTTGCAAGATGGTGTAAGGGGATAGGCACAGGGTATTTTCTTCAGGACTCTCTGATGCTTAACTCCCACCCACAGTGGATGGAGTTGAAGATCTAGCTGTTGCAGAATGAGTTGAAGGAAACTTAAAAACCAGAAATGTCTTCCATAATTTTTCCGTGCTATTGTTTGGTGTTTTTTTTTGTAGTGGCCTATAAGTGGTACTTGTTCTCCAAATATTCCCACATAATTGTGTTGCCATCAAGGCATTGCAAGTACATTTTATGTCAATATCTTGTTGGCCTTTGAAAGTGCGTTGTGAGCATACTTATAGACAAGTGGACAAACCAAATGTTACCATTTGTTGACTTACACAACTGTGAGTAGCAGCGAATCTTCTTGCCAACTGACTTTGCTTATGGCTTAGTTATGAATAGGAGGTAAAGGTGCTTCTGCATTAGTGAAGTTAACTATTTTTTGGTGTGCTGTACATTTTAGAGAGAGATTAAGCCTCCTCTTAAATTTGATAATTTATTCCTGGCATAGTAATCCTTGCCCTTGCTGAAGGTCTTAACTTTCAGTTTTATTAATAGAAAGGCAGATATATACTTGCTGATGTCAGATTGTCCAGCAAGAAATGTATGTGTCCAGACCAAGTGTTTCTGGTGTGCTTATGCAAGCTAATTTGAGCAGAGCTTTCAATCCTTCTCATTGAGCAGAGGCACAGCACCGCAGCTGTACGGCTGGGATGAGATCAGTCCCAGGCCCTGGGAGAGAAATGGACCATTAAAATGCTGCCCTGCCAAGCTTGCCTTTCCTGCCTTTTTTCATTCTTTAACTAATGTTAGATGCATCCTGTGTGAACAGTTGGAAGAGCTTCTTCCTATGAGATGGAGCAGCTCTGTATCCCTGGCTGCCAGCTGGGGGAAGCATTTAATGACACCATAAGTGCTATACAAGGCAGATGCTGGCTGCAGGAGAAGCAATGTAGGATGGTTTTCCCTAGCTCTCTGGATATAATAGCTTGTGTTATTTTGAAGAGGAAATCTTAACTTGGATTAGGGTGTTCCTTTCATAGTAATAAAAGACCTGGAGGATGGGGAGCACCTACAAATACTGTTCATTTAACTGTAGCAGAGAATACAGGTGCTGGATGCCTCCCCTGTGGAAGCTTTCAGGGTGATTAGTCTCTGAATTTGTCTGCAGCTGACAAAAGGGAAGTTGGGCTTGGTCTTTCTTTGTCACAGTGGACAGAAACCCTCTGAAATTCTGTGCTACTGTGGATTTGCTGCCAGATCATCTAGAAAAGTCTTGGGAAAAGTGGGGTAGCTCTTACTGCGCTGTTTCTCCTAGCTCTTACTTTTTCTGCAGTTCTACTTGGATATCATGCAATGTCCAGATATACTGCTCGTGGTCACTTGGCTTTAGGGTCACAAACTTGCGTTGCTAAAGCTATCTTTCACCTCTCTGTAGAAGTAAAGGAAAAGTAAGATCGTGTAATGGAATACTGATACTTTTTTTTTTGTTGGGCTTTTCATAGCCAAACAAGTTAAATGTTTCCAGAAAATATAGTGAAAACTGGAGTTTTACCTTATCTCACATCTCCAGAGCTTTTAAAGAAGATATGAAACAGTGGAAGACTTGCCTATGGGGGGGTTTGGAGTGTATAATTTCTTTTTTTGTACAGAAGAGGTCTTCCTGCTTATAGTCTCATCAATAGCAAAAACCCCTTTAGCCTTTCAGTATCTGGCCTAGTAACTGTTTCTGGGCCTGAATAGCTGATTTTCTGATGCAACTCAAGGATGAAGACTGTATGTGTGCTGCAGCTTATGATGGGAGTGATATTGCTGTCCTCTGTATGAAGAAAAGAGGCCTTGGGGACCCAAGGTTTTACATGTAGATTTGAAGAACACTAAGTTGCTTGGGTATGTGGTTGGGTTTTTTTATCTGATGAGGAAAAGTAGTGTCCTTATCAGGTTAGAAAAAGTCAAGAGTTTGGTGTGCTGTTTATGGAGAGTCAGATAACTGCTGATCCAGGCACCCAAATCTATCTGCATGATGCATATTGGCAAGTTACTGTAACAATGAGTATCTTCAAGATTGAAATGGGTAACTTCATTGTTTCTCCTTGTTTCTGAAAAATTTCCACTTCATATATGGCAACAGAAATCATGGACTAAATCTGTTGAAGTAGAAGCAAAAGAGCTTCCTGTGTGACTTCTCCAGTTCTCACAAAGTGGATATGGGAGGCAAGGATCAGCTTTCCTCACTGCCTGAAGACATGGAAGGGGCATAATTCTGTCCCCAGGGAGTGTCTTGCGGGGGGTGAGTGCTCTTTGCTGCTGGGATGCAGTTCAGCCTGTGTGAATTAACAGAAATATTCAGTGACTGAAGATGGTACCCGCTGTATTCAAAGGTGTTTTGATGCATCCACTTGTTAGTTCGTTTTTATTTCTTCTGGTCTTCTGAATAATTTGAAGAATAAGGCTGAGGTGGCTTAAACATAAAAGTAGCCAAACCCCTAGAACTTTGGGGGCTCATGGGAGAAACTGAATCAAGATCATTTTCATTCTGTATTGCTGGGTGATAACATAGAATTTCACAGGACTACCAGACTTAATGTTGTGATGGGTAGGTGTGACTTTTGCTTAAGCAAAGCAGAGATTTTAACTTATGTTTTTGAATATTAGCCTGATGAGATGGATTCAGACATGTTCTTACTCAGGCCAATGAGCATAACGTGATACCTGGAAACATCCACAGGCAAAGGGGCCAACTGAAGCAAAAAGTGTGTTGAGTGCCGCCATCTGTGGTATGGAAAGTGTTGCCTCTCCTGTCCTCTGTCTATATTAGTCACAAACATATTAAGTAACTTTTTTTGGGCGTGGGGGAACACAATGTATCCCTTGAGTGCGTTACACTTCTGTAAAATGCAGACCGAAATAATTTTGGGTAACATGATGAACACTTCTTACCAGGTGCTGCTCTGTAGTTGGTTGTGATCTCTCTGCAGCTGTGGGATAGAAAGGTTGAGCACCAGGAGTTGTGAAGGAATGGCAGCATGAGCTTGTGCTAATGAGCGTGTACTCAGTCTCTGAAGGCCCTAACTCATTCTGCTTTGGATGTATGGTTTATATTTTCTTGATCTAGCTAGACTGAAGCTAGAAAATAAACTGCAGTCACATCTTCTAACTGCAGTGTAGACATGCCCGCAGCCTGTTGCCATGGGGACAAAGATAAGTCTCATTTTAAAGAATTGTACTGAAAACTCCCATACTCTGAGACTGCATGACCTGTAAGCAAGCAATTATGCAGCAGTTTGCTGTTGAAAGGATGCCAAGGTTGATAGACTTGATTAGATCTTTAGCTTGTTCCTACAGAAGCAACTCTTACAATCACACTGATAGTACATCCCCAGTAATAACTTTTGAATGCTATGGCCAGCTTGGTCAGACTTAAAAGATGGGTAGGCACTTACTTTGCTTTTGAAGACTTTGTGATAATTAATAAAATGAGCAGAGATGAGAGACTCCAAGCAGTGACCTACCAAGAGAAGAAGAAAGAACTGTACTTGGTCACAAGCCAGCACACACTACTCAATGAAGTAAGCAGGCTAGGAAACTTGTGTGCCATGTCCCTGGCTAAAAAGGCAAGAGGAAGAAAAGAGCCTGAGGGACGATAGCCATAAATCTGTTGAGAAACAGGTTCCTTTAGTTCCGCTTCTTGTGAAACAACCTTGACTTGTCTTTCTGGGAAATTTTATGTTCCCAAAACTAAGTGCAGAATTCTGCCAGCGTCTCTGTTGCCCTTCAGAAACCAGATTGCCCTTATTGCAGCTACATGTTTCCCTGGTTTTTAACCTCTCTTTGATCTGTTTACAGGGCTAGCTCAGCTTTGAGAGAGAATGCATTTTAAAGACAAAACATGTTGTTTCTTAGTGTTTGTCTGCGAGAGCAAAAAGCAGTTTTTATTCTTATTAATCGAGTCCTATGCTGCAAACGTGAACCTTATTTGTCCAGGAGGAAAGCAGAGTGCAGCGCTTCAGAAATATCCATTTTTACTGTGTGCCTAGTGGAGCCCTGCTCTGCTTTGGGCAATGCTGACATCTAGCGCAGGGTCGGTGAAACAGAACAGTAGGCTTCTGAAGCTCCTGCAAAGTTCAGTAACACTTACTTTAAACTTGGGATGTCGCAAAGTTCCTGATATTTATCAAGCTACCAGTTCAGACAATTTACTTGTATGACTCGCTCATCTTCATAGCAGCTAGCAGAACTGCTGCTGTAGTGAGAAGTGCAACCTTGGGAGCCAGATATTTTGGACATTGTGGTCCCTTGTTGCTAGGATGAATTTCTTCCCGAGCTGGTGAGTTAAGACACAAAGACACGTTTCCACATTATATAAGGTGGACATTCACCCTATTTTCTACAAATGGAACTGCCTCAGTCGTGTTACTGTCACACTTTGGGCATTGATAATGGTGCTTGTATTATTGAGGCTAATGTAATGCTGTGTTTTCTAATTAGTGGTGCTTGTTGACTGTTTTATCCTCTTGATGGGAAGAAAGCAGGTCTTGGAGAGTTGAAAAAAAAGCCAAAAAGCAGGGTGAAACTTAACTATGGCAATTAAAAAATCCTAGTCTTGAAGTCAAGCTGTTCCAGAGCTTCCAGATAAATTTTGTATATCTGTATTTTAAACCACTTTGTGTCTTGTATCTTTATACCCTAATAAACTGGATGTGGTGTAAGTCTGTTGCAGATGATAACACTGAGGTATGTCTTGGAGAATAAGTGTTATAACTGTAATTATTTACTTTATTGTAGAAAGACTTTATATTAATTCCCTGCACAGCTATACCCCAGCCAAGTGTTAAAAGAAACAGCTTCCCCTTGACCCAGATCCTGCCCCCAAAACAAACCACAATCCATAATTGTCCTACTTCTGCCACAGTCTAAGTCCACCCTAACTTGGGAGTGGCTTTTGCTTTGAACATGAGGTTCATTCAGATGACATCTAGAGGTTTCTTCTAGCCTAAATGATTCTAAGAACCAGGATTTTGGCCTCTGTTTTTCCCTTGATCTGGCTTTAGAGAGTGAGGAAGGATTCATTTGGTGTTTCTTCTTAAATCATAGTCTGAAGGCATGAGGGAAGTGCCAGTTGTTTCTTAACTGAAAAAATAACCATGTTGGGAGCATCATCACAGGAACATAGCAATGTTGCAGACCGTGGTAACTGTGGTGCAGCGCAGGGATCTGAGAGGGAGACTGGCACTGGGTAACCAGGGTACAGTTGTCAGTTTACCTTTGGCAGGGTTGGAATGCTGTTTGGGACACTGTACCCAACTGAGTGGCATGTATTAGTCCCAGTGCCATAGAGCTCAGTTCAGGTCATTCTAAAGCAGGGCTGCAATTAGGCATTTTGATATTCATGGGCATATCCATTCCTCTTACTCTTTTCAAATTTCTTAGTTTCTGCTATTCTGCCTTTTAAGCCTATTGCTTAGATCTACAGCACCTTGTTTTAAGCAGCAACAGCAGTGCCATGAAGGGTGGCTCATCATCAGGTTCTGAGCACGTTTCTTTCCATCAGGTGGCCCCTTAAGGAAAAAATGCATTAGTGGGGAGTGACTCCTCACCTCATCTCTGTACGTGGCGACCTCTGCTATAAAGCCACCTCAGTGGTATCATGCCACCACACTGCAACAAGAGCCTTGAGTTGCAATGCATAGCTATAACTACGGCAATAAAATTCTGGGGTAATGAGGAATCTTGAGCTTGCAGTATCTTTGTCCAACAGTAGAGGTCTGTCTTGCTTGGAAAAAGGCTTTTTATCAGTTAAGAATAAATCGCTATGGGGAAATTTGAGTAGCTCTTCAGTCATTTTAGGGTGGGGTTTTCTTTTTGTTTCTTGGAATACAATTTTAAACTTTCTTATTAAATAAAAGCTATTCTGAAATTTTAGTGAATAGCACTTGCTAGTAGTTGGGAAATGTTGGCAGTTACCGAGCTGGTGTGAGAAGCTGTAACTGAAGCTTGTAAATAAACTAAAGCTGTAAATAAAGCCTATACCTACTCCCCAGCCCTGATAGCTGAGAACAAAGCTAGAAACCACTGCCAGACTTTTAGAAGTGTGGCTGGCTAATCACTGGGACAAACCACAGCTAGGAAGTGAGCTTGTACTTCTCTTGAAGCTTTCAAGGCAGACCTGAATTTGCTTCCAGAAAGTAGGCTTTAGCCAAACTGCAGTTATTTTGCACAAGTGGATGAAATGTTACAAGTGGCTGATGTTACAGGAATTGTTATAGTAGATAATCATCGTTGTTTCTTTTAATGTTAACTCATAAAATTTACAAAGTGTCTACCAGATTTTATCTTTCAATCCAAATCAGCTCTAAGTATTCCCCATCTCTGATTATCTGTTATATCTGTAGATGGAGGGCATTAGTACAGTTTAGAAACTGTTTCACAAGCCCCTAAGAAGTACAGGTCTCCAATGTGGGTTTTATGTGTTACTTAAGACTCAATCCTCCTCTAGTTGTGCCATTGTTATCTGTTGTGAGAAAGTATGTGATCTTTCCTTCTTTAATCCCTTGGTTGTACTGTCCTGGTATGATATTTTCCTTTAAGGTGTGATGCTGTATTGCATCAAGCTATTAGAAGCTTATTTTTGGTGTTGTTGGAGTGACCTCAACCCAAACATGGAATCTGCCATTTATGAGTCAAAACTATGATAGTTCCTGCTAATCATCTCGCAAGCAAATCATCCTACAACTTGGCTAACTACACAATGTACAGATGGTTCTCTTTTTCCCTCCACCCAAACTTAATGCATGTTTGCTATTAATCAGTATAGATTTCAAAAACCTGTTTTCAAATCCCTTCTTAATTTTGCACAGAAGCATTTAAGAGAGACAAAAATTCTTCTGTAACTTCACGGCCATAGTTGAACTGGTCTCTCACATTAAAACTTAGCCAGTTTGCTTGTAATGGCAGTTCTTTGGGTACTTGACCATACAGGAAATTTTTGATAGGTAAACACAGTGCAAAACTCTGTATAAATTAATTTGATATCTGAAAATATAGCAAATTTAGCTGAAGGTTACTGGTGGGGTTTATTTTTGCAGTTCAGTGCAAATACAGTTCTGTGTTAGTTAATCCTTAATCAAACAGATTTTGCTGTTGACTAAAACTGCAGCTTATTTTATTGCTTTCTTCCTGATTTTGGTTTAAGTGTATGATGTAAATCTAACTTCAGAATGATCCAGTACTGACAGTGCTCCTGCTGCCTTGTTGCTTTTAAAATTGTGGCTCCCCTACCACCCCAAAAGATGAAACACCTAGGAGAAGCTGTGAATTTTCCAATCATTAATCTTCTTGTGCATTTTTTTCAGGTGACTTTATTTGGTAGGGTTTGATGCACTGCCAAAATTACTGGAATTGTAACAATGAGTATGATTGTACATGAGAAAATGAGGTGATAACAAATGTGATGCAAAGGTTTTTTTTTATCTGTGAACAAAGAACTTATATATTGTCATCGTGACATTATATTCTGTGTTCACATTTTTGGTATGTTCATGTAACATAATAGAAGAAAAATAGTACTTTTAATGGGGGGATGAAAAAGCAATGAAGGGGAATAGGCAAAGATTGAAAAAAAAAAAGTCAATTGCATAGCTATTTCTAGAAATCTCTTTCAAAATGCTTAATGGTAGGCAGGTACAGCCTTGTTGTGGCACTGTGTGTACCTGTGGGAGGTGCAAAATACAGGCTTCAGAACATCAGCCCTCTTTAAGCTTGTGAAGGGTACAGGAGGTACTGCAGGCAGGAGGAAGCAAATAGGCTGTTAAAGCAGAGCTGTGCCTCTGCTGATTTTTCTCATTTGCAACCCTCTGTTCAGTTGGTCATTTTGCCTTTGAAAAAGCATAGTGAAATATGGTTACTGAAACAATATAGCTGGTGGAAAAAAATTAGAGGGATGGAAATTTATGAGGAGATGGGAAGAATATGACATCTCTAGTTAAAAGGTGAAACAAATAAGAAAGAGATGGTTCTTCTGCTTTGTGTATTTTTGGTTTTGTGTAGAGAAGTGAAGATCAACCAATTTAAGAGGCAATTTAAATGTATGTCAAAAATGTGCAAAAATCAAAAGTAAAATGAAAGTACAGGTAGATTCAAATGAATGCTACTAATTGAAGAGAATAGAACTGAGTGTATTTTATCCTAAAGGAAAGATATTTCTAGTTTCGGACTCTGTTTTTCTCTGAAGTCTCTGGCTGAAGCCACGTATTACTTCTGTTTCTATATCCTGTATGGCTATGACCAAGACATAAGGGTCATCAATATGATAAATTGTTGTAACTCATGTTATCTAAAAGCATACCTTTTCAGTAATCTTAGAGTAATTTGACTGTCAAAAAAAAATAAATGCCCAAGACAGACACATCCTATCCCTAAGTGAAAGAAAAGGAAATATCAAACTATTTTGCAAATTGGGTTCTTGTTTTCGAGGGAATCCTAGTAGTCAGCTGCAATTACAATGAAAACAATAGCTCATATGAAAAGTATATGGTGTTTAAAGTTCAAGTCCCAAAAATCATTTTGCTTAAGTAGTCCTTGCTCACAAGTGTTTTTATTGAAAGCTTTCTCTGTGATCAGAGCTTGAGCATACTATTTCATGTCTCCTTTGATATAAGTATTACCTGTTGACACATTTTCCTATCCATCGTCATGATAGTGGTTCATGTCTGTCTTGCAAAAGTGCTGGGTTTAACTTAGAGCTAATTTTCCAGTAGTAAAAATTATCTGTAAGATTATGCTGCAGGTTATTTATCAGGGTTCTTTAAATTGTAATTTAACTGTATTAAATCTGTGGATAAAAATAAATGCCTGAAATTGCTGTTGGAGGTGCTGACTTACAACTTCCGTTGTCTTTAAAAAAAATCTTGATCTACAAAGAGAGACATTGAGAGATGATATACTCTGAACTCTGACCTTAAACAAGAAAAAGGTAAGAGTCAAGGTACAGAAAAAACCCGAACAACCCACAAATAAAACAAAAAAAAACAAAGCAAAAGAACCCATCCTCCAGTCAAGGGACCATTGTGTCCTTTGCATTTTTCCAAAGTAAAGACTTAGTCTGTCACTTACCCAGATGAAATGTGTTACAGGAAAACCTTGCATCCTTTATGGATTTTGAATGCAGAAAAAAAAATGCAGTCAAATAATTACAGTATGAAGAACTGAGTTACGAGTCAATGATGTTTGGCTCTGGCAAGCTCCTAGGTAAAAGTCAAGATACTAGGAATTGATGTAAATCTTGAAGAACCGGAATAAGAGTTGTATGAGTTTTAACTTAAAAGTAATGTTTTTTCATAATAAATACCTTGCATTTGCAGGATTTTCTAACCATATAACTTGAAGGGCTCCAAGTTTTAAAACCAAGCTGTCTCTTATAGGAGAAACTATTGAGAAAGATAGTATTGAGAAAGGTACTAAGGTTTCAACTTCTATTCCTGCTGTATGCTTGTAGGTGGTCTCTATGGTGTTTTCACCATACTCTTTCTACAAGTATCTTGGATGCCTGTCCTTCTTATACAAGTATAATGAGACTCTTCCAAGAAATGTTCTTTTTGTCTTTGGACCCAAAGTTTTCAAGTGTATAACAAGCCATGGAAATGGCTACTCTTTCACTACTCAGGTTCCCCAGTTGCCAGTTTTGGAACTATCTTGGCATTGTCTTGATAGATGTCCTTCTGGTGCAGGATGCTTCTCAGAAAACTTATCTGTGATCCTCCAGTATTTGGTTGAACATCTGATCGCCACAGTATCTTCTAAATACTGTGTTTACTGGATCTATTGCTTGTCTTCACAGCTGTCAAGTTACCTCAGTGGCTGTCCTGGATCTGTAATTTTTCTCATGATCAATACTTTGACACACCTTGCACTTCTGTTGTTGGTGTTGTCTGTGTGCCTTTTTGGTAGGGCTGACTTTCTCATTGACGGACAGTAGTGTCAGTCCTCAGGGTTCGCTTCTGGCTCTTTGCTGCAGCTGTGATTTGCCTGTCGTGTTTTGCCCTCCCTTAAATGCAAGCCTTTGCAGCTTAGCGTGTGCTGAACTTCAAACCTCTGGTTTCCTTGGCTTACCCTTGAGCTTGCTTCTTGCTGGAGGCTAACCACCTGTGCCTCCACAGGAGTGGAACTTCGCAGTGACATTGAGAGTGTTTGTGGTACTTAAGCCCCTTGAAGAATGCGACAGCAAGAAGGCAGAGGAACAAATACAGTTTTTGTGGTAAGGGAATGATGTAAATGGCAAAAAATGTGATGCAGGTAGAAATGCAGATCTGAGAATTTTCTCAGCTGCAGCTTGTGTGAAGTAATATTTATAGTATAAAAAAACAAGAGGTGGAGATTTGGGAATGATTGACACAGTGTTTTGAAGAAACTCTTCCCATAATACATTTATGTGTATCCTCATGGATGCTGACTCTTCAAGCTCTCTACAGTACTGCTCAGGGAGGTAGCTTGATCATGAAGTGATGTTAAACTGATTCAATTAGTAGCTTCAGTGTGTGCTCCATTCTTAAATGTAGGTATTATCATATTGGTGTAATTGGGAGTGCACACTGTTACAGAGCAGGCTGTCCTACCAGCACCTTGCTGGTTTAGGACACCAGTGGCCCAGGAGATGAAGCATCACTGCTGTGCTGATGAGTCCCATCCTTCCAAATCTGGAGCTGAACTTTACTTGCAGATTTTCAAAGGGAAGGCAGCAAAGCCCATGCTCTCTGGTTCCTGCAGTGTTGAATCAAACTCTGCACTGGTACACTCTATAAATACCTTTGTATGTATCTGTGTATAACATCTTTGTGTGTGATCTCTTTCTTCATAAAGATTTTTCTAAAAACTATTCAGAGGAAATAAGACTCCCAGTGATTTAAAGCAAATGTAAATGACAGGCTCTTTCCTGTGCTCAGCTGAGTCACATACAATGTGCACAATTAACAGGTGCTTGGTGGCAAACTGCACTCAGCAGGCATTGCTGGGAAGGTTTCAGAGTCCCGAACACTGAACGACTTTCCTCTGTAGCACAGGGTTTGAAAGGATCAGCAAGATATTGGGCATCTCTTTCATTCTCCTGTAAATTTTTGCCTTGGGATAAGCACCATTTTAAACTTTGCAGGGTTTCTAGGGAGAGATGCAGACCTCATAGTTGTTCTCTTTCTCCTCGTGCTGACAATACAGCTATAGGCTTGGGCTGAAGCTGTAGTGTCTGTATATAGCGTCCTCGTTTGAGTTAAAGATGAGATCCAGCCTAGCTCTTGCCTTTTAATCTGTTGCTGGGCTGGGCTGGTGTCTGGTGACGTGTTGAACTAAGCTGGCTGCAGCGAGTTAATAGAGAAGACGAAAGGTGTCAAACCCCTGCAGAATGGTTCAAGTATTTGTGGTGTCTGACCTGTATCCTGGATGCTGAAAAAAACATGATAAAGCTGCCTCACAGGAAACTACAGAAATTTTTCCTTAAAAAGGTAAAATGATTTTTTTTTGCTTGCTGCTTTGCTTGCTTTAATTAGGTTGATGACAAAGTTTGACAATTGCATTGTTTTTGTGCAGTCAGCCTTGTGATTTCGTTGTGCTGAGATGCCTCAAACTGTTCTCTTGATGTAATGTTATTCTTGGCTTGTGGTTTGGGACACTATGAAAAACATCAAAACTGTACTCGAGCAGCATGCTGCATGGGTTAGTGTGATTACAGCTGCAGTTTATGGGTTCTGTCACCCTGTTGTGTTATGCTGCCTTTTAACCCTGCTCCTTTACTCAGTGGCACCATATATTCTGAATATGTCAAACTGAATTTTAGTGCTAAGTTTTTTGCAGTGTGAGAGAGAATGCTGCTTACTGACTGCTGCTTATTTAGAATGTTGATATTAAGAGATAATATATATTTTACATCTAGGCTGTATGTTTGTATTCTGTTCAAATATACCCACATAACTCACTAGAGATATGGAGACATCTATTAGGAAACATATACTTTCAGGTAGAACTGCTTAAAACTACCTGGGTTTTAGTTCAAAGTACTCCTACATCGTATTTGTGTATAAAGCACTATATCTACCTAGGTATTAAGTGGCAATTAGCTATCTGAAATAGCATTCTTTAATGTCTGCATTATTTATGGATCCTGTTTTGGCAACATATTTATATCTATCCCATAAGTTATGAAAATATGTGAATATATATATGCTGTTTTTCCCCCCTCTTCCTCATCTTGGCTACTCATACACACAGTTTTAGTGGTTGATCCAGAAGTGCAGTCTGTTTATTCTGTAGAGCATCTCAATTTTAGTGTAGGGTGCTTTCAGTTGTAGTCAACTGGATTTTTGCATTTTCATCATGCGGTATAACTTTATGGGATTTCATACTGATACCTGTAATATAACCAAGTTTAACATTTTATTCTGAAGCAGTATATTTTAACAAAAATAATTTTAAAGGGGTGCAAGAAAAGACAGTCACGTTTCAGTGCAAGTTAAAATCTGGCACGTTGTTCACTGATTTTTTTTGGCACCTTCACAGATGCAGATGGCTGGTTGTACCTCTTACTCTGGAGTAAATTTCCAGCATTTAAAAGTTGATGTCACAGTTCTGCTGCTCAACTAACCTTTTGGGCTTTATGTTAATTGCAAAAAAATTTCCCTTTTGCTAGGGTATATACTCCTTACTGCTATCAAGATCTGATCAAATGGTCATAATTCCACTGGGATGCAGTAACAACTGTGAATCCTATGTTATACTCTTACATATAGGACTGAAAACTGCAAATTGATTAATGTGGGTTAAAGTGCAAGAGAAAGATGAATTATGCTAGATTTGATTTTAATGTAGTTGCTGAAAATGTATTTAATTGAACTACTCATATGAAGTAATAAAGTGAAGGTGTGGGTGCAACCAGGAAGGTGATGAGCACAATTTAACATGCAAATAGCAGTAGGGCATGGATAGTCTTGGGAGTCCCATAGCAACTTTGTCTCTCATTGGAAGATGTGTCTGTGTGGTACCGATAACCATTCACGCAAGCAAGTGTGTGAATCTTAAATGTTACTTCCCTGGAGGTGGACAGAGTATTTTCAACAAACTATGTTTTTATTTGTGGTAATGTGCAAAACGAAATCAAGTAAAACATCTGTAGTCCTTTTTAGAGTTATATGCCAGTTCAGTTTGTAGAGAACTTGTTCTAAATGCTAGGAAAGGGAGGCACCACAAAACCAGTGGCTAGAGCCGCCCTCCAACATGTGCATACCTTGGACTCAAGTGAGTGCATGAAGGTATTGGGACAAAAATTTTACACAGACTGGTCTTGTGCTGTGATTTAAGTCACAGGAATCAATAGCCTGTGTGATCCCAGATTACCTGATTATACCATAGCTAGTTAATGCTGAGAATGTGTGTGAGCAGGCAGTGCTGTGGTTAAAAAGAGAAAAAATTGATCCCCAATAATTTGAACAAGAATTAGGTGAACTAAGCCTTTGAGTGGTGGCTGGGAAGAATTAATACGTATTTTCTGGGGCTTTTCTGCTGTGATAGTCAGATATGGAGTTCAGCTAATGATTGCTTGTTTTACTTAAGTGGCCACTGTCACAACAATATCTTTTTGAAGCAAGTTCTGAAAAGGACCTGTAGCTCCCTTTTTATTTGTGTGAATATAACTTCACAACAGTCTACCTGGTCGCCATCCTACCTGAATATCACTCAGATGTCAGTGCAGTTAAGTAGCTAAGAACATGATGGTAACTTTGCATATGAAAGAATACCCCAAATCAACAAGTTCCTTAAAAAAACTAAGTAGATAAGATCTTAGAACCTTTTCTAGCAGATACTAGAAAATGTATCTGGTAAAGACCACCATCTAATTTGATGATAGCAGTGAAAGACTCCTTCAGAGCTTACTCTTTAGTATTAGGCACCAAAGCAGCAGTCAAACATCTTACAAGACTTGACTCAGCTTGCTATTTGTGTAGGCACCAGTAGCCCTTAGACAAGTGAATATTTCCTTTTGGGTGTGTGAGGGGTGGTTTCAGCATAAGCCTTTAACTGTTCTGTGTGAAAATATGACTTTGGCCTGGAGAGTGATGGAAAACTGCCGTGTTGTGTTTCAAGCTCCCACTATTACTCAGTGGTTCCTAAAAGAACTTTTCTTAGTACCATAAAAAAGTAGTTGGTAACAGTACATCTAGCAATTACTTGTTGTCTACTGAACTTTGAAAGAACTTTCCAAAATACAGCTGCTTAACGTGTGTGTTCTTCCATTTAATTTGAAAGAACTTTCCAAAATACAGCTGCTTAACATGTGTGAGTGTTCTTCCATTTAAATTTATCTGTGCAGCTCAGTTTCTCCTGAAAGCTTTGCCTACCACAATCATGCAAAAGCAGAAAGGTGTTCCTCCTATTGTGTAATGACACTGAATTAGGATACTTTATGAAATGGGTATGTGTAGAAAATTCAACATCATGTAAGCCTTTTGATTTAAGAAATAGACATGAAAATCATTGCTTGTAGTAAACTATAATTCAGTAATTGAGTCAGCAGGAAAATAAAAAGCTAGTGAAAAACATTTTGACTTGAATGGCATTCTGGCAGGGAAAAATAAGTTTTATTAAAAACGGGTAATTTAGAGCTCCACTGTTTAAGAGCAAGATGTAACCTCTGCTAGTATGTGAAAAACACTTAAGCAAAAACAAATTAAGACTTCAGCTGATGCACTCTTTTATAGGGGTCTGGTGGTGTAAATGCTGAATGTATGATTTATGGAAATGCATATGTTCTTTGTAGCATTAAAAGGGAGGACCTTTAATTTTTTTCAGTGTTGTGAAAAAATGATTTGGTAATGACTGCAGTATTGGCAGGATATTGCTTTATTATAGCTTGTGATAAATGTCTCTGCCTTTTCCCCATCAGCACCAATAGACGCTTCTGTCCTTAGGGAACGTGACTGAGTCACTGAAACAAAGGAGAGCAGAATGAAAAGATACACAGCACCAATGGAATCTGACAGTACAGACCTGTTAAATGTCTCTCTGTACATTCGCACATATGTGAGTCATACGTATGGGCAAGGTATTTTGTGATCTTTATGGTGTTTCTGTTTTTTTTCATATTTTATGTAAAGCAATATATTTCTTATACATGTCTATAAGATTAGCTTACTTTGTCATATGCATGCTTGTTGTCTATTGCCTTCTGAGGGACAGCTTGTGTTGAGGGACTGCTACGTCTTGGTGATGCTGCATGTCTAGTTTGGGAGAAAGGGGGGATTGGAACCCTTCAGAATAGTAGGGGTTTCAAGTAATCTCACACCACAAGCCCCCCCCTCCCCCCATGTGATATTCAGGACAGTTCCTGTTCTTGATGATGACGTTGGTCAGTACAAGGTCAGCCCTCAGGAACATGGGGAATTTTAGTGGTGTTTAATTGACTTGTATGTTATTATGTGACTATTGCAAGATCTGGGTGTGAAGGTATTGAATTGTGCTTGATCTGGCTGCTTCTGTCGTGACGGACATTGTTAGAGAAAGATGGGGATAGTTCTCTCGAAATAGATTGGAGAATGTGGAAGGCATGAGGATTAATTTGTGGACCTGTTTTGAGTGGGCTTTCTCTTGTAATTTGTTTTCTAAATAATCCAGTAGTAGGAGAAAGGGGTGTGTTTTCCCTGTATCTGGTGCTTAGAATGTACAGGTTGGCTCAGTTGTCAACCACATGCTCAGTCTGCAAAGACATTGGTGTTTGGTTCATGAGGTCTCTGATTTCATCTGCAATGTGGGACCCTCGTTACCACTGACATTTTGTGTCATAAGTAAATAATAATGAATCTTCATTTTACTACTGTAAAGGCTAAGACAGAAAACCAAAATTACTTCATCTTGGCAGTTGCAGGGATACTGTTGAAGCCAGGTATGGGAAAGGAGTCTTTCTGTTCTCAGCCTGTGCTGCCTCAGACTGCTAAGCTGCCTAGAGCAAAGCTGCTGACCAGGTACGATGATGACTGGTGACAGTATTAAGACTAGTCAAGCCTTCATGGCAAGGGGAAGGAGAATAGGTTGGAGCTAGGACACCAGGTTGGGGGCAAAGCTCTGGAAAGCCAACCTTGTGTTCCTGCTGCAGCTGCTGGGCTGGAGAGGGCTCTGTTGCTTCTGCATTGGTGGGGCCAGCTGCTGCCCTGTGATCGCTACCCTGCATTTTGCAATGACATCCATCTGCCTCTCTCTGGGGCTGTGGTATGGGCAAGACTGGGCAGGGGAGGAGGCTGTTTTGCTACATAAGTCAATCTGCTTTTTCTCGGCAACCACCTGTTTTGATTATGCCTAAAGTTGACCTCAGTGCTCTTTTGTCTTACAGCTGTAAAATGGTATTAAGGAATAACTGTAATCTTTTGAACGTGCAGTATTAAGAGCAAGTCCATAGATGTCTTT
Source organism: Gallinago jamesoni (assembly GCA_025769975.1). Taxonomy (NCBI): domain Eukaryota; kingdom Metazoa; phylum Chordata; class Aves; order Charadriiformes; family Scolopacidae; genus Gallinago; species Gallinago jamesoni. The sequence goes on from JAOQGH010000023.1 coordinate 46,038,859, forward strand.
ACAAAGAGCCTTGCTGAAAAGTTGTACTCTAGAAAGTATGTAACTATTTATAATAATCTAGATCCCCTGAAGTCCAAACAGGTAATGGGTAGGCACACTCCTTTTAGCAAGTGATTGCATACAGAGAAACTACTGACAAACTAATTCTTGAAGCAGTTGTTCTCCAAGGAAAGCGGAAACAACTAGATGTTATTTCTGGCCGGACTGAAAAGGAGCAAGCAGGAGCAGTCTAGCCTCTTGCTCTTGGTCATACCTGGCTACCTAAAAAGACTCATCTACTGCAGTTTCAGAAGGAGAACCTTGGACCTGTCTGTGTGATGCTGGCAGGAATTAAGGCGCTCTGAGCTTTTGGCTCCTGTGTTGTTACTGCATTGTGAGCGGTGGAGGAAACTGTGTTTTGATGTCAGTCTATTTTGAAAGGTTGGACGGAAGGTTTCTAAAGCATGCAAGTCTTCTAAAGTTAATGAGATGTTAACAAGACAAGCTGATGGAAACACACCTTCAAAAGCATGCTTAAATATTGGGAAATGTCAATGTGGAATAAAGTAGGCTGCTCACAAAAAGAGGGAACTTCCAAGTCAAGGTAAAGGCTTTTAAAAGGAAAGCAATAAAATTGACTTAAGCAATGGTCATATTTGGACTAAGGTGTATTATTACTGACATTCAATCATGTATAAAACACTATAAATGTTTTTGCAAATTGCAACCAAAAATTATATTTCCATATAAAAGCAGTATTAAGGTTTGTTGTGGTTTCCTCTGGATTTTCCCCAGAGATTGACAGATGCTCCCCTCCTGCCTCTTTCTCCTCTCTTTGGAGAGCACTTTTGAACTTAAATTGCTTAAGATAACTTTCAAAATTACACTGGCAGCTAATCTCTATATTTACAGGATTATATTCTTCCCCCATGCACCAAGACTTATACCTATTTCTTCCCTGTGTATTGGTGTCAGGATTGTTTTATTTGAGGGAAGTGGGGAAGGATTTGTTTTTGAGCTAAGCGATATGCATATTTTTCTTCTCACCTTATTCTCAAAAGTAGCTAAACCAGTCAAGCTTGAAAGTTTGCAAAAGAATTGTGCCTGAGGCAGTGTTCTGGCATGAAAAACTTCAGTCTAAATAGACGTGATTTGGCAGAAATAGAAGCAACTGAAGCATAATTCTGTGATGTGCCAGCAAATCCAACGTGAAGTGGTACTTGTGGGTGTGGTGCAGGAACCACAATACTGAGGGGAAAAAACAATTCAGCTGTAGGGGGACTGTGTTCAATCCCCACCCCTGTCAAACTTGGGTGTCCTGAGCAATGCCATGCCCAATTCTATGAGCACAACTCAAAAAACGTTGTCTTACATACGCCTGTACTATGTCAGTGGGACAGCTACCGCAATCCATGGGTTGTGTAACTGGATGGCAGGTGTGATGCAAATCAAGATTAAGCCCAATCTGAGAACTTCTTGTATGTGGTGAATGTGCATCAATGCAACCTGGGTGGAGTTATGTTGGCATCTTATTTGCTGTGCGTGATATGGCAATCATTTCAAGGTCGAGTAACAGCAGGGATGTACATGGACAAAAATCTCTTTATTCCTGTACTTAAAGTGGAGGAAAAACGAATTGCTTTTAAACTGTCAGGATGTCCCTAATGAGAAGTTTGGATGCAGTAGCAATAGGTATGTGAACAGATTTATATGTAATGTGAAAACTCCATGCATTTCTGATATGAATTAAGGAAGTGAAATACAGGCTGTTTTGTTCTGAGCTCAAATGCTGGATGGGGATGATCCATGGCTCTTAACTGGCAGGTGGTGTTCTTCCCCCTGTTAAAAAAAAAAACCACACCAAAACAACAACAAAAAAACCAAACCAAAACACTCCAAAACAAACAATCAAACAAAAAACCACACACCCCCCCCAAGCAACCAAAACAGTGGAAACAAGCTAAAAAAAGAGCAACCAAAGCAACCCTCAACCAAACCCTCATAACCTGACAGTGATGCAGGAGAACCTGTGGAAGCAACAACAAATTCCCACCTCCTTAAATGTACCTGTTGACTTCCTGTAAATTGCTTATGTGGATCCTAATACTGTCTTAACACTTCAATAAGCTGTTGATCAAGTGTGAGACAGACGTTCGTAGCGCTTTGAGAAAAGTTGTGTTGTTTTGGCTGAGAAAATACCCTGGGGACTGTTAACTGATACCAGGAGATCTCTGCTTTCAGTCTGCTGCAACCACTCTGTATTCCTTGCTTGTAGCACAGGTCAAGCTGTGCCTCCAGCCAGTCTCATGCCTTGCCCCACTCCATAAGGCACCTTTCCTGGCCATGACCCACCGTCACCATCCCAGGAGTGCTGGGGGAGATGCTGGGGAGAGCAGGACCTGGCTGCGTGTGGACCCAGGCACGCTCTCAGTGGACAGTGCTTTTGCCTCCCTGGCTGAGGATGAAGGACTGCTTGATCTGCCTCCTGAAGCTTATGTGTCTACAGCGGTAGGTGACTTTTCACTGACAGGCTTTTGCTCTAGTGGGGCTGGGAAGGCTGTGGAATAGAGTCTAATGGAGAACTGGGTGAGGATGCCAAGAAGTGCAGACAGGGGCCAAAGGAAGGAATGGGGATTTTGACACTAACATTTGTAAAACTGATGTGAATTTACTTGGTGCTGTTAGCCTACTATGTCTATTTAGTGTATCTTCTAATTTATTATCTTGTTTAAAGAATGGTAGGTAAAGAAGAAGAGCTGAAAACACCATTGTAAGATTAAACAAAAGAAAATCAAGAGAAAACAATTGTGTGGTGTCACACATTTATATATGCTAACTTCTGTCTTAAGTAGCTGTGTTACAATAATATGAAATGTTGTCTCCAAATCCTTCTTGTGTGGGGTGACATCTCCCCTGGAGCGCAGGACAGTAGTAAGATTTTTTTTGAAGACTAGTTGCTATAACAACTACTGCCTGAGGGCCTGGTGCTGAGTATGCAGAAAATGCAAGACTTCACTCTTGCGTGAGGCTTTCTAGCGTTGTACTGATCTTTGTGTTGAACAGTGATTTCTTGAAATGTGCGGTCAAACAAATTAAAATTCAGAGGGAAAAGTATGGTATATCACAGCTTTTTCTCCCTCTTCTTTTCTGACACATTTCTCTTCTTCATTAACACCTGGCTTGGCATTTGTGCAGCATCTTTTAAAGAGACTGTATGACTAATCTACTGTTAGTTCATGAAAAACCTCATCCAGAGTATCCCTTTCTTTTGGCTGGAGGCAAGTGTTGGTGCTTTCTTCTCCAGGATCTTGCTGTGGGTGTTTGGGAAATACCTCAGGGCTTCAAATATATCCCTATACTCTGTGTGTTGGGGCAAAGGCTAGTGTCAGAAACCTTTTAAATAACAAATCTCTTCTGAGATTTGGAAAGGATCTCCCTGAGTGGCTGACTCCTGGCTGCACTCTACTGCCTGCCACGTGCCCTTGAGGGCAGCGACCAGTTGACTTTTGCTAGCAAAGGTCCAGCAACATGGATGTGTATTTGCTTTTTGAAGCAGAATTGGTGCTGTTTAAGGCTTACTTCTCTGAATATGCTTTGAATCTCAAATAAGAGAAACATGCAAGAGCTGAGGAATTAGCAGTCTGAAGAGAACTGATGCACTCTGTCTGCTCAGCTGCACGACCAGTGGAAATTATCCCCTGACACTGTGGTGGGCATCTCTTCTGAAAGGAAGTACAGGGCTCAGGAAACTATTGCATAAGAACTGTTTTTCTCCCTGTTTATTCAGTTTTGATATGTTAGAACAATGGAAGATTAGGATTTCTTAGCACGCGTGGCACCGTGCACTTGGTCAAGTGTAACTGTACTCTAGTTGCTGGATGTATTTCTGGAAAACAGCTGACATTGCTTTCATATGAAGACTATTTTCTCCATAACTTTCTATGGTTGTTGGTTTTCTTTTTCTTGTGAGAGGATATGTGGCTCTCTGTAAAGAGATGCTTTTGTGGTTTTCTTCTGTTAATGACTTTTAACTGTGGTGATCTTCAGGTCAAGTTATTGTAGCTTCTGCAGCATGAGCTAGGCAGCGTGGTACGGAATGCTGGAGACCTGTCTTGTTGCAGAGGATGCTGCACACAGTTCAGCATAGCTGACATCCTTTGCAGCGTGTGGGGCCTCATTCTGCAGCTGTCATAGGCCTTTTAGAGTAGCTCTATGGCATGAAGGGCTCCCCCCCACTCTGTAGCTCCCATAGATACAAAGGCCAGAGGTAATAGCCATCAATATGCTGTTAAGGATTGCTGTTCCTGTAGCTTGGCTGTGCCCTAGCTTTTGATACACCCCTGAAGTCTCTCTTTGAGCATTCCCATGCTGTCTGCTCTGGTAACACCTCACTGAGAGCTCGTGAGGACTCGTGATGGGGAGGCAATTGAAAGGTGTATGGTGAAGAAGCAGAACTTTGCATCAGGAAATGCTCAGGCTTGGTATTCAGGAAACTGAGTCAGGCTGGAGTTGTCCCCATACTCTGTGGGGCTTCCATGCCTGCCACAGAAACATGACATAGGAGAGTGGAGCTTGTCTGCAAAGAGTTAGTAGCTCAGCAGCCTTTGTGGGGACAAAGCCAGCATGAAATAATTGATGTACATTCCTCCCACTTATCCAGCACTTCATTTTTATTTTTTTCTGTAGCCTATTATCTGAGCTTAATGTGTATACTACATCTGTATTGCCTCTCAAAAAAGCAAAATATGCTACAGCTTGGAAACTCTCAGTAGAAAAGTCATCTTCAAATGGTTGGGAAATCTACAGCCTTGGCAGAGGAGTCTGAGGCTGAAAGGGATGTCTATGAGAAAGATGCTTGAAATATATAATCTCTTCACTCAAGCTGTAACATTTAAGTAAATACAGATTGTTGTTGTTGTTCAAAGATGATGATGGATTTTTTAGGGTTTTTAGCTTTCTGAGACAGTGAGTGATTTTTCATGAGGCAGTTTTTTTGCCTGGTTGTGCTGATGCATTCAAGGGGGTGCATATTTCTTCATGAGTTCTGGCAGCGCTCTGCGTTCAGCGTATTGCCCTTAGTCAGTTTTCTGCACAGGTAGTATGCTAGATCCTTTGTTTTAACTAGACGTTGTGATGATAAATATCAGTTTATTGTTCTGAAAATCAGAGTTTTCTCCCAAACGGCTTGATGCTCCGTGTTTCCAAACAGGTGATTTTCCCTACGTGGAAATCTGTTAGGGAATGTACCTGTAAGTGCTTTGTGCACTGTTGTCATTCAGATTATTTCTCTTTTGCTGAACTGCAAAGCTCATGACATATTTTACAGGGAAAAATGAGTTATCAGCTTCAATACCACAGAGTAATTGCTGGTCTTGCAATAAAGCAATTCAACTATTTTTTATAAGACTTGTGAAAAGCCAAATGAGAGATAGGGGCTAGGATAGCGGGCTGTGAGCAAGAATATTTGGATCCTATTGGTAATTTTTTTCTGTTATTTTGGTTCTGCATCCTGGAACACAACATCTCTGACTTTTAGCTTGTCGTGGTTGTAATTTTCTGAAGTGAAACTAATGGGAAAAACTGTGAAAGAATAGTTCTTGTTATTTTAAAGGGTTTTTTCCCTCTTTTCAATTCCGTGCTTTTTTCATGCCTCTTCCCTAGGTGAAATTTGGGAACACAACGTAAGCAGCATCCTCCAAAATGCGTTCTAAGTCAGGGCCTCTGAATGTTGTAAGGTTCAGTCTTGCTATGCCTTGCTGTTGCCAGATAGTTACTCTTCTGGTGTGCAGGTGTTGCAGGATTCCTGCTTTGGCCAAATGGTTCTGTCAAAGTCTGGAAACTTTCTCTTGTAATCATTCACTACTAAAACCTTTCTACAAAGATAGGTGAAACTTGGTTGACAGATAATCTTTTTGCTTGTCTTAAGATTTTGGAAAAAAAATTTTCTCTGGGCTTCAATTTAAGGAGCGCAGATTAATCCCAGAGGAGGTCCTCTGATGAATCTAGGGCATCTCACCCTACTGATGTCTTCATGCCTTTCCTTGTAAGGAAAACTGGTGGCTGAGCATGGAGACCTTTTTGTCCAGTCTATTGCAGCTTCTTGCATTATACCCAAAGCATGCAGTTTTCAAAAATGGAACTCCTTTTTCTTCACCTAAATTACTTTAACCCCTTTCTTTATTAAATACTCAAGTTGTCTCCTGTCCTCTGGCATCATCCCTGCATTCTCTGCCTTATTTTTGAGTGATTTCCCATTTGTTTTATCTGTATCCAGGATTCAGAACTGTAGCTAACAGCAAAGCACACATGCTGTGCACCTTCTGCTGCAGGCACAAGTCATCCTTCCTATTAGTAGCTGCTCCAGTATTCTGAATGTCATTCAGGCCAAGTTAAATTTTTCCCCTCTTTTTGACAGTGTGATCTATGCCTTTTTACTTCAGTTCCTGTGGTCTTCCAGTTATTTAATTGTATCCCTTTGAATATGGGTATCAAGTGTCTGTGCAGAAGGTATATGGTTTTGGATGTGCAGCTGTATTTTTTTCTTGCCATACTGAGTCAAGTAGGTATTAGCACTGACATGTGCTTTTTTGTAGTTTTCCCGGGTGATGCAGAATCTTCTTCCAGCAGTCACTGCTGACCTCCAGAAATTATTTTTAAAAGGGAGAAACATCCAAGTACTCAGTCTCTAAATTCTTAGGAAGTAAGAACTGCAAGCTTGGCACAAATCTTTTCTCAATGACTTCTGGTGCTACTATATAAAGGAAAGTATGAGTCATGCAATGAAGGTACCTTCATATGCATTTCCAGATATCATGCAGGTATGACACTCTCTTCCTTTGCTTTACATTTTTCTCACCTCTTTTAAGCTTAATACAGGATACTGAACTGGATGAGTCTTGGAGGAAATATAAGCGTATACACCATCTTTTCTTGAGAGTAATAAATTCACACTTTAGTTGTGTAGTTGTAGAGATGCCTATTTTTTACTAGCAGTTGTATCTGCTCAGTACTACATAATTTAACAAGAAAAAGTAACTCTGAGATATGTCTTCATTTTCAGGTCCCCGATGGGCTTGTCTGTATTTCATCTCGAACTGGTTTCTGGTATCAAGGAGAGTAATATTCCATCAAAACCACTAGAAATTGTTACTGATGGTGCACTTGTAACCTAGCACAGAAACTAAGATTTAGTATTTTCTAAGAAAGTACTGTGTGCTATATTCCAAAAGATACCCTCAGAGGTGAGGGGTGATAAGCCATGGCTTTGAGGACTACACCAGATCTCAAGCAATGCTCTGTAACAGAAGTTATGTGATTGTTCTTTGGCCCAAGGGCAAACAGTAGTTTCCTTAGGAAGACCTGCATCAGGCAAACAGTCCCTGAAGGGCAAGGCCGGGGTGGAGGGTGTAAAAGAAATGTAAGACTGTTATTTTACTAGCTCTAACCCAGGCTGCATCCTTTCTCATCTGAATTCCTGGTGATCATCAAATGAGAGTTGCAGCACAGACTGTATACTTTGTTTAATCCATTTTTCCCTTCCCTAAATAAATTTTGATTTCTAATTGCATTGTTTAAGCCTTTGACTAGAGTGAAGTCAGCCCACCATGACATGTTCTTCAAAGAAAAGGAATTGAATCCTTTTCTAAAGAAGCCCATTTCCCTTCAGCTCCGCTCACAGGTTGGTGAGAGCGGTACCATTCCCAGAGCAAACAGTGAAGCTCTTTAATGTAGATGTCAGGTCATGCTCATCAAGATCTCCAAAAAGTCTGTGGGCTGTTGTGCATGGTAGGATTAGGGGACAGAAGACTACAAATGTCTTATTTTACTTTATTTTGTCATTATTCTATTGAAATTAGAGATGTTTATGTAGTATTTAAAACTTAAAGGGAAGTAGGCAGTGTTGAGGGAAAAGCAAATCTTAACTTTTTAGTGGCCATCTCATGAGGAAGTAAGTCTTAAAATGGATTGTCAGTGCTTTTTTAAATATGATACTAAAATCCAATAGAAATGTGGAAATGTTACCAAAGAAATACAGTATGTGTCTTTAGCTTGAACTGTGGTTAACTTTCTGCTACTTTTACCATACAGGAACAATGAATGGACTTTGTTGCACTTTACCTATCATTTTTTTTTAATTTGGATTTACCTTGGTAGGTTCTCTCTCCTTCCCTGCCCTGTGCTATTTATTTATTTGCCTCTCCATTACACCACACGACACTTCTCACTTTTGGAAAACTGACACCCTAAAAAAGCTACAGGTATCTTAGCATATATTTCTTTTCCAAGTGATAGCTTTTCTGCTCTTAGCAATCCATTGCTTGATGTTGTTTAAAATGAGCCTCTACAAGCCAAGTGATAGTCTTCTATATGAAAATTATTCTCATCCTGAACTTTTAAAATTGTTGGATGTTCTCTGCATTATAAATACATAAAAATATTGTGACTCATTCAAGCCACTGAAATGGGAGGTGAATCTAGAGTTTCAAAATAAAGCTCTTGTATGAGCTTACTTGTTTGGTGTAGTTCTTAGTACCAACCCCTTGCAGCTGATATCTGTATTTCTGTGGAAGACTGACGCAGCAAGCAGATCATTCTGATGGGATGTTGATAGGATCTCATTCCCTTTTATTCTCCCCTTCCTCTCCTGCTGCCTAGGTGTTCATACTGTTTTCCTCCTCTCTCAAGGAAAAAAGAAAGCTTTTTTTTTTAAAAAAAAAACAGCCTTCTCAGCTGCTTCCTTAAGTATAAGCAACCTGTAAATCCGGAAAATAAAGGTGCATTTACATAGAGTTAAATGGCCAAGGTGACTGCTACAGACACTGTGACTTTTCCTTAAGCTTTTTAAGAAAAAGGAAAAGGAATGCTTACTTAAATTTCATCTCAAGGGGATTAAATTTGGAGTCTTTAACAGAATGTATTGTTCTTCTCTGAAAATCAAGGAGAACTTGTAGCCATGGGGAGCCCTTTTTGTTGTTGGTTTTTTTTTTCCTGTTGCCTCCTCCCCAGAGAACAGCTAGTTAAGTTGGGAAGGTGGCCACTGCATCTCACTTCGGAGTCTTGTTGGAGACAGAGTAATCTTAGTACAAGACTAACAACTATTGTAATCAGAAGAAAAACTGACTATAAGTGTCTAAAGATATTTTTTGACACTTACTGCTTCAGGGAATAGCAGTTGCTTTTGTTTAACAGAAGGCAATCAAGGTGCATGGTTGTGTGGGGAAAAATTAGCTATTCATGAAAGCATTCAAAACCAAAAATGCATATCAATTTGAAGAGATGTTGATTGTCATGGGCTTGTGTACCTATGTATGAATTAATAAGCAATATTGTGAGTAGGTGGAATTACCAAGAATTTGAACCTCTAGTATTGATTTGTCTAAACTGCCTTACTGGATGGAACCCTAAATATTCTCAATTATTTGGGAGAGAACTAGCAACTGGGGGACAATACCTAGTTATGAAAACCACCTTTCCTCCATAGATAAAGAAAACATGTAGCAGCAGTACCGGGGAGGAATGAAAACCAACCAAAAAAGCCCCCATAAAACCCAACCCAACAAACTTTAGAATTTTCATTATTTTCCCTGGAAGTCAAAAAATTTTCTATTGCCTTGGATTTTGACAAAAGCTGTCGCTTCTATCTTTCAGCTTTTGGGGTAACGATAGGCTGCATTATCTACCACGTAACACAAAAGCTCTGTAAGATAGCTGAAGATGGCAGTAAAGAGACCTGTTGATTAAAAATAAATTGCTGAAGAAACAGTGCTAAACCAAGGAAGTTTCCTTTGTTTTGGTATTTGCCTTTCTGTTTGATGTTGGAATAGAGTGCAGGTTGAACTCTTCACCTTGAAACCTTCTGATTTTACCACATTAAACTTTACATCAGAACAGTATTATTTAATAACCTTGTCCTATTAAAAGGTGCAGCTAAACTCTCCTACTTTGTCTTTCTTACTACAGTCAGATACTAATTCAAGTGCAGAAAGCAAACTGTTTGATTCAAAGAAGCCCTGCTTCTACAGATGGTTATGCAGCTATGTTTGTTTCCCACTTAAGTAAATCCAGGCTAACAAAACCTCTGATTTTCCCTAGTTCCTACACAAAGTACTTCCTGTCAGTGTCCCCCTATTACTGAACTTTTCTTAGGAGGCAAATAGTCAACTGTTGCAGTTAATGAAAGTGGTTACCCAACACAGATGTGTGTTTCGATCCTCACATTTAAGTGTTCCACTAAAAATTTGATGACACTGTTTGCTAATTTTTTTATTATTTCAGTGCAGAACAGGTGTAACTGGTGTTTGTCAAGTCTCTCTTGAAAAGCTTAGAATTTTATTTTTGGTGAGCTGCAGTGGAAGAGGTGACAATATAGGACAGAGAGGTTAAGGAAAGGGGTACAAACCTGTATTATTCAGGTTATGTAGTTAGAGAACTTAAAAAAAAGAAAGAGGGTAAGACTTCTCTAGTATTGCTAGTATTGTTTTTCCCCCTCTCCTTTAAGCTACTTTGGGGAAGAGCTTGCCTGGGGAGCTGGTTCTTGAGTTGGGTAACACCAGCCTGTGTTGTTGGATCTTGAACAAAAAGCACTGTTAAATTAGTAAAGCATTTATAGATTTTCTTCCTCAGTCCACTCTGTACGCAAATTTGTTAGGAAGAAATGGAAAGTGAAGTCTTTCCAGTATTTCATATGCAGCATTCAAAACTTAAAGCTTTTAGTTACAATATTAATCAAAATTTTGCATTATCATGAAACGTAAGACTCTTCCATCAGATACTAGGGAAATAAAAAGTGAGACAAGATGTCCAAGTTACTTGTGTTTTCAAACAATGGTTGTAAACAATTCAGTTTTTACCCTGTCAATGTCCATCAGGGGAATATTGATTCAATGTGGTAATAAAATCTCAACTTTAGAGCTGCCATTGGGAAAAGAAGAAAGCAAATGCATCGTCGTAGCTCCTGATGGAAACTTGACAGAAGTTCCTCATGTGACTTGGCAGCAACCTGTCATGAGTATTTTACCAGCTTTCCCATTAGACTTGAGCATGCTGGTTTCTGTGTCTGATCAGGGTAGATACAGTTCGAAGCAGCATGCTGTTTCTGGTATGCTGGTGGGGAAAAAAAGTAATCTCTTGTTTACCAACTGCTTATTCAGCGTTGGCAGTAATGAGTGGTAGTTGCTCAGTATGCTCTGTGTGTGCGTGAATATGAAAGCCCCTCTGAGGTTTGGTGCCTATCTGTAGGAGAGAGGTTGAAAGAGCATAACAGATGTTCCCCGCAAACAGCTCTGGAGCTAGCAAGGCGGCATTAGCAGCCAGCCTCATGGACAGAAAAGGTGCAAAACACAGCCTGCTGAATAAAATATGCTGGAGTCCTGGTTTTGTCCATGGTTTCCATGGCAGTGTGGGGAGCAGTGGCCTGATGCAGCTGAGTAAACTGGCCTCCTCAAGCCCAGCTGATGACTTTCTTGCGCAATTGCCAAGGGAGCGAGAGGGAGAAGCCTCCCCACCCAGGTGTGCTGGGCAGCAGTGCCTTTCATGGAAACAGCTAGAGCTTATAGAAGTTTAATTTAAAGGCTGTCAGAGAGGAGAAGATGGCGGTGAGAACAAGGTAGAAGAGTCATCAGAGATGGGTGACTGACACTAAGTGTTCAAAAAGATGTGGGAGTGGGAGGAAAAGGTGGAAAGGAGAAATCATGGCAAGAGCCTTCAGAGGACTGAGATAGAAAAAGAAAGCAGGGGGGCTCGATAGGGGATAGATGTCTGTTTTGGGGAAAAGGAAAAGTAAGGTAGGAGCTATTGTAAAAAGCTGGGTTAGGTGGTGGCTGTTCATGTAGCCCTCTGACTGAGAGCTCTCATTTCTCAGGGGTCGATGCCCAGACAGTTACGTGAATGGAGAAAGGAAGCTAATGTTTTTTTCTCGCTATTGCTTTACGAGTTGTCCCAACCTGCGTCACTCTAGAACGATCTATATCTGTGTATTTTTTTAATTAAGAAGTTTAATCTGAAATCCTACAAGCTGATTTGAGCAGCGGTATTTTCAGATGAGTGATTTTTTTTTAATTTTCTTCTTACATTCTCAGTGAAAGGCTTGTCAAGGGGAAGAAAAAGATACTCTGTCTTGTAACTTGAGATGAAGTCATGTTATAAATGTGAGAAAAGTGCTGGTGAGGAGGTTTGTGGTCTTCAAGATGCTGTTAGATTGAGACTAGCATAATTTGAAATACCATGTAGCTTGAAATACAACATAATTTTGGCATGAAGTTTGTGTAAGCTGTATTACGGTAACTTAATGTACAGTAAGATAAAATAACTGAGTCTGCGTGTTTGAGAAGACTCTAAAAATGAAGCAGATTTGGACCTCTTATTACTAGTGAAAACCACCTGAAGTTTATACACCTTTGCAAATAACTAAAATGCAAACTGAAAGAGACCCATAGCTGTAGACAGTTAGTTGGAGGTCAGCAATGGGATAACATTTCACATTAACCAAATTGAATGAAGGATGAGTACAAAAACATATAAAATACGTTAATTCCTTTTAATCCCCCACTAATCTCTGTGATTGCAGATAATCCTTTGGGATGACACCAAAATCTGTATGTAGGGTATAGTCATAAGCATGATGTTCGTTCGGCCTTGCAGCATTGCTTCTAACCCACTGATTACAAGATATTGCATTGCACATCATTTTCTTCTCTTTGACCAAAATCCAAGCGTCTTCAAATTTAGAAAAGCCCTTATCCTCTTCCTTCTCATATTTTGCTTTAGGTTTCCTCAAGAAACTTGCATTGGATGGTATGAAGAACACAAATATGTTTTTCTAAATGATCTGAAGACACAGGTTTATGTTGTATTTAGTTGAAGAATAGAGACATTGAAAACAGGAATGTTCCTGACTTGCTGGGAAAACGCAAATTAACACCTGCATGTTCATCATATCTATTTACAAGTCACAATCTGGGGCTGTTTACTTCAGGTTTAATGCTCTTTACCAAAACTACCAAAAATTAAATTCTCTCTCTACTCAAAGGACCATTCGATCTACCACGCTTTCCTCTATTTCCTTTCCTTTTCCACCTCTGCCACTTAGAAGTATTTCTCAAGACAAGCAAACTGAAAAATCCAAACCCTCAGTTCAGAACAAGGAATTAAGGATGTCTCTAGTTATGCTTAGATAATTTGATCTTTCTTGGTGCATGCTTATGTCATTCTTCCTTCACTGATCTCCACGTTTAATAGTAAGTGAATTTTATTTTCAGAAGATGAAGATGATTGTCAAAGCAGTCTTGAATCTGTGACACTGGAAAATGAAGAAGGGGTATAGATAGGGGGAGAGTGTCCTTACAGTTGAAATATCACGTTTCATTAGGCATACGATTTAATTGAAATTCAGCTTTGTTTACGCTTTAGCTTCATAAGCTTTTATTTACTCTTTGCAGCCCTGATTTCTGTGCAAATGGCTCCTTTTAAGCTTTAGTAGCATTACCACCACAACTTGTTTGGACAGACAGATGGTGGGCTATTAAATCCACCTGACTGCCTCATCAGCAGTGAGAGTAGGCATGAATGGTTTAGCTGGTTTTGGGGGGGGAACCCAGCATTAATACTAAATCAATCCAGCTTTGTTCACGACATCCCTGACAAGTGGTAATAGCAAGTCCTGAAAGTCTTGAGTAGGTTGTTTGGGTTTTTTGGGTGTTTTGGTTTTTTTAATTCGATGCTTCTTTCACTTCACTGTTGCTCTCATTATCCAATTCTGCACTTCTGATTCTTTGAGCTTTAATACATTACACTAGATGAAAATAAATCTTGTACTTAAGAATAATTAAAGACTTTAATTTGATGGGAAAGAATTGCTGTCTAAATATGATATCAATTATAATAAGATGCCTTATTGAGAAAGTTAAGAAGAGCAATAAAAAAAATTGATCTTGTAAGTATGAATAATTTGCAATGTCTCGTGCGGGTTATGGAATCACCTTACTCAAGGACTTTGTTTCTGGTAAGAACTAATCTATCAGAAAAGGCCATGGCTCTTAATCGCTGCCCTTTCTAGACATGTCAAGAAACCTTAAATCAAACATACAAATGAAGAAGGAAAAATAAAACCCAAGACATTAGTCCATTTAGTCTTATAAAAAGTGTAAAACTTATTTGGTGAGTCTTGCTTAGTTAATGATTTTTCCCTTCTGTATATATTGTTGATATTTACCTGGGAAGCACTAGACCTGCTGCAGTTGTTTTTAGCAGTACTGTTGAGGGTGGTTTTTTTGGTTCCTCTTTGTGTTTGTTGTTCTGGAATACGGGGGGAAATGATTGTACACTATACACATCTGACGGGGTGAGAGTTTGCTTGTGTTATGTGGAACCTTGTGATGTAGGATCCTCGTTCTATTACCTGATCACTGTTGCAGCATGTGAAAGTACATGGAGCAGTTTTGATCTAAGGCAACTTCAAGACACAAAGTTGTGCAGACTTACAGGATTTAATAACAATTGCAGAGGAGCTTTTATTGTTTCAGTCTTTAAAAAACTAGAATGAATGTGCTTCCTATGTCTGCATGTGCATCAGTTACTTCTGCCTGGTTAGTCTCAAAACTGCTTTTTATTTATAAGGGACGTGATCTGTAGTCACAAAGAACTCAAATTTCATGATTCATTTTGAGCTAAGCCATTTAGGGGGACCTATTGGTGTATGGCAATATGTGAAAAGAAAATAATGATCAAAAGCAAGTGGACTGATATGGGAGAAAGACAGTGGAAAGCACTTAACATTACATACTTTTTTATTAAATGAATAAAGATCACACTTTTAATGGAAAAATTCCTACTACTTTCCCATGATCATGTAATATACTAAACGGAGAGAGTTAGGTTGGAAGATTTTTGGATCATTAAACACAGTGCCATATGAAAAATAAGGAAGGGTGTACAGTGATGCTGTTACAGGATAAGAGCCCCAAAAGCAGAAAAATTATGACTAGCTATTCCTATGAATTTAGAAATTGATAGCTTCTGGTAAAATAAGAGGATCAGAGTATGTCTCCAAACACATATGATTGCAGCCTTTTCAACCTACTTCAAGGATTACTTCTCCACTCACTCCCCATACCTGTAACTCGCCTATTTTTGTTTTGTTATTGGGGTTCACATGCATAAAACCTTTGTATAGGTCTCAGCAATGCAAGTTCTGATGCACTTAAATAGCTTCTGTGATTCTCCCATAGTCTACATCACCCTTAATTTAATTTATTAGATCATTAACTCCTTCCATCACTCTCCATTACTATGCTCTTTTCTTTTCTCTCAATTGCATGCTTGAGAATGCTGATGCACATTATTAACTCCCTGACCCTGGACTTGTGATTTATGGCAAAGTTGCTAAGGGTGTGAGGAATTAATGATACGAGCTGATGACAAGCTTTCCAAACATGTTGCTGACCTGATGTACAAGGTTAATGTAACTGTTTGATCTATGTGATGATGACCGTTAAATATTTGCTGAGTAAACTTCCAGGGATCTAATTGGCTATTATAGATAGCAGATAAAACGAGTGAAAGAAGGCCCAATTCATATTAGTTTAAGAGGATGGCCATGAAAAATGGTCTTGGAGATGTTGCACTATTTAAAAACTCCTAGTTTTGGGCTTAGTGTCAGACACCATTTAAAAGACTCTGTCTTCCTACCTAACTAGTATTTCTAGATGGTTCCTCAGGTAGTGTTAATAATAGATTATTACATCTTAATCTTTGTGAAATAATCTATAATCAGAATTCTGCAGTGGTGGCTCTTTAGGCTTTATGGCTCTTTTTATGCAGTTCAAGACAAGCATCAAAGGAAATCAGTAGTTTCAGTGTGTTCCAAAGGACTGGACACATGTTCAAATGTTTATGTTCCCCTTTGGGATTGAAACATGTTTTGTGTGTAGCTGGAGAAGAGTTTCTACTTTAGGTTCCTCTGAAGGAATACATTAAACATGCACCAAAATTGCTAGGTAATCCAAACCAACATGAATTAGTGTGGATGATGGGAGGATTTGCTGCACAATCCCATTACTGCTCTTAAATAGAACAGAACTGCAGGCATAATGATGGTAGCAGATGAATTGATGTTTTCTAATCTCAGGGAATAAATACTACATTATAATTAATAATCCCTACCTTTCTTAGCAATAAGATGATAGTTTGTTTTCTACAGGGTGGAAAAGCTGGGTAGAACTGTCCCCACATAACTTATATACCTTGGTCTTTTTTTTTCCTTAGTAGCTAATTTATATTGTGCAAAACTAATCACATGGCTCTGTCTAGATTGTTCATGCACATAATAATGTAGATTGACTTGTTTATTCTCTGTATGGGCTCATTTTGATGTAATATTTTTTTCAGTTACTGATCTGAGCAGTTCAGGAGATGGCTGAACGCTCTACAATTTTTCACTTCAGAAATGGCAGTGCAGCAGCTGGAGTGAAAATGTTCACATCCTGAAGTCTTCTGTTTGCATAAATCCAAAGAGTGAAGCTGATGTATTGTTGCTGGGGATCTAGGCTATCAGAGATAATCTACAATTTGATGGAAGTGTGCTGTAAGATTCATTTTTATAAAAGATGTTATTGATGGGAAAAATGCATAATACCACAACTACACAGAGCTGGAAGTATTGCTTAGGTAGACTGTTTTCTAAAAAGGGTTAGTGGCCAGACAATGGAAAGTATAAGTTGTGCGTTTTTGGCTTTTTTCATAAAATGTTCTCTCTGTTGTTGAATTCTGTGGAGTTTCCTAAGTTGCTTAATTCTACTTACAGGCTTCATGGACCTGATCTCACTTCCTGTAGCAGAGCCAAGCCCTGCAAGGTGATGAGAGAAGTCCTGACAGAACTGTTTCTCTTGCCGCTTTCATATGACTGAGAACCAGCTGGGAGCTTTACTTGGTTCTCCCCTTTGTAATTCTAGTTTTCTTCATTTGCAGAGCAAGCTCTTACTTCTGGAATCACTATACTCTTCTTCTACAAGAAGGAAAAGGGCTTTGGAGCCTAGTGCTTTGCCTGGGGAAATGACAACCCCCATGTCTGACTTTATTTGTTTTTCATGCTCTTCTTCCAAGAGTTCAGTCTCTGTCAGCAGAGCATGCAGTGAGGCTTTCAATTTTATGTACCTGCTTACTTGAGATGTGCCTACAATAAAACAGTGCCTCTCCTCAGTTACTTATTTTAAAAAACACTTTTTCTTAGGGAACAATCTCCTTGAGAAGTTTTATGCTAGCAGAGGAATATGATACTTGTCTAATATAGGTATTTCAGCTGAGAAGAAAAGAAGCAGGTTTGAACTGCCAACAGTAGAGAGATTCTAGGAAAAAGGTAAATATTTCTTATTTGTCAGATGCGTGTTGCTGAAATAAGCATGGATAATGATGAATGTCCTTACATGTATTTTAAATAAACCAAAATCCTGTATGTTGAGACTTTCTGCTCCGATTTCCTCTTATTTTGTACACTTCAGCCTAACACTTAGTGCTAACAAAAGCTTTCAAATATATATGAAGAGACAAAATATGAATTATGAAAGTCTCTTTTACTTCATTCTTTTGAAAGGTTCTGCATCAGTTCGCTTAACCTTTCAGCTGCCAGGAGAGTCAGCTTTTCACTGGTGAGTGGGAGAAGTTTCTTGCTGAAAAGTGCTGAGATGCCACTGACCCATTTACGGATGGATTGGTTGATTTGGATTACCTTTCTTCTATAACCATATCAGAACTGGATAATTTTTTTACTTTAACGAGCAAAAGGTAGAGTTTAGTTATGAGGGAGAATATAGAAAATGGCCATTCAGACTGTGTTTATTTTATTTTGTCATCTCTTTTCTGCAATTAAACTACATCAATTTTATTACTGCTTCATAGAACTAGGGCTATTCTCTCTCTGTTTAGATGTGTTCTGAGGAATGTAATGTGTTTGAAGGAATGTTACAGACTTTCATGACCACAACCCTTATTTTATATAAGCAAAACAATGTAGGGTTGGTTTTTTTTTGGTGGTGGTTTTTTTTTTTTGTAAATAGATTGCCCATATCGTGTGCTTTATAATTACCATACATCTTTTGAACACATCAGCAAATTTATAAGAGGGGAACTCAATAGAAGTTGGAGGATTATAATATTAACCTAGGAAATGACTTGTGTGGCAACCCTCTTTTTGAATGATTTCATGGAACACTAATTCTTCAAGTACCTCAGAAATTTTTGAGGAAAACATTGTTGAACAAAGCTAATGTCTTTTTCTTCCAGGACTGTTTGAGCATTGCTATTTGAATTTATGCAGTGAGCTATTAAATTGTTCCTTTTATATGTTTCAGCTGTTGAAATGGCTGACTTGTTCATAGCTTTATTCTAGTGTCTTTGTGTCAGAAGGTGTATGAAGAGTACAATAACTTTTATATTGTTAAAGAGATTCTCATTAAGTATTATTGATACTCATGAGAATATTCTAGGAAAGTTAGAGAGGACGTATGGGGCTCGGAGGGCACGACTGGCTAAAGAGCCTTGCCAGCTCCATGGTGCTGTAGACAGTCCAAATGTGACTGTGCATAACACAACTTGCACTAGTGCATCTGCTTTCATTCAGAGGACAAGATAATGCTACAAGTACCTCTTGAGGACTGATAACATCTGTCCAGGTCAGTATTTTCTGACTGGGTTGTAGCCTGAGCTCACTTGGCCGGTGTAAGAAACTCCACAAATGAGACTGAAGAGCATGTCCCTGTTTCTCCTGTGTAGATCATCACATGTGGGATGAGTAGAAGCTCATCTGATGGCTGATGCTGGCCCAGCTGGTCTGACCCAGGATATCTTCTGCCTTCTTCAGTTTTCGTAATAACACGAGGCTTTCCTGACTCACTTGGAGAGTTTTAAATACAAGCCTGAGGGTGACATAACTCATGCAGCCTTTTTGAGTATCTTTTCATTAAGGTCACTGCTGTTGCAATATTTAAGTTCATTGCTTCCGTTCAGTGTGTACTGTGGTAAGTTGTTGCTTCAGAATTGAGTCTGCCTACTTTATTACTGAAGGGAAGAAAAGGAGAAAAGTCCTCCCTCCCTCCCTCCCATGCTTTTCCTCAGCTTGATCTGGCTTTGTTCTGATTCAAAGTGGCATGAGACTTCTGCTTCTGTGGTAGAAAAACACCCACACAAGAGACATACATCCCCTATTTTCAAAAGTAACTATTATGCAGATTTTTTTACGTTAATATTTTTATGCAACAACTGCTTGAAACCATAACTATCTGTATCCCACAGTCCTCAAGGAAGAATAATCTTTATTAGCTGTAAAATCGTATCCATTATGGATTTTGTTTTAGTATTATCTGTTGTAAGATAACTATAAATTAATCCCTTCTCACTACTACTGTAATCATTCTATTTACACAGTAATATCTGTCTTTCAGACTCACATTGATCCACATATGAAGACTGACAGCATTTGCAAGTTTGAATCAGAAGTAGTTGACATTTATGCCATGTGTTGTTTGATACTTTCTTTCAGGCAAGCTATTTTAAAAAGCATTTCTGCCTGTGAATGCCATAGGAAGAAAAAGGTCAGCTTTCATCACCTGCTGTCCTTGCCCATTGTGAATCAATGGTGTTAGTCAATAGGTTATTCTGTAACAAATTTTTCAAATTACATTGTTTATCTATGCCCGAATTGTTTGGATGAAGCCAAGCAATCTATCCACCCATGCAGGGAGTTTCCTTCAGAAAACAAAATCTAAATCTTTCTGTCCTGTTACTGCTGCAATTTCATACAGTGTTTGACAACAGAAGTCACGCACCCATTTCACTGTGTGAAAGTCAAATAATATGTTTTACTGAAATTGCTGTGAGTGGAGAAATACCACTTTCTCAGAACAATTCATGACTTTGATGAAACGCTAATGGGCAGGAGTTTGCTTTTAATGACTGTTTTGCAGCCTGTGGTTAAGTTAAGAAACAGCTGGGCAGTGCCAGGGATCGGGGCACTTATCTTCTTTCTGAGCACAGGACATGAATGCAAGCTTTAAGTCAAATGTTTAAGTTCTGTGTTCAGCAGCAAAAAGTTTTTGCTCTGAGGCCCCTTTCCTGTGTTCCTGCTGCACCCACCAAAGCACCTGTGGGACTGCTGGAACATTTGAGAACATCACCTGCAAGCCCACCAGCTGTGCAGGCAGTTGTGCCCTCAGCCTATGCTGAGATCATCCATGTGTCCACCTGTCCTTCTAACAGTGTCTTGGTCCTCCTGGGAAGTCTCTTACCAACTGTCTGTGTCTTTGGAGCACTGGCCGCTGGTTGCCCAAGTGTCATGGTCCTCCCTTGCTCAGAGTGCTCTGGAGGAAGATGGGGCTGCTGCTGGGTCTGCGTGCAGCTAGTGTTTTCCCTAAAAAATACCCCATCCAGATCTGAGGGAGGCAGGTGTGGCACACATGGGGACAGTGAGGCTTGCAGTCATTGTAATTGAATGTAGCTCTGATGCCTGCATGTTTAGGACCTGGGTGAAAGGGAGTCTTTTCTTGTGGAAGCAGTTTATCTTGTGTAAACCTACCTTGTTAGGTGCCCAAGAACTGTTTATTCTGGATGAAGACCTTGTGAGAGATGGGGTGAGATGACCTTAAATTCACGTATCTGTTGTTTATACTTTAGGTGTCTAAGCTTCCACCTGTCCACTGAACTGTGACAGGCAAACAAGCTGTTTGGTCTGTAGTTGTGGAAAAACAGGCTTGTGTTTCTTTTGAATCAGCTCAACCTTTTCTCCAACCCTTGTTTTTCCTACCTGTTGGTATGAGGGGCTGCGTGGCAGCCTCATGGAAAGGGCTTTTTGGCAGGACGAAGGAAAAAGGGGTAACAAAGCTCCATCATTATTCCTTGCTGTACTGAATTTGCCCGTCTCATTCTTCTGTCAGATCGTTAAAACTCTGTAAGTGAAGCGTATCAGTAGTTGCCTGATCTGTTTGGGTCCCTGGGAAATCAAAAATGAGCTGGTATTTCCAGAGTTCTGCGGGATCACGCGTGGCTGACTTGCATTGAGATTCAGGTATTGCCACCTGTGCGCAGCAGGAGAAGGATCTCTGGGATGTGAGCAGGTGACAGTGAGAGAGCGGGGTGGGATGACTGGAAGTTCATAATACATGTGTCCAAACAGGCAGCAAAGCATCTGGTGTTTATTAAGCATCTCTTAAGTGAACATATGCCAATGATTGCTTGCGAAATGGCAGGAGGTGCAGCTTTAAAAACTTAATAGAGATTTGAAAGCAGATCAATCAAGAATTTACCGTAAAAAAAAAAAAAAACCAAAAAAAAAAACCACCCAAACCAAAGAAAAAATAAAACAACAAACCCCCCCCCACCAGCCCCTGAAGCCAATAGTACCATACTGTAAATATTTAAAAACCACTGATTACAACCTTGGGTGCTAGTTCTACACTTCAGCCAATTGAAATGAACAGAGAATCATTCATAAACTTTAGGAACAAATGGGAATTAGTTCCTGCCTGCATACCTGAGGCACTATAGAGTTTATCTGAGCAATTCTACACAAAAAATTTTGATTGAACCAGAGCATATTTTTTTAGAAAGAAGGCTTATTCTTAACTTACATTTTTCTATATAAAAAGCCTGTATGTGTGCAAGAATATGCAACCTTTGGCTTATATGCAGTTTTTTTCCCCGCTAATAGGCATAGCCACTCTGATCTATTCTTTCTTACCTTTTAGTCTTTCTCCAGCTTTCTTTTTCCAGGTGTTTTTCGTAATCCAAGAGACACTGATGTCTTCAAAACTTACCTTTCAATTAACAAAGCCACTGTTCTGTGCTGTCAGATCTGTCACTATCAGGTTCAAGCCCTGTTCCTGGTACAACCTGGCTCTTTTCTTGAATCCAGCACAGTTCCTCTGTGTGTCTTTGGAGCAGGCTACCTGGATGGTTGTGACTTGTCCCTACTGCCAACTCAATAGTTCTATTAATTTCAGAGTAACTTTTTTGCTGCTACTAAGCTGTCTTGCTCACAAGTGACAAATATGACCCTTCTGCAAAATCTGTGTGCTCATCTGGCACCTATCGGCAGAGTGCTTGGAGTTTTTCAAATAGTTATTAAAACACTGCTACTGTGAAGAATGCACAGAATTGTAGGGGTTGGAAGAGACCTTCAGAGATCATCTAGTCCAAAATATAACTTTGACTTTTTCTCCACTATCTTTTTCAGTGAAGTAAAAGAAGGCAAAATTGGATTACAATTTTAAATAGGGGGACAAGTCTTATTTCTCACCTACTTTTCCAACTTTCCTTTTTACCTTAAATCATGTTTCTGCCTGATTACACAGCAACAGTAGGAAGAGGAGGAAGATAGAATCACAGCTGGAGTTTCAATTCTTAACAACAGGAGGCTGGTTTTGGCTCATTGTTTAAAGGGCTTGAGAGATGTGGAGACCATTTCAGGATGGGTTTAATATCTTCCTTAAGTTCATGGAACTACTGTGTCATTTTAATGTCAGGCTTTCTTAGGAAGAAGACTGACTTTCCCCTGTCAGTCAGTCTGATGGATAGCTTCTGGAGGGATAGAGGTCACCTCATTCCTCTCTGCACTGCTATGGTGCTCCTGTAATCTCTTTAGTTTTGGTATTTTCCAAGTTTTAGTACTTGCCAGACAACTTTGTGGTCTGGTTCATGGTGCAAAGCCAAAAAACCCCACAACAAATAATCAACAAAAAACCCCAAATCTTTACAAAAGTAAAATGAACAGTTTTCTTCCAGTTTACCTCTCTGGAATGATTCCGTGTGGTGCTAGAGCCTGCACATACACACAAGCAGTCTGTATTGATTAAGGCTGTTATACATGCAAACAGGCAAACTTAGAAATGTAGCATATGATTTCGCAGTGTATATTTTGTATTACCAATTAAAACCCATCTGTTCTTTCTTAGTTTACGTACCTGCAGACTAAGATTTCCTCAAAGCACAACAGGCTGGAGAATTGGGTCATCTTTAATTTGTCTGGTTGTCAGTGCTGTCATGGGTTCATTTTTTGCAGTCACCAACACTTTATGTAATGGACACACAGAATGACTCTAGACACGGTGTTATGATTCTAGACAGGTGTATCTGGGTTTCTGAAATCTCAACAAAGTTTAAAACAAAAACCAACTTGTGCCTGTTTTCTGCTGTGTGAATCCTGCCATGTCTTTTCTCCCTACATTGTTCCCTCTTTCTAGCCTTTTGTTTGGGCTTTCATGCTACAAACTAGGGAGGGAGTTAGTTATATTTATTTTATTAAAGTGGTGCTCCCGTCAGATAAATGCTTCATAGTAATGGTGTTAATAACAAGGTGATTTTCAGTGGAGTGATATTTTATTAGTGCTAGGAACCATTGTTCTGGATCTTACCTGAGCCCAGGTTTGCCAGGCAGATGTTCAGAACTCAAAAACACACTTGAATCATTCAGCTTCCAGCAGTGGTGGAAAAAAAAGTTTTACAGTTTTGATTCAGAAACAGGGGGCACTCAGCTCCTTACCTCAGTAGTTACGTTCATTGTCCATGATTTTAGCATTGCCTTTAAAAACTCAGTTACTAGAATTGTGCCTAATCCATTAGAAATGTAGCTTTATTTTTTTTTTTAAGCAAAATGTCTACTTGCCCTTCTAGAAGAAGCCTTCAAAGTGTGAATCAGGTGTGGTAGAGTCCAAAAAGCTGGAAGGCAGATAAAAAAAGAGCTCAATATTAATCCATTCCAGAAGACGTTGTTTTTGAGCAAGCCCCTGCAATCCCTCAACCTGTGCTGAGCAGCTGAGCAGGCTGAAGGCATGACAGGGGGGAGCTGGACGGGGCTTTCTCCTGTCCCAGCAAGGCTGTGGCAAGCAGTGGGTCAACACCCTCTGCCGCTGGACCAGCCCTGCCGGCTGCCAGCGGCTCCCAGCAGCGCTCCCGGTCCCGGTCGCTGCGGCAGCATCAGCCCTGCCTCCTCCCGCCGCATCCTCTCCATGGGTCAGGGAGCTGCCCCTCAGTCCCTGCTGCACAGCCCGGGGAAGGATGTCTAAGGAAATTCAAACCCAAATGGTCAATCAGTCCACCGATTTTAAAAGAAATTTGAGAACATAAGTCATGGAATACAGACAATGAATAAAGTAATGTGAACGTGTTTTTAAAGATGTGTAAGCAGTGCTGGCTTTACAAGCTTAATAGATTTTTTTTAATGCTAAAATTTTTAAATTTAAATTAAGAATTTAAATTAAATTCTTAGCATTTCTGTTGAGAAATCCTAAAAGGTGGCCAGCTCGTTATGGATGAGTCTGCCCTAAGGCCCTGCTGTTAAATTGCAAGGTGGGAATTTTTGTATGTGTACAAGCTGAATGCTAGGAAGAACTGGAATCAGGAGAGAGTTTATCTGATTCTGTAGTATAAAATGGAATTATTGTGGCTAGGGCAGCTGTCACAATCCTAAAATCTTTGGCACAACAGAATGTTGTCCAGTCCCAGACAGTCCCCAACAGACCAGTCCAGGTTCCAGGTACTGCTGGCAGTCTATGTTGCTTAAAGCTATTTATAACAAATTCTTACTTTGCATTAATATGTATCTTTACTTCTGGGAGAGATGGTATTTGCTCTTTAAAATATTTATTTTTTTGCTAACTTCGTTGTATTGCTAAACAAAATCTGATGTTAGAAAACAGACAGGATGTTTTCGTAGTCCTTTGTTTGTCATGTTTACACTTCATAGATTTCATTATGCTAAGA
The DNA here is from genome assembly GCA_025769975.1 of Gallinago jamesoni. NCBI lineage: Eukaryota > Metazoa > Chordata > Aves > Charadriiformes > Scolopacidae > Gallinago > Gallinago jamesoni. The sequence goes on from JAOQGH010000023.1 coordinate 46,063,579, forward strand.
GATATCTGATATTGTTACTTTTTTTTTTTCCCCTAAAACGTTGAGTTGCAGTATATTGTTTGACCACTGAATGTCTCTGAAAACCATGTAAAGTTCCAGGAGCAGCAAGTACATCACCACTAGAGTAGAAAAAAATGCAGGGCTCTATTGAATTCCCCTCTTGTCACTGGTGACAGTCACTCAGTAAATCATCCCAAATTATATTTCCCATGATTTAGCACGTTCTGAGAACTGGCTCTTTCCTCTAAGTTCTTCTTCGTGCTTTACATATTCACACTGTGCAAGCCTAGAATGAGCTCCTGCACTGTGTATCCTTATGGCCATCTGCTTATCCCTGGGTTACCCTGCAGAGCCTGCAATTTGTACTTCTAAGAGAGTATCCAGAATGCAGCCAGGCTTCACTGAAAGACTTCAGAGGACAGATACAGTCCTCGTATCTCTTAACAGTTTGATCCTGTGTGTAGTAACTCTCGTTCAAGAGCTTTTTTGCCTTACTGAAAATATGCAAGTGGTAGGTTCTGGCTTCTGCTATTGTTTCTTGGTATGTTCCCCTCAGCTCAGGTAAAAGCACATTGAAGGATCTCATATGTCCTATAGTCATGACGCCTCCTTGAAGAGCTCGTTCTATTGAGATTATCGAAAAGAGAAAGAATTTGTCTGATTGGATCTTCCCTAGCTGTTGCTTCGTACTTCCTGCAACTTCTCTGACTCTTATGCAGTCTTCCAAAGATATGGACATCAGACCTACACCAGCCATGTTTGCAGATGTAATATTCTTACTGCAGAGCAGTAGCAAGAATATGGGTTTCTGAATTTCCTATCTAAATCTCCTGAGTCACACCATTTCACTATACGCTGGTGCCTGTTCTCTGTGCAGCCTGTTGTTTGTAGTGCCCTCTGTCCACTTGATTTTTGTGCTTCCCATTCTCTAAATTTCCTCCTGAACTTCTGCACAGAAGACCCAGCTTCATGTTTCCTGCCTGAGATGTGTTTGTAATAACTTCAGTCTGTATTTTTTTTAATGTAGCACCTTGATAGGTTTTTCATTCATACTTGATCTTAAACTGATTAGCTCCCAGCTGTTATTTAAATACCTAATGAAATGCAGTCTTCTTGTTTCAAGTCTAAAAACCTCTCATCATGGGCAGTTGGTGTTCAGTAGGGCACAGCAGGGAAACATAGGGTGAGGAGTTTGTTTTGGAGAGTAAAACTTTTTTATGTAAGGATCTGGGCTGTTTGCAGTCTTAAGGCTTCTGCTTATTTATGAGTACATGCATGTCTGTTTCAGAAGGGTATTGAGATATCTTAGACAAAAGTTTTATAGGTCTTTGAAAATCTGTGAGAATGGTTCCTGTATATGTTTATTTCTGACAATAACAGATGAGAAATAATTGTTTTTCATTATTTGGACTTTGGACAATATTGAGCTGTTCTGTGTGGATTATTTTGTTGCTTGAAGAACGCATTATGAATAATGAATAAAAAAGGAAAAAAATTATTCCCAACAAAAAAAATCTAAATAAAATTGTTAAATAAATGTCGATAAAAGGTATGACTCACTGGTCTTAAAACACAGTTGACATTTATTGAGTTTTAGAAAAACAATTTCTAGTGGAGTTGAGTGTGTTACTAAATTTCCAACTCCTCATGCTGGTTGGGACAGGGGGAAAAAATAAATAAATCTATATTTTGGTTGGTTTCAGTGTAAAACATTGCCTCCCCAGAACCAAGAATTTTCTCACATTTTGTCAAGAAAGCTTTCCTTGTCGAAGTTAAGGGAGTGTTTCTGCAGGGTGTGGGTGATGGAGCAGGTGACACCCAAAACAGGGCCGTGGCAGAGGGAAAGGCAGGAGAGGCTGTACCTGTGCTTGCTCGGTCAGGGCTGAGCCGGATGGCACTGGGGGGGCACGGGAAGGAGCGAAGGAGAGACGTGGGGGTATTGCCGTGTGGTGTGAGAACCGGTTTAGTTAAAGCCATATTGAATCAGAGTGGCAGGGAAAATGTTGTAGCAATATTAAGAAAAGCATCTGTAGATAAAATGGGCTGCTTGAGTCCACTGTGCACAGAACAGGATTGCTAATTGCCCCTGTAGTTTGGGAGTGTTACGTGTGTCACGGCTTTCAGAGTTGCCTGAACAGATTTTAGGGGAAAATTTTGATCCCTAATAATATATCATTTCTATGCAAAAACTATTTGTCTTGGGTTGCCTCCAGTGGATATTGCTGAGAAGCAGTGTTGGCAATATCTACATTTGTAACTGTTTCTAGACACAGTGGGACACCTGACTGTATTTCATAGCAAGGTAACTGTCGTCTTATGTGTGCAGTTGTCTGTATAAAAGATCTGAACTGTTGGTTTCAACAATAACAATAAGTGCTAATGCTCTGAGCAGAACATTCATCCTTGAATTAAGTTTTTCTTTTTTTTAAATAAATCACAAACTATTTTGACCCCAGTCCATGGGTAGCAGTGGCAGAGTTTTCAAGTAAGTGGAAAATATGTAGAAGTGATCATGCGTATAAGTGCGTAGGAGGGCACTTCAGGAGGTACAACTGTCACTGCAGTTCATTTAAGGCTCTCATTTTTCTAATCCATCTAGGTTGCAAATGCTTTCAAATACAGATTGAAGAGTAGCTATCACAACGTGGTGGTTTTTGCTATGTGTTAGCAGTGCTTCATACACAGAATTTGGCCTAGGGTGTGAGTGTTTATTTGTTATCAAATAAAAGAGTAACATTTCTCTAAAAGTCTTTTTTTTATTGTATTTGACCTTTACGTTAACAAGAACATGACAACTTTCTTGCTCCCTGCCTCTGCAACAAAATATACAGTAGGTGTTTCCTGGGGAAAAAACATGTTCCAAGGAAGCAAATGTCATGTTACAGTCATTAAAATGAAATAAATTAACCTACCAAAGTGTTGTTTGTACTGTGGCAATGCCCAGAGGCTTCAGTCAGAGCTGTGGAGGTGGTGTATTTGGGCACCAAACAAGCATGGAGAAAGAATCTTGAGCTGGGGGAGCTAACCAGCAATTTAGTACCTGTGTTAATTACAGTCAGGAGACTTCTTTGAACAGGCTTAAGTTGTGTAAGCAAGTAGGAGCTCTGGTGGCCTCTAGCAGACAACAGGTTAGAGACCTGGCCTGTGATCCCACAGAGGTAAACTGAATTGTCTGCGTTGTAGGATGTGGGCTTAAAAGGATGTTAATTATTTTATGCCATGCTGGAGTGATTTATGAAGTGTGCTTATTACTTTCTGAGAGATGGGGGAATCTACCAGAGAAACAGGAAGTTGGTACTTACAGTCAAAGATCTGCAGGAACCAGAGACAAAATGGGAAACAAAACTCTTACCCTGCTCTAGGTTAAGTCTTCCAAATATATAATTCCTACTTAGAAGTCTAGTGTAGTAAAAGGACAGTGAGCTATTGCTGGCCTAGAGCAGGGTTTTATTTTGGTTTGGGTTTTTTTTCTTTATTTTGTCATCTTTTTTTTTTTTAAGAAGGAAAAAAAATAAAAGTAGCAGCCTGATGTCATTTGTCCCAGGACTGGAAGAGAATCTGTGAGCTTGAGTACTCTGTAGCCCTTCTGAAGTTGTCACTGGCAAACACAGCTTGGTGTTTCCTAGATAAATCGCTTCTATGCACTCACTGTTGGTAAAGACCATTTCCTTTTGAAAATCTGTCCCTGGAGATAAAGTGCACTCCCACTGCCGGGTATCGTAGCTTTTAGAAAACGATCCTTCATTAGGTTTGAGCGAGGCAAAATGATGAAGCAAAGGAAGGAGGAAGGAATTGAAATTTCTACGCTTTTTTTTTTTCAAATGAGTCTTTTTTTAAAATAAAGAAAAAGCTAACCAGCTGCTAAGGACTGTGTAGTTCTTGCAGGCATCTTGGAGAACTTAAGAAGGTGTATGAGCCGGGGGCACTTCCCTGCCCGCCCTGTTCCAGCAAAACCTAAATGCAGAGAGGCTGCCTCTGCTACCTGTTGCCGATGAGTTGGCAGAAGTTTCAGCAGTTAAGTAATTTCTTTCTTTTGGATGATTTATGCAACAGCTGCTATTTATCTACACCACTCATTACGCAGGCTAGAATATGCTGTTTAAAACCATTGCTAAAATAAGAATTGTACAGAGTATTTAGTACTTGGTGTTGCATGAGTAATAGCATTGAAGTAGAGATGTGTAGAGCAATGCTCCAAGTATTCTGATCCATTAAAAGTTATTTACAGTTCTCTAATAAGACATATTTGCATGCATTTTTAATTTGGTAATTTATGGAGCACGTCATAACTCTGACACAAGATCGTTATAAGTTTTTCTTTCACAGTCCTTGCAATAAGCAGCTCACTGGCAAAAATGATGTATCTGAGCTTGCCAAAAGATACATTTTTGTAGTGTTGAGGAAGACACTTTAGATGTGATCTTGAGATGGCAAAAAAAAAAAAAATTCACTGTAAGGTTTCTAGCTTTACCTGGGATGTGTTTTAAATTTATCAAGAGACTAAACTAATGAAGGCTTAAGGGAATAGCTTCAGCTAAAATTAAACTTTTAAAATTTTACCTGTCATGCTGGAGTATTTTCGTCCTGCCCTCCAAGCATTTGAAAAAGTATTTCTTATTCAGAAAGTACAGAAAATGTTTTCATAAAACGGCTGTGATAATCATGGAATTTAGGCTATACATGTGTGTATTATTTTAGGTGCTCCCATCCCCTGTTATTTAGGCAATGGTACACCTTTTAGAGATAAAGATGGAATGTTACTGTTTTATGGACCAGTAAGGCACAGGCAGATGGTGGTTTCTGTGTTGCACAGTGAGTTGGTGACTGAGAGGAAATTGAATCCAGGCTTCTCAAAGCCTAAGCTAATGTGTCTCCTCCTGCCATGGTAGGGAGAGATTGCCCTCAGCCAATTTAATATGTCCTGCCAGGACTCAAGAGACAGGGTAGATTTCTTCTATTTATGAAGGGTAGAGAACATAAGGCTTCAGCCTTTCTCTAGTGCTGGACTGGTTATAAAAATCTTCAGAGTCCTGGTTCTTGGTGACATTTCTATTGCTGAGTAGAGCTGGGTCTTTTTCAGGGGTATTGGGAGCAATTGGGTGATATTTGTGTAGCCTCCTTTCCTTCATTCTTTCCTGGGGAGTATTTGATATAAATCTACTGTTGAAGAACAAAGAGTGAGGATTTGGAAGAGTTTGGAGCCTGTCAACATGTGGATTTCCTGTCACTTCTACTTCAGGCATGGTTTTGTCAAAGCAGCACAAAGCTTTGAAGATACTCAATTTAAACACATGAAAAAATTTAGAAATTTGGGACTTGACACAAATACAGAGATCCTTATTGTTTCAGAGACCTTAATCTTTGTCTTAACAAAATGTTTAATTTTGCTTTCATTCACACCAGTGGAAATCATAACCCCACTGAAAGCCACTGATTTATTCCAGACTTACACTTGCATGACTGAGCAGAAGTTGCTTTTGTTAGTTTTGTCGAAGAGCAAGCACCCAGGTAATTAAGTGGTTGTACTTAAAGAGGTGAATTATTTCCTGTATTGTATTCTCCTTCTAACAAAAAAAAAGTTTTGCTGGTTTTGTTTTTTTTTTTTTTCTCCCACTTAAGGTTTGTAAGGATTTGTAGCCAGCCTTGCCTGCCTCTCGCCAGCCCCTGCGTGAGCTGTGTGCCATTGCCTGTGGCTTGTGCGGTGGAACTGACGCCCAAGCGGGTGATTCAGATGCCTAGACTTTGGCCTGGTTCCCTTTTTGTTCTGGCTGTCGCTTTTTTTCCTTTCCTGGTGCCAAGATTATCCTCCGCGTTGGGTATCGCCTCTTGTGTCTCCAGGAAGGGTCACCCTGAGGCACCTCCTTGCAAGCTGGTACCATTTGGCAAGTGCCAAGTGCTGGAACGAGCCACAGAGAGATTTGGGTGCAAGGAATAAAGAAACCTGCAGCTGCTCTGCCCCTTCCTATCAGTCTGGTCACTTATAAGTTCCTAAGACCAGAGCGTGACTTTTTTTTGGTGCATTGATTTTTGGATTAATCCCTGTGTATATAAATAAAGGCAGTTATTTACTAAGGGAAGTGAATTGTTGCAGTATGTTCCTATTGCCTTTTTATAATAGCTCTTCTTGGCACTTTCCTGGCTCTCATCACCCAAGAATTTTGGAATGGTTTACGTGTATAAATCACTGCACTCCTGTGGTAGTTGGAGGCCAGAGTGAGAAAGGCAGTTACACTGCACACCTAGTTGTCTGTTTGTCTAAGTTTGGAAAATAACAGTTTGCACCTTCCAAAAGATAATACAGCTAGGAAAGCGTAGGTAGCTTGACCTATATTATGTGCTGAATCACAGGAAAAGAACAAAGACATATGTTTCATTGGTCGTCTTTATTTTTGTTCCCCTTTTTAGTAATGACTGGATGAGCAGGAGCATTCCCACCCCTGTTTGGGACTGAAACATGTGGGTTAGGTGCAGAGGAAGGTGGGCAGCGTTTCACAGCTGGCTGTCCTTTGGCTGATCCAGTCCTGAAGAATTAAATTGTGTCCTCCTTCAGCAGAGAACTGTACTTGCTGAGAAAAATTGCTCTGCAGGATGAAGGTATTTGTCTGTAACTGGTTAGAAATAATTTGTTGGGAAGATGCAGAGAATGTCTCCCCTTTCACCTGCTTGTCAGCTACTAAGTTTTTTAATGTTATAGGGTTTTAAGTGTGCTTGTCAAATATTTATCGAAGTATCTCATGATGTTGTGGTGAAATAGCACCTGTGAAGTGGAACAATTTTACTTGGATGAAATTTAGGTGTATAGCAACACAGGCAGGAACACATCTTAAAATCTCATTGCAGGAACTGTGGGATGTTTCTATTTAGATGCATTTAGTTAGCTCATCAGCATGACTGAGGTGCTTCTAGGGCATCTGTTATAATAGTGTATTGTGTCAATTCCTACTAAAACTGTATCTTAAGCATTGAAAACACTTTGAGGAATCCCAGGCAAACTACTTGTGCTCGAGAACTTCCAGAGTGATCAGTTCTGCCTTGATGATCACAGATACATCTCAGGAACAGATGTGCGTCCTCTCTTCAGACTTACTGTAGTTTCATGAGAACTAGAGGGAAATAGAACACCTACACACAAATCTTTTTCTTTGCTATTTTCTGTTTTACCAAGAAAGTAATAAGCTTTTCCATTCATCGATTATGCTCATTAAATATACTGTAGCCTGAAAGATACTAAAATTATTAGAAAAATAATCTACTCTGAACACCTTTTCGGTTTTCCTACCTACTCCCAATGTTAGTTATGACCTGATATCTCAACTTATAAATCTATTTATTTATAAAGAAATAAAACATAAAACTTATTAAATAAAATAAGTTAAATAAAACTTATTTATAAATGTATACATTAACCTTTGAATGCTATAAATTATTCAATGCTTTATTATAAATAAAAGTATTGAAACATTAAGTATGTGTTTATAGGTTTATAGGCGTATATAATTTTAGGCAGTGGTTTTCCTCCTAGTTCTAGAACAATGTGACTATTTTCAAGCTTTTTATTAGTTCTTAATTAAAACCACTTAAAATAATGCCCTTAAGAACTAATTATAGAGCTAATGTTTGTGAGCCTTAAAATGCAAGGTGCCTGTCAGGTCCCTTCTATTATGTCGGAAAGGAAGGAGGTACAGCCTGGGTTTTCCAAGGAAGGAAAATGCAGATGAAATTAAGCTAAGAAAATTTGAAAAGAAACATTGACAGCTCTGTGACAGTGGTGCCTGTAAACCTGGGCAATTATCTCCCAAGTGCTACAGGTCATGCTATTTGTTTCTTTTCAAAACCAGCAACAGGGAAGACAGATCTTCACTCAAGGAAACAAACTGCAGTTTAACTGTGTCACTTCTTCCATCCATCCTTTGTTGCCCAAATCCTGACAGCGAACCAGGTGCTATTTATGATGCAGCATGACTTTGGCGGAAAGAGAAGACAGGATTTAGAAAAACTATTATTCTTTTCCAAACCATAAAGGATTTTATTTCCTTCAGGAGAGTAACTTGTTTCCTTCAGTACGCTTCTATTTATAGCTTAGACACGTCTGTTCCTCTTGCCTTTGAGGTGCTTTTATGAGATATATTATGTAATAAACACCAAATTTCAGGGCTGGATGCTGCAACCAGCTGGACGTGGATGGTGGCAAGGAGAAGCAGGCGGGGTGAATAGCTGCTGTCTTGCTCCTTAGTCTGGCGTGCACATGGCCGTGGAGTGCTAATGGGGAAAGGAGGTCTCCCTGCCCCATAAATCCCTACCTGTAGCTCTGTTGGGATGGAGGGGTAGGTGTGGTGTCTCTCACTTCCCGCAAGTCTAGTAAAACTGTAGCCTGAACTAGAGATCACCAAATGTTTCCTTGGGGGAGGGCATCCTAAACAATTCCTATTTACCAGGACAAGTAGGCGGACTCTGTTTTCAACTAAAAGAGGGGGGAGTGCTCAAATATTTTCATTTCTGAGGGTTCAGTCTCTTGTCCCTCGATGTGCTCTTCTAAGGGTTCATAAAGGAGTCCTTACCTGACATGACTGAGTGCATATATTTACATCACTGTTCTGATATGCAGGAGAGAAAATCAGGTAGTTATAGTCAGCTGAAAAATCAGTGCTGAGGGATGTACAAGTCAGTTGAGATTGCCATGAGTAAGAGTTAGGCAGCTGACTAAGTGCTTTTCAGGAAAAAAGGCTTGAAATACAGTGGTTTTCCCTATAAAGAAGAGAAGGAATACAGCTGCCTTGAAAGATTTATTGATCTTACATCTCCTGTCACATTTTAGAGGAATTCAGTCATAGATTATTTTAACATATGTAGTCATACTGAAAAGATACCTATGGGAAAATATTGGGATTTTGAATTTTATACTGCTCTTCTTATTACAGTCATTTACCAATATACTGTACTGGAAGTGAATAATTGAAAAGTGTGGAAATAAGTATATCTCGTGGTTTAAGTGAGGATTTTTACAACATTCTGACTATGATTTAATTGATGTGATTTTACAAGCTGAAGTGTAACTTGGTGCATCTTTTATTGAGAACACACTTGACTGTTTCTCAGCTTGGTTAGCCGAAGGAAGAGAAGTTTTTTTCCAAGTCCTGAATAAATGCCTGTCCTGACTATGCGAGTATTTAATGAAGCAAAGCTGCATAAGATGCCGATAACAATGCCTCATTAGCTATTGTTTGTTTCACTTCAGGATTCTCAGTGCAGTCTGTTTCAGTTCACAAATTAGTGTGCCAGTGGCCTTTTACTGCATTTCAACAACAGCTGACTGATTGGGGTGGTCTCAGACCAGATGGCACGAAATGCAGAGGCTGATTCTGATCTTGCTTGTATGAGGAGAAACAAGAAATACTGGTCTTTACATGGGTGAAAGTTAATGTAGAATAAAATTATTTCAGAGGGATCAGGATGAAACACAGGTTTTCCTCACTCCCCAGAAAGTCTTAAACAATAAGACTTTCAAATTTATTCAATTACATTCAAACTTATTTTAAATTTCTGAGCAACCTTAACCTTCGAATTTTTCAATTAATGTTCTGGGTGCAGTTCCATTGAAGTTGGTAGACTTACATTCAGGAATAAATTGGTCCCTAAATTTTAATTTGTTTTAAGCTTTCTAATGCATTGTAAAACAAATTCCCACAGATCTGATGTCACATGTATTTATATTTTCTTTTTAAATGAACCTGAGTTGTACTATCATCTGGATTTTAAGTGTATTGGTTTTGTCTTGTTTTCTGTTTTTTGTTCTATTCCTTTCTATAGTGGTATTTGTCCTAATGATAATTATGCTCTATGTGATTTCTCTGAAGGCACAGAGAGCTTCAAAAACCATAATGAAGCTATGTAGCATCCTTATGAATCAGGCAAGTGTCTTTACAACCTTTTGAGGGACAAGTACGTTAGTCAAAACAAAGATGGAATTTTCTTTTTTCTGGAGTTTAAGATCTGGGAATTTCAATCATTTTATCTCAAAGTAGTAGCTGCTGTTTCAGTTACAAATTAAGGGGATCCTCCATTAAAGATATGCAGTGAAAATACTTCCTATAGATTATTTTTCCATCAAATTAGTATATTTTGTTCCTTTAAAGTGTGTAAATTGGTGAGACATTAGCCAGTTAATTGTGTTTTCAGCATCTTGAGGTTGATTCCTGTATTCCTGTATAGCAGCTGTGGTGAGGGAAGCTCTTAAAATGTCCAGTGTTGTTTCAGATGCCTGAGCATAGAGACAGGCATAATTTGTGTATCCCACCTTAGTCAGTGTAGCACATCTGGAGAACGTCAATTTTTTGTGAATGCTCAGTAAATCTCTTATGTCAGGGAGAAGGTTGTTGTCTGGCTCTTGAGAAGAGTACAGGGAAAAAAAAGGCAGATGAGTTTTCATCCCACTGAGTAACTTCCCCACTGAACCCTTCTCTTGAAAGGCCTTTGAGCTGAACTTTCATACGCTGTATATTTTTACTTTTCATTTTACTTTTAGTAGGTAAGACAACTGTCTGGCCAATAACCTTGCTGTTTAAGAGTGATTTGGAAGATCATGGGTATGTTATATTGACACTGAGTCAGCAGTCATCTTGCTGTATGTCAGAACGACTGAGGCTTCGGCAGGCAGCCAGAAGTCATTTGTAGCACATTTCTTCAGAGCTCTGCTGTAGTAAGGAAGAGTTGGTAGACTTTAATTGCCAAACTCCCGGTTTATGAAATGTCTTCAGTATTTTTTCATTTTGGCCTTTCATAGTAATTTTTGTTCAGCTTTGTCTACAAAATTCAATTATTGGCGATTTAATTAAATGATAAAGGGATAAAGCATCATTGAGGGACTTGGTGAGAACACAGCTACTGAAGCCTCGAGTAGGTTTGCTGTGAGCAGATGTAATTCACAGTGTCAAAAGAGAGTTTGTGCATGCCACAGCCACATCTGTGTAAGGGGACCTGGCAGAGACAGGGTTTTGGAGCAGGTCTGAGTAGAAAACAAGTGTTCTGCTGATGAACGCAGGCAGGTTTTAGCATTGTGGTTTAACCGACACTGGAAAGAGGCAGAGATGTAGAGAAACATTCATCATTAAGCACTTGGGCGAAGAAGCCCTTGAAGCAGTGTAAGCATCAAGCAAGAACCTGGCTTCTCCCGCTGTCCAGGTAAGAGCCATAGCCTTTGATGATTCTAGAAGAATTGACTTTACGGAAACAATAGTAGGGAAAATCACTCCCAAAATGAAATGGAATAAGCAAATTGTGCTTGGAAGACTCGAGATACTCTGCCCCTGCTTGCAAACTGCAGAGTGAGATTACCTTCAAGTAACTAATAATAATACGCAATTTAAAATGTTGTCAGAGTCCATTTGAATTACAAAAAGATACCAGAAGGAAGTAATTTATTATTCTATACCAAAAGGTTAGGGTTAAAAAGAAAAAGTTGTGATTTTTGAATAATTGTGATAATGTGGTCTGATGCTGCATTAAATTATACAGTTGCATAAACACTTTTTTTGGAAGTGCCTCATTCATTGAACAGAATTGAGTGTTCAGTTAATTAGTGTACATTGACTTTTCTTTCATCCTCTTTCGACATGTGGTTGAAGAGCTGAACTCGCTACATGTTACTGCTACCTGCTCTGAAGACCACATCGTTCATTTCCCTCGGGTGTTTTTGCATACTGTGTGTTGTGTGCCTTACAACAGCAGAGCTGCTTGTTGATGCTTTTAACATACACTGTATTTCATTCATTTTATCTGTATGTTTTGTCTGAGAAGTTAGACTATCATAGGAATTGTGTTTAAGAAAAAAAATATTTTTAACAATGCGGGGGTAGGGCAGAGATGACTCATGAATCTCGTGTGTCAACTTATGTAATCCACAGCAAAGAGGAGATAGTTTCAGGCCCTCTTCAGTGTGTATCCTTACAATATAATTCTGGTGAGTGATCAGTGTTGTATGCGATGCTGTACTAAGCTTTTGACATGAAGATGGCACAAAAGTTGATTGCATGGTTATGCTATGCTGTTTGTAATATCTGTTGTAATTTGTCTCAAATTGCATCAGACCTGTTGCTGTGATGGTTTTTATGCTTTTTCAGCGTTGAGGAGTGGGGATACCAAATCTGTCATGACTGTTATCTGAATTACACATGTAATATGCAGAAAAGCTAAATTAGTTCTGGCAACTGTATGAAAACCTTTAACGTTCCTAGTGTCTTATGCTATAGTGAGATGAACATGGTAAAAGGTCTAAGCAGATACCACTTGTTTTGTGATCTAATCAAACTCTGAAAAACCCCTTCCAAGAAATGCGAGAGGGGTGGGACTGACTAAGGTACCTTAGTTTTGTCCCATGTCCCAGAATACTTTTAGATGTTGCTGGAGGTGTTATTGTCAAAGGTGTTTGCCCAGCAGAGCTCAAGAATAAATGCTGTGGTTCTCCCCAGAACATTAGAGGCTGTTTACGGTTGTGCCAAGCCCTTGGGTGAATCATTAGGGTTACAGATCATTTTCTCCTGATTTACAAAGACTTGCAGTGGCTTTTTTTTCATTAGGGTCTGTAAGGAGAAGGGTGTAAGTTGTTGGTGTTAGCCCACATAGGCATGCCCGACTGACTGCCTGATGGCAGAGCAGTGAGTTCAGCTTGGGCTTTCTGAGAAATAGGCTGGAGTTCTGTCATAGAAACAGCATGGTTTTCCTCAGACTAATCTCTAGAGCTGGAGGAGACTTCCTTCTAGGTATTTATTTTTGATTGCCAGTAGTAGAGAAATGCTAAAAATTAGAGCACGCCCCTCTAACAGAGTCTCTTCAAGCGTTCAGTGACTCTGTGGCACGTGCTGCCTCTGGCTCATTGGCAGCATTAGGAAAATGCATTATCAGAAAGTATTTGAGCCTCTTTCCTGAGCAGCTGAATAAACTGTTTTCTTGAGGCAAATATTGTTATACTGTAGATGGAAACCTTTATCACAGTGTAGTCTGAGGCTAAAAGATATTTCTTGCCTTCCCTTCCTCTTCCCCTCACCCCATCTGCTCCTGTTCAGCCTTTTAGTTAGAAGCTTCAGTATAACAAAAGGCATGAGATAAGTTGTCCTTGGAAGCCAGAGCATGCATGAGAGTGAAGGCAGATTTTTGCTGTCGGTCAGCACATGGCAGACCATGTTTGCAAATCGTTGATGAAAGGGCAAGGTGCTTCAAACCCCTTGAAAATCTAGTTCCTACCCATAACCTGTTTTTCCTCAGGTACCTTTAATACTTCCTCAGGTATTTAAAGAAGGTATTAGTTGGTAGTCATTCTTTCTTTTTGGGCACAAATATTTATTAATTGTTTCTTCATGCAGCCTTTCTGTGGATTTCATAAGAAAGGAATACAGCAGAGCATTGTTCAGCAGCTCTTAGTATAAGAGGCTGCAGGATAGTTGGAAAAGCTGGGGAAGTATTAAGCAGCAGAATCAACTGATTTTGGCAGTCCTTCACACCCGGTGTGTTCTGAATATGCCATTTAGCCTGTCTCTAGCCAGCTTATCTGTCTCAACCACTTACCCTGATAACCAAAGCCTCCTTCCAGCACACATTCACGGCTCTGTAGAAGTGGACAGAGCAGGCAGCCAACTAGATTTGGTGATGTCTTTTGCTCACAGTGAACTCCGGTTTCATCAGATTTGCTCCCCTGAGGTTGAAGATGGGCCTGGATCTTCACTGTTGGAAATGAATATCAACTTGCTTTCCTGGAACAGTTGGAACTTCATTCAATAGAATATCTCTTATTTCTCCAGAGACCCATATGCCTGAGAGCTTTATCTTCTCAATTAAACCATAGCCCCTCTCTTTTTCAATTTCCTGTGACTGCTGAAAGGTGATTTTTCTTGTGCGTGTTGCCATTTCTTTAGGGTTTTTTCTTTCTTCCTTTCTTTGTCATTATCTGTATTCCTAGTGGTATCTGACCATCTTAACAACTTGTTTGCAGGTATCTGGATAAGGGTTTTCCAGAACTCAAAGGATGGTTGTTTTTATATCATTGCAAATTACCTGTGTTCCAGTTCATTCGATGACTGAGATTGCAATGGAAAGGAAAGAAGAAAAAAAACCACCATTCAATAGCATAGAAGGTGGGGAAGATTCCCACACCTGTTTTCTTAGTTAGCACCAAAGTTACCTCTGCAATCTCCTGGATTTCCTCTACTCAGAAAAGGGAGAGTACAAAATTGTCAGCAAAAGAGGCTCCAGGCCAGGAACTGTGCTTAGTCAAAATCCCTTCTGCAAGGAAGATATTTTTGTCTCCTGCTTTGGTATCACATCTCGGCAATCTTCAATAGCACAGTGTGGGTTTGTGTTCTTTTCACTGTTCTTGTTAGGCTTTCCCCATTCTATAGAAAATACTGATTTATTGCTCGTTTTGGTCTTGTCTTATCAGTTGATCTTGAATCTAGGAAATCTTTACTATATTAGATTGCATGTCACAATTCTTTAGCTCAAAAAAAATGGACATAGTGTGGAGTCTGTGTTCATCACCCACCTCAATCCTAAGCTCTTCAGGATGGGTAGTATTTACTCATTTTGTTCAAAAATCAGTATCAGGGCCCTCCTCTGTATTTGCCCACTTGTCTATATCGGTGTTCCAGGGAGTGGATGTTTTAATTGGCAGACAGTATTTGAGGGTTTTCCTTGCAGAGGTCTTCACATCTCCTTCCCCTGAAGAGTATTTTTGCAAAGGTTCTGCTGATGCTCGTGTAAAGCTCTTTGCCTTGTGGTCCTGCACAGGGTTGTAGGAGTGAGCACTGAGTAGCTGAGCAGAAATAGTTTGATTGCAAATGACAGCAAATCTGTGACAACAGAGGAGCAGAGGCAGGAATGGGAGTTGTCTTGTGACTGCTGAGAGGACTTAGGAGGAATGAGGGACCGAGTAAGAGTCTGAGAACTGCTTACCGCAGTTCCGGTATTGCAGGAACCCAAATTATGTTTGTTATTTCTTATTCTTGCTCTGGGATAAATATATGGACACCTATAACTCCATCTGCAGAATTGAGGAACTACTCAGAAAAATACAAAAAAATTCATGTGAAATAATAATAATTAAAAAATTTCGAGTGAAAACAATTCAAAACAGGTATCTTCCCTTCTGAGGAATTCTGTAATGTTAATCTTACTTGCCACTGAATAAGAAACAGGTAATGCAGCATAGGAAAACTTGAAGAAGTTGCTTGCCTGATGCCTCATTAGAAAAGGGAGTGGAGAACCAGACACTAAATTAAAAAGGACATAAAATTCTACAATATGTAAGTTTTATTTATTAAAATAGCATTTGAAAAAACTGTAGGGGAATAAGCAAAGCTTTGAACTGCTGAAAGGATCTGTTAGTTTCTGCTCGAATATTATGGCTATCAGATCTAGCAAAGCCATAACGACACCAGATAACTCATAAAACTTCATGGACTCCGAGTCAGGGAAACACTCTTTACTGTTGTTTACAGAGCTTCAGTAAAGTTAATATGCTGATAATCTGTAAATACCAAATCCATGTCATTTGAATCCTATTACTTTCATGCCTTCATTTTGTTAAGTGGTAGGACACAAATATTAATTTTATTGAGAAGGAGATAAGTGAAACAGGTTCCAGCCAGGTAGATCAGTCTTGGGGTGGGAACATGCTGTGCTGAACTGCCCACACAGTGCTGCCAACGTACGTGAGTCATGAGTACCAATGCCACTTCCATTTATAGATTCTTTAGGAACAGAAGTAGCTATACATGCCATTGAGTGGCAATTTTTCTTAAAGAAGATTTGGGCTGAAAATGTTGAGTTGCACAGAACTGATTAAATCAACACAAGGTGTCCAGAGTAATACCCCTTTGAGAAATTACTGAAGTGGTTGCCAAATGCAACTCCTGTTCTCTGGGGAATTTGCAAAGCTTTGATAATTGCTTTTGTTCCCAGAACATTCAAGCCATCAGGAACGTTCATGCAAGACATTAAAATGAAATATTATGCTTTAGAAGAATATCAATATTTTGAAGTACAAAGGTCTTGAAACAAAATGTTTGGTTTGTATTTTCCTAAGGGAAAATTCCAACATATTAAGAGCAGATTGAATCAGATTCACATTCTGACAATTTCCAGCCTAAAATGTTGCTTGGTTCCAGTTATTTCATGTATAAGGCATAAAGTGGTCATATATTGAAACAGTAGGCTACCTTGAACTATATGTAGAGTGAGCCTTGTCAGTTGTGAATAATCATATAGTGTAACAGACTTCAGCAGGTTGAGAACACCGTATATAGTGTCCATATATTAATTTAATACTCATGCACATAATTTATATATATATCTGTATATATTAGGCAGACTTACATATTCACATGCCAAGTATTTATTGAGAAAACAAGGTTCTGAAAGAATCAAAGTTCCTGACTCCTCTTTCAATACATTCTTGAAAGAATGGTCTTCATGCCTGCAGAATCCAGGTTGTAAAATATCCACTGTAGATGAAGCTTTTGCGCCTGAAATAATTATCAGGCACTCCGCTGGGATATTTGTTCTGTTGTTTCCATTTAAAAGAATATTTTTCTTACTCCTTATGCTAAAGAAGAACGTAGGGAATGTTACTGTTCATACATATATACATACATGTGTGCACATACATATATGATTGTTATAGTTACATCTAGGACAGTATCTCAACATCAGAATTTATCATGTTGCAACAGAGAAAGTTTCTGGCATCCAGATGGGAGCACCTACCCTGTCAGAGCACACACAATGTCACATATTTAAGTCCTATGAATGTAGTTCAGGTTGAGAGCTTGAAATTGTCACCTGTGTCCTATATGAATGTTTTAACCTTGAGGCAATTTGGGGTGTTACAATTTCAGTCTCCCTAGTGAAAACAGTTCTGCTTTATGTAAGTAATTAAAATACTAATTGAATCATGATCTTTCACAACATGAGGAGTCCCATAACCAGTGGGCTTAGAAAAACAGCCTCGTTAGCCCTGTGAATGTGTAATTAGTTGTACAAGATGAGGTTACTCCAGTAGAATAATTGAGAGCAGCTCACCTGAGAATAGCAGGGAGCCTGGTAATTGGTGCACTTACCTAGGCTGTAGGAGATCCACTCTCATTCCTGGTATGATTTAGCCTGAGCTAGGATTTATGTTATGAAATCTCAGTCACTCAGTGAGGTTGTGATTGTTAGATTGTGGATTGTTTCAGAAAAAGCTTGTCTAGATTTCCGTAAGAATTTTCAGGTGGTTTGGGGCTTATCTGCATGAAGAACAAGAGAGAAAGAAATCCTTAAAATATTTTTTGTAGCAGAAGATAAGAGAAATTCAAGAACTTAAAAAAATATTATTTAACAGTAAATGAGTAAATTACTCCTGAAATCATTAATTTGTTAATATTATATATCACCATGAATCATAATAAGTTAATCTTGCTGATGGGAAAAGTAGACAATGGGAAATAACGATGTTTGCACTGGCCTGTATTTCTGTCTTGATTTCTCCAAGTGTTTACACGTTTTTATTTCTCCTGACATCAGGGTTATGGAAAAGCCTTAGCGCTGTGTTTATAATAGATTCTGCACACTTAACAGCAGCTCCTTTGGGAAAACAAAACTCGAATATCTAGGAAATGTTGCAACCTATCTGCCTTTAATAGGATATGACAAGCTTCCTCCGTGCGCGGTACGTGGTGTCTGCCTGCGTGCCTGCTGGCACTCTCCGCAGACAGGTCCCAGACACTTCAGATACGGGCTGTTCCCTTCCAGATGTTCCCTACCCACCGGATTGGTGGGTGAGGGATGGATTGGTGATGGAATATTGGCGAGACGTTGTGGAGTAGCTCGTGCTGCCCAAATTCTTGACGGTATTTGTTCCTTGGAATGAATGGGGAGCTTCTCTCCAAAATGGGATGGAACTGTGTACAGCACACTTGGTAACAGCCTGAGCTCCAAATTTTATTAACCCCTTACAGTCTTCTGAGCAGAACATGACTTCACGGAAAAGCTTTTTGTCCTTTCTAAAGGCTCGCTGTTTGCGTGCGACCAAATAATGTGTTATGCCTTAGAAAATAATAGGGTAAAGGCTCCTGCAGTAATTGCTGGCTTTGGCATTTAGTAGATTATGTAACCGTACTCATGTGAAATCCTGCTTTAGCAGTCCAGTGCCTGAAGTTGCTGAATCTGTCTGTAAAACTGATCTGTTCCGTTACCTGCTGTGGTTGTCTGGGAGGAAGTTTGGTCTATAATTTGTCAGAGGGGATGGACATGCTGGTGCAGAGTTACATCTGTCGCAATTTATTGCACATTGATTCTGCAAATCAAAGTGGTTGCTGTCCTTAACTGCAAACTCTCTTGGCTTTGGAGCTTCCATTTTATTTTTTTTTTTAATGAAAATTCCATTGTGTTGCCTGGTGCCAGTGAATCATCCTAAAATAAGGCTCTGTTTCTCTCACCTAAGCAAGCCTGTGATGCTGTGCCAGACTTGACTGGAGCAGCCCTCCGACTACAGTAGGAAAACAGTAGATGGCTCCTTCTGTAACAACCCCTTTTTATTCCTTTTGGCAGTTCTTCTTTTTGGTATTAGGAGACAGACATTACCGAAGAAGCCTTGTCCAGCTTAACTGCTCTGTCTGATGTTCAGTAGAGTGAAGCCTAGGTCCACTACCACAGCTAGATTAGTATTCAGTGGTAAGGTAAATTATTCTCTTTTTTTTTTTAATAACTCCGAGCTGTCTGCTGTCCTATGTGTCAACATCCTGATTTGAGATGTTTTGAGGTTTTGGATGGGAGCCATTTCTAATTGTGCACCTTTGGGCCAGTCGGGGGACCAAACAATTTCTCTAACGTCATGGCCAATAATTTTCCACTCTATGTCAAATAACTGGAGACGTGCCTCTCATTCTGTTACTATTCTAGCTCTCCTTTTTGCTTTCCTTCAAGTTATCACTTGAGATTAGAGTCATATCAGCAGCATTCTTAAAGCATGTGCTAACAATGTCTGTCACTTCCTCCTTGTTAGGCTTTAATATTTAATGTTTGCATGTTCAGTCTACGATACCTGATGCTGTGTTTCTGTCCAAGAGATTCTGGAGGTCTCACGTGAGGTCTTTTAAATGAGTTGATATCTTTTATCAAATGTTGTTGTGGAGTTCTGTGACTCTGCTCCAGGCAAGGAGAACACACCTATTAAGGCGACTGAAAATTTGTATTGAGTATCAATTTTGATTCATGCTTCTATTTTATCCTTCTCCCCAAACATTTACAAGTTTATATAAGCCATTTCCTGCCTTGCTTTTTGTTGCTTGAATTGTAGGACAGTTTAAACATCGTGATATATGCCGCTTCCTGAAAAGGTAAAATGATATAAATTTATTGATATTCTTCTGTCTGCTGTGGGGTTAGTTTGGAATAATTAGTATCCATGTTTATTGCCTTCTACTTGTCAATGAAGTGACCGGTAAGTTTTGCTGTCTCTGCCAATAACTGGTCCTTTTCTTCCACTTGGGTAATGAAATGAAAATCATCCAAATGTTCCATTTCTACGTGAAAATGCTCAGTTAATAACTGCAGCTAATTTTATTGCACCTCTGTCATGACCAGTATGAACAATAACAGGAATATTATGCATTCTGGCCTTATTCCGGTTATCATTACAAACAACCGGACTTTCTGACAGCACAATTGCTATCAAAAGCTTTTTTGGAAGTCTCTGATACTTTCCTTGAATGGTGCCTGTCACTTCACATTAGCTCTATAAAATGAGAACAGCCACTTGACACTGATGGCTTAAAATCTGGTTGGTACTTTCTGGTCTGGAAACCTACATGCTTCTCGATGGGTTGCAGAGGGAAATTGCTCTTGATTTTTATTCCCCTCTACTCTGCACTCATGAGACCCCACCTGGAGTACTGCGTCCATCTTTGGAGTGCCCAACACAGGAAGGACATGGACCTGTTGGAACAGGTCCAGAGGAGGGCCACGAAGATGATCAGAGGGATGGAGCACCT
>JAOQGH010000023.1:46088280-46132904 GCA_025769975.1 Gallinago jamesoni
TTTTGTGGTTGGACTCGATGATCTCTGAGGTCCCTTCCAACCACCACAATTCTGTGATTCTGTGATTCTGTGATACCATTGTAGAATTCTATGGTGCACTCGTGCCTTGAATACTTTGTGCATCTCTGGTCCTCCTGCATTTCAGAAAAGGATGGTACAGAGATGAGAGCAGTACAAAGAAGAGCAATTAGGATAATTAAAGATGTGGAAAAGCTTCTGTATGAGGAACATCTAAATAATCAAGAACTCTTCAGCTTGAAAAGGAGACAGCTGAGGGTACTGTGATAGAAACCTACAGAATCATGGTACTTGGAGGAGGTGAGCAGAGGCTGGCCGAACTTCTCTCCTAATGCAAGAGCACGGGGCTACCAAACGAAATTAGTAAGGGCTGACTTTAAAGCAATGAAATAAGCTACTGCTTTATGGTCTTTACAGCTAAATTGTATGCTAACCAAATGCTAACAGAATGTTTGTGTTCAAATAGGACTGAACAAACTAATGGCATAAGAAACTGTAAGTGGCTACTGAGTGTAATGACTACTTTTGGCTCAGGAATTCACTGACTCGTGGCCTGATGCCAGGAGGATATTCAGGAAATATCAGGATGTTCATGCCATGTCCTCCTTTTCCTTTTTGGGCAACTGCTACATACTACTGCTAGAGAGAAAATACTGGTCTCCATGGGTGTTTGGTCTGAGCTAGCATGCTTTGTTCTAAGGGTGATAAATTCCTTGTTTCCATCTCCTGCATCCCTTGATCCAGATACAGCAGACCTCTCCAAGACTTCTGATTAGTTTCTAGATCTATACATTTATCGGGGACATTTACTACGTGGCATCCTGGGATGGATTACTGAGGGTGCCTGTTCTGGCTGCAGCAAAAGCTTAGTGAACCAAAGATGTTTCTGAGAAAATACTAGAAGCCAACAAGTGGGATGTCATCTGACAAAACTTCAGTTCATCAGGAAATGTTCGGGCAGCTCTAATCTCCAGGAGTTTGAATCCTAATGATGAAGGGCAGAAAGGTAAATGGGGTAGTAACACTGCCACGGGCTATCCTGTGCCTGAAGCAGAGCAGCAGTGCCATGGAATGGGCAGTTCAGTTCTCTGCCCTGTTGGGTGAACACCTGCATTGGTGCTTCATCACATGAGTGGATGTTATCACACTTTAGACAACTCATTTTCATAACAATTCCCTTTAGTACAGCTGTGGAAAATCCCTGAAGTGGTAAATCTGCCAATTCTGTACTGTTCAGAGTTACCCTACAGCAACTGGTTTTTTCACTGTGAAAATACGAGCATAATATTTGGAGCATAGACTTGGTAGGAAGTCTAGTCAAAAGAGAAAAACAGCAGGGTTTACAGGTCAAGGAGGGAAAGGGAACGTTTTTGTAGTTCACTAATTCTGGCCCGTCAAATTTTCCAGTTCTGCAATATGTAGTCAAGTTATTGGCGCGTACTCTACCTGCAACTGAAAGCCCTGACTGGGAGTACATGATTTGTTGCACAGTCATCCAGGTTGTTCTCTCTCTCTAGAGACTGATTTCCTGTGACAAGTAATACCTGAAGCAACTGTCCGCATCCAGTTAATATTACCACTAAAAATCCATTGGTATCGATTACACCAATGGATTTGGTATTTTGCAGCACTTCTCTGAAAACACCTGTTATTTTACAGCATGTAAGAGCTGTAAAAATGTAATCAGCAGGTAATCACCTTTCTTTAGTGCATTCATGATCCTTCAGCTCAGCTCACAGTAGACCTTCTTGAACAAGTTTTACAAGGTTGTCTTTGGTGGAGTTACTCCTGACTTGCAGGAAGGAGAACAGAATCATGCCCAAAATATTTACTTTGGTTTATGTGGAAACTTCACAGAGCTTTTCTCTGGAAAACTTTTCTTCATCTTACTCATCTACAACGAGTCTTAAAACTCTAAATGCTTTACAACAGCTATTTCTAAGCACGATCAAGCAGTTGGGGTGGAAAATTACTTAAAATAATGCGCTGGTCTCTATTCTTTTCCCAGTCTGTGCTTAGCCAGTGACCCATTGCTTTGCTGCTGAATCCTTTGCTAATCCTTGCTACGTTTTGCATGTAAATATTAGCTCAGCATCTGACCCGTTTGTTTCTGCAAAAGTAAAGCTGTGTTGACTCAGTATCCTGGCCAGACTTCAGCCTTGGTAATTACATGCTTGTCTACTTAAGTTTTCCTCAGATTTTCATTTCAACAGATGACCGCATTATGCCTGTTGCATTTCAGGTCGTTTTACCTTCTATTTTGTTGTTTAGTTGTTGTCCTGTGTTACCTGAAAGTACCTTTATTTGAATTGTGTGGCAATCCATTAAAATATTTTCTCTCTTGACATGCAGTGCATATTGAAACCTTCAGGGAGGAAATATATTTCTATGTGCCATTGTATTATTAGCTCAGTTACTATTATATAAGAGAAAATATGGGCATATTTTCAAGTTAAAATGAAGGTGAAACAGCAGAGGACAAACACTACAAATGACATGTTTTAATAAAAAAAATGAAAGATTATAAGTTAACTATTGAAGTTAAAATCTTTTCAGAATGTCTTAGACACAAAAGAGTGAAATAATTGCATAAACAGCTGATTAAACACAATATTTAATTTGTATTCCTTTTTTTTTCTTTTTTGGATACTATTTCACTGTCATCCTTTAATCCTTGCCCTGAGGAGGCGTAGGTCCACAGAGATTTTTGCTAATTGTAGAAAATAGGAAATTAACTAACTGGCAAAGTCACATATCTGCTTTAGTTTGTGCTATTAGAAGAATGGGAAAGGGTCTTTGCTTCCAAAACTCTTATCATTGTTCTTCATTAAACTTGTAATTTGCCTGCCTGTGAAGTGGATCCACTTCCTATCAGGAGATGGTCATCATGGCAAGTCTGCTGTGTTCAAGAGCTATTATCTGTTAGGTGGAATTAATGACTTTTTTTTTTTTTACAGTTGCAGAGTTAATAGCTGGGGTTTTTTTATCTCCATAGCAAAATATCTTCCTACATTAGAATAATAGAATTGCCTAGGTTGGAAGGGACCTTTCAGATCATTTAGTCCACCCATCAACCAAACACTGACAAAAACCATCACTAAACCATATAAACTAAACCATAAGCACTATGTCTACCCACCTTTAAAATTTGTGTGTGTATATATCAATACGTAAGTACAAAGATTAATAAGTGACAATGTGAAATTAGATTTTATTTTCACCTTGTATTTAATCAGCAGCCCAAGGTGAACTGAGATATTAAGCTGTACCTCCGTTTTGTCCAAAGCTACTGTATTTTCCTCCTCTGCTGTTGACACACATGGCATTTCCCAACTTCTGCACCTTAATCTGCTCTGATGTTAATTCATTCATGCATCTTGTGTCACTCATTCATGCTGATAGACTGGACCTCTTTTTTTCATGGTGTATGTAAGGGACAAACTTTTATTCCAAGTACTAACAGTCTTTTTGGGTCAGCCCGAGTTTCACTCTTCTGCAAGGACCTTTGAGTTATTTGCCTACCTGCATCTGGAGCTTTATAGATATGGGCAGTTACTTCTCCATCTCAAGAGATGCCCTTTGAAGTCCAGGTAAGATGGGTCAACATTCACTTGTGAATATTTTACATTCCCTTAAAATACTATGCAGGGGTAGTACAAGGCCTTTATAGCTATAAAATACTACACTGAGGGGGGGAGTCCTTGCAATCTGCAGAGGCACGTTCCATGATTTAGAGCAACAAACGTGGAAGGTGCATAGGGAGCATCCAGTGCCTGACAGGGGAAGAGAATAAATGAGATTCCTTTGTGCCGTGCAGCATTTGTGATAACCTGGGCACTGCTCCATTGATGATCTGTCTCAAACGAGTCACTGCTAATATGACCTCCAAGCTTTACCGTTGCATGCCGGTATTATTCGGGCTGTTCTCTACAGGCCCCGAGTGTATCAATGCTGACCCTTCACCATAGCTTTTTGCTGAATGCAGTACTGGGACTGCTCTGTCTGCCACAAGTTGGCTTTGTACAGTTCCCCTTAGGAAGCGTTGACTATGTAGAACAAAAGAGTAAGGCAATCATTCACGTTCCTTTTGGCAGGTTAATTTATATGAAATGAAGCTTGGATGGTACCTTCTGGGCAGATTTTATATGACTTGCTGGTAGTTCATGCTCACTGCCTTGAGGCACTCATCGTGACCTAGTATAAGCAAAGATGTATGACTCAAAGAAAGTGTTGGTTGCCATCTGTCCTGGCTGGTGCACTCGTTCAGATGTGTCCCCTGAGGCTAAGCAAAAGACTAAAGCAGCTGGGAAGATTTTGCCTGGTTTTAAAACACTCTGCTTTTGTTTAGGTATGTCTTAATTTTTTAACCGTTAATTCATTATGCAAAACCAAACATGTTGTGGCTAAAGTTCACGGAAAATCATATGTTGTCTATAAACTTGTTTGAAATGGAAGTGCCATAGTCCTAAATTATAGTTCTTGGTAATTTTTTCTATGTAGAAGTAATTGCCCAACCTAATTCATTTAAAGTTGTGTGAGTGTTAGGAATATCCATACAATTTTATCACTCGGCTCATGAAACAAACCATCTGTTAGCACAATTTTCATCAGAAAGCGACTTCCCCTCTGGCCCTATAGTGAGAGAACAATGCTGTTCCTTCAGTGAGTTTTTGCCTTTTCAATGCTTTACAAAAGCTCGCAGGAACTTTATCATATGTATTTGCATGTGCCTTTGTCTACTAGGTTATTATTCTGGTAAACATTTTCCTAGCGATTTCCACTGCCTTTCTTCCCTTTCGTTTACCTGTAATACCATGTACTTGTCCTGTAGAAAATGTGCAGACAAAGAAAAGTAGTCTATCTAGGATCCAAGTGTAAGCTGTGCTCCCCAGCCTTCCCAGGGAGACAAATACTTGTATCGTAGTCGTTTGTCAGCTTAGATACTGATGCACCACTGACAGTTACAGTCTGAGGTACCAAATCGTTTCTATCTTCTTAAAATGGGAGCAAGTGTGCAAACCTGTATCATACCACTTTGCGTACACTGACATTTTATGCAATTACTACCTGTCCTGTAAAACTGATTTGGGCTGGTTCTTTTCCTTTTCTCTGATTGAAGTATTTGTTTCCCTCCATTGTAGTTATTAATCCACAGCTGAGACATTGCATTTGGTACTAACAAGACCGGTAAAGTGCAGAAGCATTTTGGGTTGCTGTACTCATTTTTATTTTTTTATTTTTTTTTTACCCTTGAAAATAATTACCCTCTGGTGGGGAAAAAGGGAGCCTGTTTGAGGATTTGTAAAAGGGTCTTCGCAAGCCTAATGTTACTGTAGACCTGAATCTCAATGTCCCTTGGACCTCCCATTTCTCTTCTGCTAACTGCTTCTCTGGAAATGAAATAATCCATGTTTCAGTGGACTTGGATGTGACTAAAGGTGCTGTGCAGCCCAAGTGATGTTACCTGGCCCTGAAAATGATACATGTCTGTGCTTTACAGGTGCTTAAGTGAAATTCTGAACTGTGTCCAGGGTTATTGTTAAAATAGTTCTCTGACACTCTTGCTTGAACAGACATCAGTGAGGACTGCTGCTGTTTCAGTACTTTTCCTCAGGTGGCTTTTTCTCACCATAGAGTATCTTTTTTTTTTTTAATAATTTTCTTTTCCCCTACATAGCCAGTGTTTCATCTGTTTCCCTGTTAGGTATTGCAGACTAAGGCAGTGCAGGAAAAATGTTTTGCCAGGGAAAAGTTGAACTGTTATTTGTTTTGAGCTGTAACTTACTGTATTTGTGAGGTTAAGTACTCTAAAATATATTTCTAGCTTTTATGAAAAGTCTTCAACTTAAAAATCATTTGTATAAATATGAATTATTTTCCCAACATTTTTTTTTATTTATTCTGATTTGTTTTCCCATTTCTTAGTACCAGAGAGAGTAGAATGACAAAACTAACTACAGGAAGAGCTATGAACAAGTACTGCAGTCTATGAATATTGCATTAACTCTGAGATGCAAATTTAAAGATTCTCTTAAGATATTATTTTGTAAACTAGTGTTAGTGTAAAGCAAGTGGTTTTAGGACATGACTGCTGTTGCTTAATGGCTTTCCAGCGACGTTAAGTGCTGCCCTACCCAGAAAAACAAATGCATAGCAACTGGAAATTAAAAATGCCTCTTATTTCCATAATTTGTGTCTTTGTCCAAGCAGATTTTATAAATATTTTAATGATCCAAGGAGGTATAATTTGATGTAAAATATTCCAAACCCATGTTATTAACATAATTTTAAAATATTTTGCCAAAGCTTTATTATTGAAAAGTCTGTTCTAATATGCTGCCTAAATGTTCCCTCTTAATTTTATTGAATTGCCTCTAGTTCTGATACACACGAGCCTCCCTAATAGTCCCTTATTAGTATCCAAATTAGCTTCTCCTCACTTTTGTACATTTTAATTAATTCCTCTTTTAGGTGTTGCTTAGTTCTCTATTAATAAGTAGAAAAGTAAAATATAATTGCTTTTAGCTCTTTTGTTTCTCTGTGCTGCCCTTTGCATTTGGAATAGCAGGTGAATGTTGCCCTGGCCCGGGGGGAAGGTGTGTGCACGTTCTTGCTGTCCTGGAGAGAGGACATCAGTGCTGCCTTCATGCCGTGGCAGTTTTGGTGGGCAACAACAGTCAGAGGACGGTCAGAAATAAGCTTAGAGCATCTCCCTGAGAATTTAACCTGCGGCAGCAGCAGCTCATGCTTTTGTTAGAGATGCTTTTTTGAGGACTTGGGAGAGGGTGACACGTGCTCTTCTCCTCAGATGTTGCCTAGTGGCTGCTCAGCTGTGTTTCCACTAACACTTTGAGCTGCTGTCCAAGAGGTGATGATCCAGCCCTCTTATGATCTTATTATGTCGCCATGCATCATAACAACGTTGCAGAAAAGGTATTGAAATATAAGTAGTACTGATATTTTTTAAGCAATTTTGTTAGCATAAGCATAGAATAATAATCACGGTTGAAGGGGGGGAAAAATGCACTACAGACATCCCATACTGAACCTATGTCACAGACTCTGCTAGTTATGTCTGTGGTACCATCCCTGAGTTAAAATGTATTAGTCATTTTGCTTCTGAGGAAGCAATGATCCAGAGATTCTATGTCAAGAACCAGCTATCTGTGAAACCATTCTAACCGCAGAAACCTCTCATTAAAAAAAAAAAAAAAACAAACCACAACAACAAAACAAACAAACAAAAAAAACACCAAAAAAAACCCTATCCAAAACCATACCACAAAAAAAAAAAACCAAACCAAAAAACAAACACAAGACCCCTCACCTACTTAAAAATGCATATTAGCTAGGTATCTGGAAAATACGCATATATGTGTCTAGGTACCTAGCATTTTTTTTAAAGAAAACAGCATCAACAGATTTTGTTTTGGTAACAGCTGAAATTCCTTCTGCAGCTGGTGTGATAGCTGTGACTTTGCACACCAGAAGAAGCAATCTGCTGCTCCAGCTAATCCTTTCAGCCCCTCCTGAGTATTTCTGGGGTTATGTAGTCTGAGTTCATCAATGTTAACAGGGAATCAAATAAATATTTTTCAGAGTATTAAAAATGTTATTTATAATAGAAGTCCTGTAATTCCTGTCTTACTCTGTTTTGAACATGCTGGCAGATGGATGGCACTCTGCACAGGCCGCGCTGGGAGAACACCATCTGCTTAGCTGGGCCACCATCTCTCTGCCTCTCTTGCCAATCTGGTTCTGAAATATGGCCCAAAACCACTTAGCTTTTGCCTCTCTTTTGCGGATGCTCTTCAAACTCTTGTATTTGGGTCTTCCCCTGTTGCACCTACGTGATTCAGGTTCTCCTGCTGCAGATCACACCTCTCAGTGCTCTTGGTGTTTTACACCCCCAGCAGTAATGGCAGCCTTGACTCCTCAGTAGTTTTCAGGATGTCTTTTGCCAGGACTTGTACTCCTTGGGTAGAGCAAGGCAGTTTTGAGGCTTCTTAAGGTACTCTAGTCAATGTAAGGTTGAAAACTTCTTACACTTCTAGTCAAGCCATTTGCTTTTCTAATCGGAGAAAGTGAGGAGTTAATAGTGACAAAAGCTGACATATAAATGCAAACAATTTTGATATTTTATTTCTAAAAAGTAAAAATATAAAAGTAAAAACTCATGTTAACTTACCACACCAGTGGCATAAGAAAACATCGTAATACTTGCTTAGAAAAGTGTTTTAAAGGTATCGTGCCACATCGTAAGAAAATCTTTAGAGATGCATGAGGTTTCTGCCTTAATCTACCAAATGGGACTTGAACATCAATTTAATTTTCCAAGATGTCCATTAAACAGTATAGATATTCAAACGTATCAGCAAATTGAGTCATCCAGTTACACTCTTAGCATTGCATACTTTCACTTTGCTGCTCCGGAGCAAAGCAGGGCAGCAGTAAAATTGCAACAAGCTGCTGAGATTCAGTTTCAGGCAAATGACCTTGCGGGGATGCAGACTCATTAGTCTGCCAAGACTGTGACCCAGATCCATATTCCTCTTGTGTTGATTGGGTTCACCTAATTACATCAGCTGTCACCTGATTTCTGGTGACATCACAGGGTCACCTGACCTAAGCCCTGTGCTTGAAGCAGGTAATTAAGAAGAGCAGAGAAGAGCAGCAGCAACTTGGAAAGACAAACTGGTAGAGACGGTTCAGCTTCTGTCTTCTCACTGGAATGTAGTTTTAGAATTATTATGGAAGGAAGACTGCTCAACAAATAGCAGTCTGCATTTTGCTTAGGCTTTTTTTGCATACTGGTCATAATGATTTTTAGAAACCCAACAAGAAAACAGTATCATCATCCTCCCTCCCCTGCCCCCTCCAATTCGAATGGATTTGTACATAGATGAGCATCCACTAACTCCAGCCTCCTTCAGAGGATGCCTGTCTAGCATCCTCAATACCACCAGACATATGGTATATATGAGTTTGGTGGTGGCCTCTGCTGTAGCTAGACTGGTCAAGAGATTGCACCCTGATGGCCTGGAGACTTCCATCATTTAGCCAGTGTATGTTCTTGTTGTTTTTCCCCAGGTGTGAGAAGGGTTGCACAGGGTTTACTGGGAGAGGCTGCAGCCCCAGGAAATGAGAAAGCCAGTACTTACTTTCTCAGACGTTGCACTCAACAGACGTGCGGCCAGGGGTTAGGTTAGAACATTCTCATCTTGGGTATGTGAAAAGGCATCTTGCACCTTCAGAAGGGAGTTGTAATTTTTGACCTCAATTCAAAGTGTATCTTTCTCTTTTGCACAGCATAGATAGGCTCCCAGAAAAGTTTCTTCCCTTCTGTGAAAAGTTTGGAAATGCTTCAAGTCTTCTACTCCATTTGTTTCAACCAGCCCTGGTCCTTTTCCAGCTTATCTGTACTGGAGGAGAATAGTAAAAGCCACCCTGAGTTGCTCTCTACCTTGCCTTGACTCAGCCTGTAGGAAGCACATGCCAGGGAATAAGGGGCCAGCTGGGGAGCTCTCCATCTGGAGTACTGTGTCCAGTTCTGGACTCCCCAGTTCAAGAAGGACAGGGAACTGCTGGAGAGGGCCAAAAGATGATTGAGGGCCTGGAGCATCTCTTCTGTGAGGACAGGCTGAGGGACTTGTGTCTTTTTAGTCTTGAGAAGAGAAGGCTGAGGGGGGATCTGATCAATGCATACAAATACTTAAAGGGAGGGTGTCAGAAGGATCGGGCCGGTCTTTTCTCAGTGGTGCCCAGCGACAGGACAAGAGGAAATGGGCACAAACTTGAGTATAAGAAGCTCCACCTAAATATAAGGAGGAACTTCTTTACTGTGAGAGTGGTAGAGCTCTGGAACAGGCAGCCCAGAGAGGTGGTGGAGTCTCCTTCTCTGGAGACATTCAAAACCTGCCTGGACAAGTTCCTGTGCAATGTGCCTCTAGGTAGACCCGCTCCGGCAGGGACGTTGGACTAGGTGATCTCCAGAGGTCCCTTCCAACCCCATATGACTCTGTGAAACCTGGTAGCCACAAATGAACATTTACTCAAGCAAAATTATACCTGAAATAAATGATGTCTTGTGAATAATGTAAAAGTCTTGCATTGATCTAGGAGATTAATAGGTTTTTCAGTTCCATAACTTTCTAGTTGGTATTTTTTGTACTTAAGGGAATAGTAGAAGCTTTAATTATTGGGCTTGCTAGAGAGTTACCACTCTTAATAATTTTTTTAATGGAAAGATACATAACTGAATAACAAATATTCCAGTAAGAAAATACATATTTTGATGGGGTAAAGGGACTACAAGTAACCAAAGGTTTAGTGGTTTGGGGTGGAATTTTTATGTTATTTTTGTTTCTTTTGAAGAAAACTGTTTTCCCCTGAAAATTGTCAAAATTCCCTTCCCGCTGAACTCTCCAAGCTTTGTAAACTGTAGTCAACTGGAGAATGGTCTTTGCAACCTGCCATTTTTTTATGAATGTCTTAGTGTTTAGTTCTGGACACTAGGACTTTTGTCCTCGTGTCAATTTAGAGTACAAATTCTTGAAAAAATCAGTTGTCCAAATAAAGCTAGGAAGAATTATTTAACATGTATTTAATCTGCACGGTGGATTTATAAATTGATTTTCTGTACATACATCAGGGTTAGCGGGATGATAGCGAAATGTGTGTGTGTTTCAGCCCAGTGTACATCTAGATTGCCAGCTGTGTGAGATCCATTTCGCATTGTTTAAAATTGCAAAGCGAGTTTCGGAGCATACTTCATTTAATCATTTTCAGCCTGAAAAAACAAGTACTGTTCAGTGGCAAAAAATTTTAAAAGTGCTCTTGTCAAAGTTACTTTTTAGCTCTCAAACTGCATTTTTAAAGGTGAGCTTTAATTCTATTCTAAATGCTACTACTTTCATAAATAATGCATATCTATTAGTGTGTTTACTGTATTTGTGCCTGTCTTCACTTACAGTTTCACGAATGAAGTAGTTGGCAGAGGGAGAGGCCTGGATTCATAACGCCGGCGCCGCTTTTTCTTTTGTGTTAAGCACCAAGCCACGACACTGCCTGTGTACTTCTGAGCTCCACAAATTGTTCTGGGACTCTGCCAGTCCATGGGACCAGTCAGCTCTGGTCTCTCTCGGCCGGGTCGGCTGCTTCCATTAGTGCTCGTTCTAACGAGGGCTGCGCAGTCGTCTGCGGCTGGCCATGGAGAGGGCGATTGCTGGCAACCACTGCCTGACCCTGATAGAAAATGATTCTTCCCCCTTCCCAAGCAGCAGGTCTTCCTTGACTGCGATGCACAATGGTGTTCACAGCCCCAGCCCTCTAGCTGGACTGTTGGCGTATTTTAGTTTGACTGGGTGTCAGAGGAAGTATATACACAGAGAAAGAACTTCATGCCTTAATAGACAATGTGGAAGCTACTTGAAACCCTTGAGGCAGATGATTTTAAAATGCTTTTTTGGTATGTATTTAATAGGACTTAAGAGTTATTTCCTTCACTGATTTCTTTCAAGAAGAGACCAAAGTTCTTGAGGCAAATTATTTTCGTCCTGTTAGAAACAAAAAGAAGTGGACAGGCCTAAAACTGTCAAATCATAGCTTTTCCTTGAATTACCCCTCTCTGTGGAGAGGAGCTGGTTTGTTTATGCCTCAGAATGAAATTAAAAATGTCAGATGCTGTCTGCCAGCACCATACTTTTTCTATTTTGACCAGCTAAAAAGATTTTATTATAGGTCCTGGCTGCACATTATATTCTAGTATAGTATGTATTGTGTTTTAGTATAGGTCCTGGGCCTGAGTTACAGTCTACGCTTGCTTTGTAGTCTATGGCCCTTGAACTCCTTCATACAGACTGAAAATATTTCTAATAAGAATGTAAGGTCAGTCAACCAGCACTGGGGCTGCACTGGCTTTACTGAGCAAGCTCAATCCCATACAGTGGGAAGAAATGGCCCGAAATAGTAATGTCAAAAGCTCTGATTCCCTGGGACCCACTATACACTGTAGTTAGTCTTAGCTTGAGTGAGGCTCTGGAGTTCCGAGGAGCCCAACATCCCTGTCATGTAAGATACTCCTGGAGCTCTGCCAGGTGTGTAGTGTGTCCTGTCTGGACTTTGGCTGCCTGAAGATTTTATGTACAAGCTATTGGGTCGTATATATTTCCTGACCCATCCAAGTTTTAGGATAACGTATTCTTTTCAGTAGAAAGCTTTATGTATTAAAGTTAGGAGGGCATTTTTCTCCTTAAATTGCATTGAAGAGAGAAGGCGACAGTAAGCAAACTGAACCATAATTGTGCAGTTTCAGGCCCTACCTCCTGGTTTGTGGAGAAGGGTCCCTGCTGTCATCTTCATGAGGTCATTAGCAGAGCCTTGCAACCAGTGCTAGCATTTGGGGAAAAATTGTCACCTCTAACCATCAGTACTGGGTAGGGTAGCACAATCTTCTTTCTCCTCCTTCTTCAGTGGTTCTACTTTGCTGCCACTGCCAATTTAATTCACTGTTTCATTTCTTTCTCTGTCAAAATACCCAAACTGCTGTACTTCTCATTAGCTGACTAGTAATAAAGGAGCATGGCTGAGTTGGGGTACAAATGACAAATTTGAAGTTAACATATTGTATACCACATGTTGATGGATGTTAATGAGCTCCCTGTTCTCCCAGCCATGTCACCTCTGATTCAGTCATTAAATGACAAGGCTCAAAAAAAAATATATATATATGCGGAGTACCAGCAATTTACTTTCTACCCTCGGAGAAGATTAATCTGTATCCATCTTTGGGAGGAAATCAACTTGGATTAAATTTTACTTTGGCCTTATTTGTTAGCGAATTACAGCGCGTGGTGGTATTTTCAGGGTGAGGAGGGGCAGATCCTCCCGCCTGGAGCTGATGGCTGGTAACAGAGCTTGCGTGGGCCCTGTCACTCTGCCTGGGCTGCCGTGCCTGTTGGGGTACTTTCTCTTTGCCCTGTGCCCTTGCTGCTTGTAGCCCTTCAGAAGTGGGACTAGGCATGCTCTTCGATGCAGGCAGGGCAATGCATGTATTTCATGGTAATAGCAGAATTGTGATCTGAGCCTTTTTTGTCCATTTCATGCGCTCTGGGGCTGCCTCTGCTTTGATGGTATTTCAGTGACATATTTAATGTCACTGAAAATGGGACCTGGAAGCAAAGGCTGGGGGGTCCACCAGGAGCCTGCGCAGCCCTGAGCAGGGTTTAAAAGCAGAGAAGCAGCTTCTGTGTCTTCATCCCCCTGCTTGAGCGTCTGGCCTTTTATGTCTCCTCATCTTCAACTCCACAAGGTAGGCAAGCACATGCAGGGTCAAAGGCAGACATTGTTCCACCAAACTCTTCTTTTCCAGTCACTACTGACCTTGTGCAAAGTGCTTTGGTGAATCCAAAGCCCTTCTGTGCTTTTCCTTTGCCTGAAACTCAGTGTTTCTGGAAAGTCTGTTTTGTCACACAGCTGGTAAAAGTATTCTTTTTCTCTTTTTGGTTTGGTTTTGTCTGTGAGCCTGTTTGAATACAAATTGTGTTATTAACAGCTCATATTAATACCATTTGTGACAACACATTATTTAAGATGAAGATAAGAGTAAACGATCATGCATTCCCTATACAAATTATAATACAACTGTATTACATGATTTCCTTTTGTTAAGAGGTTTTATTACTATGGAACAATGA
This sequence comes from Gallinago jamesoni, assembly GCA_025769975.1. Classification (NCBI taxonomy): domain Eukaryota; kingdom Metazoa; phylum Chordata; class Aves; order Charadriiformes; family Scolopacidae; genus Gallinago; species Gallinago jamesoni. The sequence goes on from JAOQGH010000023.1 coordinate 46,101,993, forward strand.
TTATGACATACTACAAGTAAAATCTAGTAATATGTAAAATAAGTTATGCTAATTTTGTATCTCTTAAACTTGCATAGATACTGGGCACAATGTAGAATATAGCCCAAAGTGACAGATTTCATTCAGTGGTGGGAATTTCATTTCACACGATTTTTTCAAGATCACAATATCTCTATCATCTGGGTTTTTTTTAAAAAAGGGCAAGGGCCAACTAGTAAAATCATAATGAATTAATGGGTTTTAAACATACGTTGGATGAATATATAAAGCAATTGCAGTGTTTTAGAGAGGCTCTCAGTCTTACCGGTATTCATCATCTGAATAGGGGAAACTGTTGTGTTCAAAATCAAAACGCAGCCTTTATGGTGTGCCTGCTTTAGATTTGAATCTATTGATCCTTAGTACCCAGACATCTCTGTACTCTTTTATATGTCTGCAATTAATCGATGACTTAGGTTTTGGCTCTGTTGCTTTTTTTATGCTTTCTCTTTCTTTGACATGGGGAAACTTTTGAGAAGCCCGTTATGCAGTCTCCTGCACTCCACACGCAGATTTCTGAATAATTAGGGAAGATATTAAAATTAAGAACTTTTTTCAAAGTCAAATTCTATTTAAAAATTGTAACCCTTTGCTGTTGGTGTTAACCAGTTGTTGTATTTCAAAACAGTATGTGCTCATTTGCATACATACAAAAGTGTCCAGGAGAAAGACGGTGCATGGCATTTTCAAAGGCACAGATGGCAGCTAAGCAGTTCAGTCTTTCTTGGCCCAATACAGGACCAAATGTTCTGTCACAGCTGTGGGAATTAATAATGTAGCAGGAAAACTAACCAAATGTTATAAATGGGTCAGTTTTCATTTCCAGGAGTCAAGTAGGAAAGAGAAGCCTCTTTATTCTGTGTAAGTGCTGGGACTACTGCTGTTTGCATTGTGCCCCCTTTACTTCCTGCTGGTGGTATGGAAGTAGGAGGTACAAGTTGGTGCAGACCATAGTTTTATCCACTTTCAGATCTCTTCCTACTGACAAGGCAGGTCAAGGGAGGTTGTAGTTAAATGATAATGATTCTATTAATTATAATGTTCTGCACTATGTTATTTTAATGAGGAAAGACTTCAGATGGGAGTGTGAATTTGCTCAGCTGTAGCTGTAGCCCTTCCTTGAAGAACAGCCATGGCTAATGCTTGTAAAGCAGCTTTGATTAGGGAAAGGGGCTAAACTCGAGAGGTGCTAAAAAGCATTCTGTGCTGCGTGTGGCAAGTGAGTTTTATGAAGGCACTTACAGACCAGCTTCCTTGAACATCACACAGCTCATTGCCTCTGCATGTCAATTTTTTTCTGCATGAAAGTTGAGGTGCAGGGGGAACAAGTGCAATTCATGATCATCTTCTAAATCTGCAAGCAGGGCTGCACATACATATGTGAGATCTGATGATAGGAGACTGAGTACTACCCTTGTTTTTATTCTGAATATCTCTATTATAGTATCAGCTGTCATTTAGGATGACGCATGTAAAATTTTGCTCTGTCATCTACATACTGTTTTAGGGAATTAGAAATAAATTACAGCATTACAGGATTCAGTCCTGCAAAGATTTGTGTGGAACATTTTGCTCTCATTCATAAGTGTTACGAGGTCATTTGTGTCATTCTGTAGGAACAAAATTTACATTTGTTTTCCTTACTGGGAAATTATTCCAGGAACAATAGTGAAGAGTATGGTAAGAAAGATTCTTAGTAACCAGTTCTCAGGTTTTGTTTTAAAAAAAGATAGCATAAGATAATATATTTTGATATTGTGGCAATGTGTTCGCATTCCTCACTCTTTTTTTAAAACTCTGTTTTAATCTTTTTTTTAGAATGAAAACTGAAATTTGCAGTTTCATTCTAGAGCAGAAATTGGTGGCACAAAGTTTAATAATCCTGAAGTTACATACCTGTCCAGTTAATTCTTCCTCTCTCTGCACCCCCTTCCTACTCTTTGCTGGTCTCCTGTTCTCTCCCTGAGATGCCTGAAGCAAAGCAGGAGAATAAAGTAAATTATTAAAATAAAAAAATGAAATGTTTTATCAGTTGCTAATACTACTCTCCTGAATGCTTCTTTAGCAGAAAGTTCAAGTGACTGAGCTCCTGGGTTTCTCCTGAAAGTTGTGGTGTTGAGAAGAAATGAGTTTGACCTACTGGGTGGGTGCTGATCCTCTCTGGGATTATCAGTCTATTCAAATGAGACTGATACATATTTGTGGATGGCTGAATTGCTTATAATTACTCTGTTGATGAGAAGTATGTAAATCATGGAGGAAAACCTTATGCTGTTCGCTTTCTCTGATCTGTTTTGATTATTATTTTTTTTTCCTCGTGGATATACTTGAAACTGCAAGAAAGGTAGAGCCTTTGAACAGAGACTTGCTGGCTGCCTTGGCTTCCAGGAGGACTCTCACTTCTGAACAGAAGCGTAACTTGCCCTGCATCCCATACCTCTTCTGTCCCTGCAAGCTCATGCCCTGTTTTTTGAGCTGGGAATATGTTAATGCCTGCCTTCACGGTCATTTGTGAAGGCTAAATCCGGTGATTAACATATGTCAGACTTCTCTGGTTTATAGCAGAGAGGGAAAAATGCTCCAAATAGGAATCATCGCTCCAGTGGAAGGAAAATATACAGGAGCCTGTTGTAGGCACAGAATTAGAGCCTTGCTTTAACTGAAAGTCTGATTTAAATTGAGAATAATGAAAACCTGAAACAGAAGTCACATTGCTTTCACTCAAATTCTGGGTGGAGTGGAACTTTTGAGATTGTAGGGGAAAGAAGTACGTTGTGAGTGGTTTTCCACGTAGTGACAGTAACATAAATGTGTTGATGGCTCATTTTCTGAGAGAGTAACATTACTGCTTCCCTTTAGTTCTGTGCTGATTCCTGTTGAGTGGATGGCCCTTTGCTGCACAAGACAATTTTGATTTCAAGTGGACTGTTCACAAAGTTATCTACTGAGCATAAGTCTGCCCGGCTGGCATGTACTGGGTGCGCAGAATATAGGGCTAATTCTGCTCGTGCATACTTCTGATTCATTCAGCCCCAGAAATTTCAGTGGTGTTCTGATTTCTTTATGGTCCCAATTAGTGTTAGTGATAAATGAAAGCAGAGCAGCACTTAGAAATTTATCTTTGAAAAATTGTTGATGTGATGCTAACACTCAGCAGTATCATCCAAACAGCAAATGTGGCAGCTGTATGCTGTTCTAATTAAGTTTTTCAGACCAGGTGGGCAAAACCAAAAGCAAACCACCAAAAGTAAAGACATTTTAATGAGTTATGTTCTTACCAGTCATCTGAGCTGAAATTTAAAAGTAACCTTTCTTTACTCTGGATTCCGTTTGATTCCCTCCTTGTTTAATTTTGACATTTCTATTTTACATGTTCAGCTGTTGCTGTTGGACCACATGGGATGGCACATACTCAGTGTCTGTCATATCCATATCATGGGGCAGAAACTCCTGCTAAAGGAGGAGTCATTAACTTTAAAGGATCATGGATCCTTTACAAAAAAAAAAACCCCAGAATTCTGTAGAGACAATAGCAGTAACGTCTGTCATGATAGAGAATGAAGGCCCACTGAAATCCAGATTTCTATTTAGAAAAACACAATTATGCCCTGGGAAAGGAAGGAGGGTGCTGATAAGTTCCAAAATTTTGTGCTTAGAAGCAAAGGAAGGTAATGAGCTGATGTAGATGTGTGTCACGTTGTCTGTTGTTTTATGATTGCTGTGGAAAGACCTATTACAAAGTATGAGCAGCACCCTACCTATACCTGGAAATGATTATGGGATAGATAATATGGATAAAAGGAGTAACCCTTCTGAGTGCCCAACCCTCAGGGCTTGGCTTGTTAAGAAAGTTCACAAGGAACTGTCAGGAGTTGTACACTGGGATGGCAGGAGGATGGCATGTAAGGTCAAGGGACACTGCATGTTCTCAGATAAGATGGAGTTCAGGTGCATGAATGTGCTATTTGAGGTAGTTGTTATATGCTACAAAGAAAATAGAAATAAAAGTACTGCAAAATATCATTCTTTTGGGAGTTTGTTAGAGTCTCTTTGGCGGGCTGTGACAAACCTGTGTGAGCTGACAGAAGTGGTGACACAAAATCCTAAGTACCATATTGAACAATAGAAGTATTTATGTATAATGAGCCTCTTATGGTAGGGTATTCTTCATTATTTTTCGTCACATAAAGTTATTTGGGGGAAAAGGTAATGTTTTGGAACTTCATCTCTACTCAGAATTTTTACAGACTTATAATGGGAGGGTAGTTATTGCTACTTATTATCTAAACCAATTTGAGCACTTTTGGAGGAAGGTGTGTAATGAAGCTGATTTTCAGTTATACTTAATATTAAAAACTCCTTTGTGGAAGCATCTATAGAAAAAAAAATTTTTTAAAGGATGTAGTGATTTGTGGGCTTTGGGTTTTTTTTAGTCACCTGAAATTTTCCCTGAAAGTCTTCAGTTGAAAGTATAAGAAAACCTTTCCTTGAAAAATGAAAAATACAATGATGATATTGGTGTTTATTGAGCATCAGGTGTGCATTAGATGTGTTTGAAAGCTGAATACAGCTTACACTCAAACAAGCATGCTTTCATTATGTTAGACTTCCCTGAATTATAGTCAGTCAGCTGTAAGCTTATGTTAAAGAGATTTTATTTAATTTGGGATCTGGTAAAATTCAGATCAATGAATGAGACAAAAAAAAACATTTGAAAGGATAATCAACAGCTATTCTGGTGAGTGAAAAAAAAAAAGATAAGTTCATGCTGTTATATTTAACATCATATTATTGGATATACAATGAAGCCAGCTATATGAAATGCAAATTGTTAGAGCATGTAGTTATTAAATAATCTGTTACTGTTTTCCTGTATTTGAAATAATTAAAGGTTTTGGTTTCTTTACTGGTACTTTTCCACATTGTCTTTGATTAGCTCTTTCTATAATATAAAAAATGTTTTTGTTCCTCAAATTAAGATGCAGTAATTATTGATTTTTGCACTGTTATTTTTGTATTAGTCAAGCGTCTAATATGTACTTAGTGCTAACATAAGGAACTCTCTGAAGAGTTGACTGTAAAATAGGTCTTGATCCTGAGAACACTGAATGATGCAGGTAGCGCTTCGCAGATGAGTAATCCCTTCCTGACTACTGCTTGGGATATTTCCCTCTATTGAATTAAATGGAAACATGCTTGTATATACTTGCCATGAGTCCTAAATGAGAAGTAAAAAGGCTAAATATTTGCATTTGTGTTACGTGTACTCTCTTTTATTTCTTCTTAATTTAATTTGAGATGTCAATCTGCAAGTGATTTTTTTTTTTTTTGGCATAGTCTATCTACTGGATGTGGAGATTGAGAGGGATTTGGTTTGGGGGTTTCTTTGGGTTTTTTTTATCAGTTACATTATTATTGTTTTCCTAATAATTCACAATATTGAATCCTGCAAATCTATTTAATGGCAAGAAATCTTTCAGAATGACCTTAATCTTTCAGAAGGTATAATGCCATTGTTGGATGCCATGGTTGTCATGGCTAGCTGTCCTGGAAGGGCTCAGGTCTGCCATCCTGCTCCTGCATGCTCCCATCATCTCCCTTTGCTCAGGTACTGAAGCTCCAGGGGCCAGTTCAGGAGCTAAACAGCAAAAAAATTGCATGTGTAGGGTATCTCCTCTGCTCCTTGGACCAATCTATTGCAGGTTCCCTGGCAAAAGGCGAGGGAAAGCAAGAGGGAAGGTGACAGAGCATGGGAACCCCTCTCAGTAGCCACAGGGTGTTAAAACGTCAAACTGTACCAATGTAATGATCATAAACTGAAGCAGTGGATGCTCATCAAGTGAAGCAGATGGTGGTGTGTGATGAGGCATGGAGTTGTAAGGGGATGATGCTGTACTGAAGATGGGCTTCCGTTCTTAACTCCGACTAGCTGAGAGGCCTCAGAGAGAGCAAACAGTTTCTCACTTCATGGCCAGTTCCTCCATTTGAAGTGGCAGTAATACTGCCTGCTCATTGACAGCTGCTATTACGGTGCTTAGATGTTCTCTGGTAGGGAATGTTATGAAAGCAAAACCATAAAGTGCAGAACTCTAAATATGGAAAATTAGTAAAAGGCATGCTAATTTCCTGTAGTTCAGTGTTGCTTGGACCTACAGGCTTAAAAAAAGGAGCTTTCCTTTTAATTAAAGTTAAGGCTTCATTACTCTTGAGTAGATAAGGGCTCAATATGAAAATATCATTGCTATTCAAAACTACCAGAATCTATTGCAAGTCATCTGTGAATCATCTCTAATTAACACGGTGCTCTATTACAGGGATGTCTGAACAATGGCAGGCTATTCTTTGCAACCCTCTAAGCTAAAGTCTATTAGCTTTTCATTATCTCAATTACTTCTAATATTCTGGAAAAACTGTTTACGGGTTTTGCCTGCCAAAGGACTCTAAAAAAGTAAAGTTGCCATTGGAAAATTAAGTGCATGGAGTTTGCCTCCAAACTCCCAGTAGAAGGATATGCAGATTCCCTGAAATATCTGGAAATCAAAGGTAACATGGAGTTTCTGTGCAATCTGCTTGCATGGGCTTTAGGCTCACTGTTCATTTTCAGCCAAGATACCATCAGACCATGTGCCAGGTTTGAGAGGCAAGTAAAAGAAACATAAGAACTTTGCTCTTAACATATGTTTATGTTAAGAGCAAAGGTCTACTACATGCCAATGATTGGAAGACATTCAAATGTGGCTTCATGGTCTCCCTAAAGGAGAAGTTACTGAGTCTGATAAGAGGCGAGGGAGAAAGGAAAAATAAATATGTATTTTCTGTACCGAGAAATTGTAAACTTGAGCTGCTAATAGTGAGTTGTCTACATAGCCAGAGCTTATTAGCTTCAGCAGCCAACTGTCTCAGAGCATTTAAAGAATTCAAGCCCAGCTGGATATGAATTCAACAGTCAGCATTTAATATATATGGAAAAAAATAGATTACAAGGCTCTTGATTCAGAGATAATGCAATGGAAAGGATACTTACGGAAACGTTCATGAGGAATGTATTTACCACTAAGCATAAAGGGTCTGAGCTGCTTAGGCAGTGACCCTTTGGTCATTGAAGACTTGGGGTAGCTGCATACCCAGTGGTCACACTGGGTACCCTTTGGTAGCTGCCAGCATCAGGTATGTGTACATAAGTTGCTCTTGTATTTTCCAACCTGTATTGGCTAAATCTCCATGCTATAGTTCACAAGTGTTTCTTCATCTTTCTGAGGACACGTAAATTTTTTAGGTATCTTTTCTTCCTTTTCCTTCCTTGTACCTCTTAAAGGGGATTATTGATTGCTGATGTCTTCCTATGGCTACAGAAGATAAGTTAGGCTGGGGGGACAGTGAAGATTAGGCTGGTTTCGTTTTCAGTGGAAAGGGAGGACAGTATGATTAGCAGAAGCTATTAGCATTACTTCACTGAGATTTGAGAGACTAAGTTGCCAATAGTTTAGAAAATGTATTTTGGGTGATGAAGGTAATTAAAGCAACATTAATGCGGAACCACGCGATACTCAAAACACCAACATCAAAAAAGGAAGTTTACAACCAAGAAAACTGAAATAGGAGCATTCTATAAATTTCATATTTTCTTGTTAATAGTTTGACACACGTCATTTTGCTGATGGCAGGCCTAATGTGCTCAAGAGTAGGAACAGAGGAATAATGAGTGACACAGTGGCTGTGGCTGCTCTGTGCACTCCAATAGTTGAAAAGGTAGGATGTTTGGGAAGGGGTTGTAGAAGGATGAAGAAATCACACAGTAGACCCCCTGTAGTATGAGAAGTGCCTGATATCCATGTACGTTATCTGAAAACATAACCACAGAGGAAATAAGAAAACTCCAGGAAAGTCAAGCAAATGTCTGGAGACGTGCCAGGATTTAGTTACGAGATTGGTGTTATCTAACTTGAAAAATAGCATCTTCAAAATCACGACGACACAGAAAACTGTCTTACCATATCATTTATACCAATCACATAACTGTAGGAGAATTCTCATTAAAGGACGCTAAACTGAGATTAAATCCAAGGGAATGCAGTGAGTTTGCTGCCAGAAGAGGTTAGCAGCAAGTGCACCATTATGCTGAAAAATTACTGAGGGAAGGGCAATTTATTTCAAAACTGGTTTTTAAGCTATACAGCAAAACAAAGGTAATCTATATTATCCCTCAGGATATAGATAATGCATATGAGTTTCAGGAAAACACGCCATCATGTCTAGTGGATGCTACAAAAGTGGCTAAGTGAATTGTGTCTTTTTTTTTTCTTTTTTTTTTTAATAAAAAAACATTATTTACTGGTCAATTTACTTCTTATTGAGTTGTAAAGAACTTAAATCTAATCAATTCAAGAAATCCCACGTATCCTCGATGACTACTTAAAATAATGCAGGTAGCGTTTCCAGAACTTTATTTCTTACCATGAAAGCATAAAGGTTAGCAGCAACAATTTCTGGTTCAGGAGCAATTGCTTTATGTCTGTTTTGATACATTAACGCTGCATGGAGGAAAGCAATGCTGCTATTGCTAGTAGTCACAGTAGTGTATGTTTGAGGTCTGATGCAGAGTTGCTTAGAGTTAAGAAAGATTTGGGCTGCTTCACATCTACTGGAATCAAGCAATCTGGTGAAAAACGCATATTCAATTGAAAATAATAGATATAACTGGTTAAATAGCTCTGTAAAATAAATGGGCTTATATACTTTTAAATGAGAAATGCTGAAGTAATTAAAATCTGAACTTTTTTACTTCAACTTTGATGACAGTTATTGTGAAGAAAAAGTGTAATGACTTTGGATTTTTTTAATTTGAATAGGATTTAAAATTTTGAGGTTTGCATATATTTAAAGCAGTTTTTATTAAAATATAAATAATGACACATTATTTTGTGACTAGTATAATAACACATACATCCCTGCTATTGACAATTGTTGTGATAATATTTTTTTTTTAATTTAAAAATAACTGTGGGTCACAGTTCCTTATTGCTAATAACTTTATCTTATCTTAAAGTATCCATTTTGAGGAAACATAAGTCAAGAGAGTTGTTGAAAAACTGGAAAGGGCTACCAAGCTGTCCAGGTCCTAGAGTACTTTATTTAAAAGGAGAAGTTAAGGGAGCTGGGTTAGTATAGCAAAGAAGATGCTCAAGGGTGGTGTAAGAGCAGTCTACATCTTTGTGAAGAATAGCCAGAAGTCGAAGGTGCCAAACTCTTCTTTGCACCAGGCAAAACCATTTTGGTCAGTGGCTACAACTGCCAGCAAGGGAGGATTAGGTTGAAGATCAGAAAAAACTTCTTCACCTAGAAGGCAGAGTAGCACTGGAGTGGGTCACCCAGCAATACTCCAGAGTCTTCATCTGCAAAAGTTCAAGACTTAGCTAGAAAAAGTCGTAGCTGACCTGATCTACTGCTGATGATGGCCCTGCTTTGAGCGAGAGACTGGGCTAAGGACCTGCAGATGTCCCTTCTTACTCACATTTACATGCTTTCTGTTATATTGTGTAATAATGAAGTACTTAAGAATATTCGATAGTAGAAAAGAATATGCAAGCCATTTAAGAAATGTTCTCAGAGTTTTTCTGAAATTTCACGGGAAATTTTGAGAAAGTCACGAGATTTAAAACTGAGGTATTAAAAGTGTCTTAAGAAGAGTACATTTATCTAAGAAACATTAGATGGTAGTATTTATCCCATGATTGCTCAGTTTTGTTCCTTTTAAAATAAAAAGCCTTATGAAGTATTCAAGCAAAACTCAAAGGTTAGGATAAAATTCAGATTATGCATTAGTGGTTCTGAGGGGGAAATTTCTCATGGCAGTGTTGAAGTTGTCACCAAAAAAAGCATTAATAAATTCCAAGGTAATGGTATGCTTAAAATAAATGCTTATTTATCAAGGGAAGAAATACAATGTTAAGGCATATGACCAAAGTTAATTTTGACCACTGATTCCAAGAGGCAGAAAATATGAAAAAGCCCATTAAAAAAAAAAAAGAAAAAAAAAAAAAAGAAAAAACCAAACCCAAACAACCAAAACATTTCTTAATGCTCCAGAAAATTCAAGACCTGCTAGAAGAATTCAGTTGTACAGAAAAGGTCAGGATACTCAGCTGGTGTGGTAATTCAATTAACTAATGTCTTCAGTGCAGGATTATTAAGCGTGTTCCTGTCCTGGGGGAACCATGAAAGAAGAAAAGGGAGATGGCCTGTCTGCTGCAATACTTGCTTTCTGTATTTGAGAGAGTTCCCCATTTCTTTCTTCCTTTTTTTTTTTTTTTTAATTGATTTCCTCCATATCCCTTGAAATCCTTCCCTTTCTAACCCACTCTCTGGAGGATCCATGACTAGATAAAACTAGTGTAATGCTCTATGGTTAGGGTGAGTGACTCTACAGCTCCACAGAACAAGAACTAGCATTATCAGGCAACCTCATTTTTCTTATTGTGCTTTCCAAATTGGCAGCATAACAAGCTTTTCTTTGTCCTCCACTACTTCTTATCTCCCATGTGTCTCAGAATGTAGGTTATTATTTGGAACTCTCTCATAAAGGGAATTGGGAGAGAGAAGCATGTGAAAGGTCTGCAGACAAAAAGGTTGCCGAGTGCCTGATTTGCTTTTATTCTGTCAATCCTTTTTCCAAAACCTGGTCTCATCCTCCTACCTATTTTCTAACTACTGCTTGGCATTCTTGCCTGTTGAATGAGCGTTAAAAAAGCAGCCGTGTGTTGTAGCCTGAGATATAAACATCTTTGGCCCAAGTCTGATCAGCGTATGCAGTAATTCATAGTAAGAAATGTTGCTTTAGAGTTGTAAAAAGCCTTCGTAGGTCCAGTAGAGCCACCTCCCAGCCTGCGTGAAGTGAAGAAAGGATTCTTAGGTCCGGTTATGAGTTATAGGTATGTCATTAACATTGCAAATATTTAACAACGTTTTGGTTATAGAGGTATTTCTAGCTGCGTGTTAAAGATTTTGTCATTATCCAAAAATCTCAAGATTGTCTTTTAAAACAATACTATTTAAAAAGTTACATTTGAGGTGGTTTTAAATACGTCAGCCTTTATTGAGTACAGCATGAAATCTTCAGTTTTCCCACCCCTGCCCTCCAACTGAAAGGATATAAATTTTTCAAATGAAAGGGAAGGCAACATATACTGCCCAGAGAAACATATAGAGCATTGAAAAAGGCATTGCTGTCAAAGGTCTCAAACGAGAGATCTTGAGACTGTTCTGGCTTAATATTTTTATAAATAGCATCAAAATCAAAGCTAAGAAAAAGAAAATGAAATTTGCTGCTAACACAAAATTAGGAAGTGCTTGCAATACAGAGAATTGCATCTTTGTGTAAAAAAAGCAGTTGATGCTTATTTCTGCAGTACTAAAGTAGAATGAAAATTTTTAAATCACTGGGCCAAATGAGGTACTGAAGAAAGGAATTTGTCTCACTATAGCTGCCTGTAGTTAGGCATCTAATCAAAGATAATTGTCTAGGCTCCTTTTGCAGTCAATGTAAAGGCATTCCAGAAGATAACTGACTCCTCTTACCCTGTGCACTTCAAAAGCTCCAAAGAGGGGATCCCAGAGCTTTCTGTCTCTCTCTATTGAGTACACAACAGCCGTAGAAACCTTGGTTAGAGTACAGCAAAGAAGACTGGCTTTGTATCCTGCCCAGTTATAGGGCAACAGTGAAGCAAAATCTGAAATGGTCATAGAAAAATTGAGGAAAGTCCTGAAGTACAACTTGTGATGAAGAATTTCTAATTAATACTACTACTGAGGCTCTGATAAAACCTCTTCTGTTCATTGCAGATGACTGTAGATATGAACAAGTCTGGAACAAGGCTGTCTATTGGGACAAGGACATGGAGAGATTGTTGAGTGAGGGTTAGCTAAAAGAGCCCACTCTCCTTTATTACAGCCAAAACAAGACTGGGAAGAGATATGATGACCCTTTAAAAAACAAAATTTGCTTATAGGTAGGGAAAAGAAATAAGTTAAAGAAAGGTGCTGGCATAGGAGCAGAGGTTTTTAAGTTGGCTGTGGTGCATCTAGGCCAGGTGCTACAGTGAGTGAGGAGGAGGGTGAGTTTCTAGACAGCCTCCAAAGGGGAGTTGTCTGGAAGCTTAACTAATTGTGTGATGGCATTATACCAAGTTTGTAAGAGTTCAAGCAATTTGGATGTTAATTGGCTGCCTGTGGTTACATCCGTGTCGCATTTGATAGTGGTTCTCAAATTCACTGAGCAGTGTGCATCAAACTCATCCAAGCTGGAGAGCTCAGGTCATGCTGTTTGCATTCACACTGGTGTCTCAGACCAGTAGCACCTAACCTGTACTCAGGTTCTGCTTATGCTAGCATACATCTGAGTTATGTACAGAGATTTGTGTGGGGTGTGTGTTTATGCGTTCAGTTATACAGATGTAATGGAACGTGGAATAGCCTGACAAGGAAAGTATTAGCAGCTACAGATTAGATCAGACAAACACCAGAAAATACTATTCCGAGGCAGTTAACACCTCTGTAACCTGCAGTTTTAGTTCTGTGCTGCACTTCCAGTGGGTGGGCAGAGGGGAGCCCAGTCAGTGGGTTCTTGGCTTTCCCAGTGCGTGGACTCAGCACTGCAGCTCTAAGTTACTCTCTCTCACCCTTTGGGATCTTAATTTTAAACAAGTTGAGAGTCATTTATAGATTCAACATTTTGGAGAGCATATAATGGCAACACATGATTCCAGTTCTTGTCTGGTTTTAACCAATCCACTACTGCTAGTTTTATGAGAGAGATAAATACTTCAGGACACTTTAAAATGCTCTTTCCATACCAGAACTGTTCTCTTAATCTTCACTCCAATCTAAAGGATAGTTTGACGTGGCTATCTCAGTGATTCCAGCTCTGCTGGGCCAGGCAGCAGCAGCGTGCCACTTTCTTATCTGGGAAGCGGGCAGTTTATGTTGGCATAACCCATCCCTGCCAATGAAGGGGGCAGAGCCATCTCATAAGCACGTGTTCCTGCCCCCATCCCACAAACAAATACTGAGTTCACCCAATTTTAATTTGGACCAGTCCTCCAGTTTGGTTCATCCTGTGGCTGTGGGAATACTTGTGCCAACAGATAATAGAAGGAAATGGTGGCCTGGAGATGGTAGAGTGAGGCCACGAGTGATGGCTTATGCCAAGACTAGCATTGTCCTTCTCAGCAGCCAAGATATTATTGTCTAAAACACAACAAACCTCCCCACAGCCACCAAAGCTACCACTAGCCCTCTGAGAAACAGGTGGTATTAGCTCCACTCCTCCTTCACATTAAGAATTTATTTCCTGTTTTCCAGCATCCCTTACAGCTGCACCCATCTTGCAGCAGGTTAACTGGGCAAGGGCAACCAGTTGTATTTTCTTCTTCAGTGAAATCTGATGTTTCTCATGTATTGCCGTGACTCCAGAAGCCAGTCAGGTGTGCTAGGAGACGCCCAATAATACTGCAAAAATCAGTCATGTTGCTAAAAGGATTTCTCTCTGTCTTTCTGTTACCAGCTTAAGTGCTGATACATGACAGGTATAGTCCCCTGAATGTCCTTTTCTGATTCCCTCTCTCTCATGTTTCTTCTTGTATGTTTTTGGACCTTCTGAATTCCAGAGAAGCGCCATAAAATAGTCCCTAAAAAGCAGGTATCAGAAAGCAATCCTCCTCTCTTCAAACTCAAGTTCTGTGGTTTGGTTTGGTTTGTTTTTTCAATTGTTATTTCAGCTTTCTTGAGTTAATAGGGATGAAATTAAGAAGCAATGAGTCATGCATTTGAAGAGAAGATCTGAGGAACCGGAAGTGTGAGAGGAGATGAAGAGAGAACTCAGGAGTGAAGGAAGGGAGGAAAGAAGATGTTTTAAGTGTTAAGAAGATAATAAAATCATAGTGATAAATATAGCAGTTTTCAGTCCCAAAGATGTCGAGTTGCAAGGCTCTTCTGTGTCTTTTAAAATGGTCCTTGATGGCCTTGCTTGTGCATGTTTTCTAGGCAGCCCAGCCAGACCAAGCTGCCCTTGAAAAGCTCTTTGGAAGATTGAAAAAAATCTGATGTTGTCTGATGTATGCAGCCCAGGGCACGTGGATGTTTTCAAACTAGCTCTAAAAACTCAGGGTTTATTTCTTCATCATGTCACAAATCTTAGAGTAGATGCTAACATAGTAATTTTGCTAGTACTATTCCCACCTCTTTCTCAGTTTCTGGTGTTATGAAATCCTGATGCCGATTTCCTTAGCTTGACAATATAAAGCGGATGGCAAATTAATTTATACTGGTTTTAGTTTGTTATCAGTAAAATAGTACCTTGGGCTATATTGTTCTAGGTAAATTAAGAAATTATTATGTGGTTTTGTAAATATCAGATGGAATCTAACTAACTTTTTTGAAGGTTAAAATGATTTTGCATGGCTTCTTTTTAGTTTCATACTTCCTGCGTAACTGTATTAGAGACAGAAGGAGGGGGTGGATCACAACACTTCAGACTTCTTTTTTTCTTCAGCTTCTATTTCAAAAGTAGGCAAGGAGAGCTGTGCCTGTAATCTGTAGTTAAGTACTGTTGTTACAGTAATTTAAAGCAGTCCTTCAAAATTTGTCCAAAAAGAAATATAAATCCAACAAGAAGGGAGCCAATGCTAAAGATTTCAAGAGTGACTACTGATCTTTTTTTATTTATGAATCTTGCTTTTGTGGTGTCTAAAATGGGGTAGGTGTTCATACAGCCTTAAGACTGATTTTCAGTGACTCTTAAGTGTGTAATATATTTTGAAAATAACCCATGTGTCATTTGCCCTGCTAGATGTAACATCTGCCAAGGTAAATTTGCATGTCTCATCGTTTCATTCTTTTTCGACATTACTCAGAGTTAATCTGTTTCTGTAAACAAAACTAGTAAATATGTGCCAGGCTTAAACTGAAATTTTGGCTGTGAGCACATAGTAATGAACATTGTGTTTACTCTGACAGAGCTCATGCAGTGGTGGAATGCTCCAGCCCCATTTTATAGAAGGAGATTTGAAACAGAGATGTGACTAAACTGCAGTGCCAGGTGCAAACATTTAGGGTCCTGAGTTTACACACCTACTTCTTAAAATCAGGGACCTTGCTGGAGTACGCTCTGGCTCCTAAAAATAGATGGGTTTTCTTCACTGGGGACATGATATGCCAGTAGGAGAGAGTAAAAGAAAAACAGTGTAATCTGTGCCTCCATTCTAATAGAGAATACAGGATATGGCTGGGTTTTGTACACGCCCTGGAGCTAGACATAGCCAGAGAGTTTAAGGTTCTTCAAAGTCATACCAAATAGTCTCAGATACAGGAGGATATTAATTCAGGTCACTCAGCTCAACTAAATATGATGCTTTTTGTCTACCTAGTTTACTTTTGTACCTTGGCATGTGGTTTTATTAGCTAATCAAAGGGGAAAAAATTGCGTAGAATTGATACTTTCCTGAATAGAAGAGGGTGTGCAAACTTTTACACTTGTCTCTCTGGGGATTTTAACAGCAAACAGACAGTAGTCTGGCTTTTTGCTTACTGCGGTGTCAGTTTGATCTGCCAATGATTATTAAAAGTTAAAACAGGGGTTTCAGTAAATGTTCCACATGCTATTTCTCCTGTTAGGTGTATGGTATCTTTCAGAGCCTATCAAGGTAAATTTGCCTATAAGCAGATTTCTAATGATTGCATTCCTTTTTAGTATTGTTCCTGACTAGTCTGAATAAACAGTAAACATATGCTGTGCATAATGAAATTCTTCCATCTGATTTTGTATTGTATAATGTATAAATATTCATGTGATAAGACTGTTCATATTTCAGTAACCAAGTAGAATCCTCCTTTCTAGAAAACATCTAGTCCATTATAAGAGAACAGTATGATTTTATGCTTACTATCCAAAGGCAAGAGAGCAGAATGGTATCTTCAGCAATATCCTTCAACCATGTTGGAATAGAAGTTTATGTAATATAAAGGAGATTGGGTTTTTGGGTCCTTTGTCTTACGATTCTGTCTAAGCCACCAAAAGCCAGTGAGACCAGTACACAGTATCCGACAAGAAACTAAAAATCTGAGTGACATCACTAAAAAGAAAAAAAGAAAATTGAAGCTGACACTCTTCCTGGCCTGTTTTCAACACAGATTGCTAGACAACCTGATCTCCATCCTAGAAGTCCACAGCCAACTGACACGTATGTGGCCAGTGATGCTGTTGCACATTCACATGAGTCTATAAGTAGCGAAGCACATATGGGAGCAGTCAATACAGC
This sequence comes from Gallinago jamesoni, assembly GCA_025769975.1. Taxonomy (NCBI): domain Eukaryota; kingdom Metazoa; phylum Chordata; class Aves; order Charadriiformes; family Scolopacidae; genus Gallinago; species Gallinago jamesoni. The sequence goes on from JAOQGH010000023.1 coordinate 46,118,342, forward strand.
AGTTGGTATACTTGCCAATATGATGTTTAAGCACTAACACAAGATGCTTTTGTGAGAGTTAAAATGTCTGTCATCTGCTGAAAATTCATATCTTGTTATCTTGTCTTGGAGCTATTATTTCTGTGGCAGTCACTGTTCTCCCTGCACAAATAAGGACAAGCTGTATGTCCTCATAGTGCTCCCTGTTGGATATCTCTAAAAGTAACACCACGCTATCATTAGGTAGTATCAGGTAGCGGGTGTTTAGGAGGGATTGAGGAAGTAGTTTTTTAGGCAACTGCAGGAAGTAGACCTCTTCTGCATCAGCAGGACACGTATAGATATGGTTTGTCCTCTCAGTGCCATTAAGTAAAGTTTTTTAATCTCAAGTGCTGAAGTAGTCTGTTGGGGAGAAAAGTACAGAAGACTTTCCCTCTAAGCTACTTGCATCCCTGCAAAATATCAGTTTCAAATCTACCAAGAACTTATTTCAATGCCCAGTTTTAAGAACATTTAAAGCTGTTGAATGGAATCCACTGATCAGAATATCACCGTGTCAAGCAAAACTGGTCTTTTCAAAGCAAGTCATTCTCTCCTGGGATGCTGCACTTGTATTTATACTAGTCACCTTTCCTATGACTGCCAGTGTGTTGGTTAATGCTTTTAGCAAATAAAGAATTACATATATGGGTATAAGAGATACTCTGCCTTTGCCCAGGGTCCCAAGGCCTTGAGACTACAAGTGCAAGATTGAAAAGATGTTGTAGGCCTGTTACATTGCTCTTTGGAGTAAAGGCTTGTGGCCAAGGAGTCTGCATCCTGCTGGTTCATCAGGCAGTTAGACAAGATGTATGACTTTGCTTTCTTCTTCCTTCCCAGCAATGATTTTAATTTGCAAAATGACTGAAGTGGCCTGCACCTCTATTGGAAACTACTTGTGGTTTGTATATGGAAAGGGCTGAAAATTACTGAAGCTTATGATGCACAGACAAGAGCAGGAGGAGGTGAGAGAAGGGAGAATAAGCACTTTCTTTCTTGCCTATTCCCTTACATCCCCATCTAGCCAACATTGCTGATCACTTATCACTGCTGGTGAGAAGAATGTCTGAGGTGGCAAGTTGCTGCCTGTATTCCATGGTGCTGGCAGGGCAGAGCACTTTTTTTTGAGAGAGGAAACTCCACTCAAGTAAGTGGCATGCTAAACTGGACAAGGTATTAACTAGATACGGCATCTTGAAAGGCTGAGACCCACATTGGTACACTGGTCTAAAGAGATCAAAGCATTTCTTTGGGCAAAGCCCATCACATCTTTTTAAAGAAACATCCATTAAAAAAAAATAACCACCTCACTTGTTCATTTAGGAAACAAAAGCTATGTGGAAATTTGTCCAGCATTCAAGATCAGGAAACAGCAATCACTGATATCATATGTGCTATCTAATCACCTGGGGGAAAGTGTTGTTCCGTATTCTGCTCATTGATGTCTTTTGGAAACATCTGCTCTTGCTCCTGATTTTCTTTAATGAGACCATAAATGGTACCATATAATTCACCTTTTCTGTAACATTTTCTCTTGGGCTTCTATTTTGGGAGTCTTATTTTCCTTTTCTCTGTGTGCCATGTTATGCTAATCTTATTTGTTCTGTCTCTACTGTCTGTGCCTCTGATGCTTTCTTACTTCTCTTTTCTCTGGATTTTTTTCTGGTTCTCTGATGAACTTATTGAGGAAGGATATATAATACTCATTGTACTTGCAGGGAAGGTACTATCAACTGGTAAGTTTGACAGTTACCATAAAATTTGCTCAAGGAGCAAAGTCATTCTGAGTTTGTTCATAAATTGTTGATTCACGTAAAAAAAAATAATACAAGGTCTATCCTGAAAATAGGAACTGATGTGTTCTGTAATACAGTAATACAAAATTTCTCTCAGCAATTTTGTTATCCAGCCTGTGGTTTGTGGTAGATGTCTTGGACTTAAGTGTTCTTTCATGCAAACAATTAGCTCAAGTTATTTTGTTTCTTCAGAAACTGATGACTCATTGATGATGGCATCCTCCTTGCTTGTGTTCTGTGCAGGCTCCTTCGCTGCCCCATGTGAACTTCCTAAGTCTGGGTCTTTCAGTCTGTTACTACTGTTGGTATGGCCCACCATCCGTACACGTGAGGAATGGACCTTTGGCTTTCATTGGATATTAATTGGGCATTCTCCATTTGTCTTTTAAAAATTGGAACCTGGACTGTGCAATATATAATAATTTCAAGTGGTTTCTGCTAGAGAGTTTGTCTTGAATCCTGTTTTTGGGTGCTTTTTATTTTTTTAAGCCCTTTTCCAGTTGAAGTAAACTTTATTTTGCTATTAAGCTTGCTGGGAGGAGGGACAGTCATAGTCTTCTGTTTGTTTATGTTGTGTTACAGCAAATATGTTTCTAGTTTTAAAAATTATATTTCAGAATACAGATTTAGAATACAGAGTATTGCTCCTCGATGCTAGTGTGTCATATACCACTTCCACCAGTTTTATTGCCCATTCTTGTCTTCCACAGGGACATTTGGTGGATTTCTTTTTCTATTGAGTTCCTCAGCAGTTAAAATGGCTCAGAGGGGAGGCAATAAATAATTTACAGCCATGAATTTCCAAGTGCAATGAATTTTTTACATTGCAAGTTGATCTGACCGTTGTATGTTTATAAATATAATGATGAATGTTCCAATTTAATCTAATATATTTTTTGGCTTGCACATTTTTATTAGAGATACTGGGAAAAGTGGATATTGTCTGGCTAACTGGAAGTTTAAGTCAATGTTTTTGAAGCCTCTTCTCATTTGTTTTTCTGAAGCAAATTTAAGTTCCATGTCTTGAAGCATACCATGTCAACAGAACTGTAGTAGAATTTGTTCTTCAGACATCTATCCCTACGCTTTAGTTTTACATGCTTATCTATTTTGTTTTATTTCTGTATTTGTACTTTTTTTAATGTACATTTTTGCAACTCGGTTGCTTTTGCTTTTTGCGGTTGGGAAGTATGCTCAGCAATATCTCTATTGCTCTGCTGCCCAATAGGTGAAGAGCAATGTCCTGGCGCTGGTGGTTGGTTGCCCTTCTGCATTTAATCCCTAATCACCTGGTTTGAAGTAAGTGGAGTGGGAAAGCAAAGAGATCATGCCTATTTGTATGCCTGTGTCTTGGCAGGGATGTAAGAGACTCACTAGTCTGGGCATGCTGTTCATCTTGCAGTCTAAGCTTTAGCATCAAAGGGTAGCTTTTTCTCTGTTTACAATAAATCACCAATACATTGTAACTGATTATTTTGGGGAAAGGGGGGAGAGGGAGGGAGGAGAAGGCACAGTAAAGAACAAAATTCTGAATGTAATATGTGTACTGGATAGTTAGGTATTAAGTTCATAGAATCATAGAATTGTCTTGGTAGAAAGGGACTTAAAAGATCATCTAGTCCAACCATCAACCTAACTCTGATAAAAAACCATCACCAAACCATGTCTCTAAGCACTATGTCTACCCATCTTTGGAATACCTCCAGGGATGGTGCCTCAACCTCTTCCCTGGGCCAGCACAAACTAAAGTAGAGCCTGTGTGATCTTCTTGGAAGTTTCTTACAGAGCAGGTATGTTTAACGGTGACCGCATGTTCCTTGGATGTGAAAGCACTTTGTGCATAATGGGAGGGTAAGGCTGTGATAAATCTGCTCGTATCAGTAGTAACAGGCACTCAGGTGTGGCTTATTGTTACCCAGAGCGGGGTATGCACCCGCTGCGTATCCAAAGCGGGGAGATCACCACCTCCTCTGCTTTAATGGAGATGTCAAGTGTCCAGGCGGGGTTGTGCCGTGTCTGCGATGGGAAGGGTTCAGGGAGCTACCCTGAACTTGTCTGACTGCTACGTAAAGCTCAAGTGGCTTGCACAGGTAGGAACACCTGTGGCTGCCAAAAGCCTTTGTCAGCGGGAGGAAGCCTGGCCCGGCTGGTGTCAGGGCACCTCTCTGCCAGGCAGGGGAAGCAGCAGCAGCAGCAGCCCTGAGGCGTGGGAGGGAAGGGAGGAAGGAGGGAGGGAGGGAGGTCAGATAGTCAAGTGAGTGCCTGGGGCTTTTCTGCCACTTAAGATTTTACTGCTGCAAGGTCCCGAGGAGACACGGCTGCATCAGCAAATAATTTTGGCGTTGCCAGTTGTACCAACCAAATTGCTTTGAACCTGCTTATTCTTTTGCTTGTGGAAAGGGGTTTTGGTGTAACTTATAGATACCTTTGCTGGGTCAGTTGCTTTCCCTCCAAGATCTTTAGGCAGGAACCAACACAACTGTAGTGGCAAAGGGCTCCTACGCATGACATGGCTTACACCAGGGCAGCACTTTGAAAGCAACCCCAGAAGATACACATTTGTTGCAAAACGAGAGAAATAGAGAAGCAATCAGAGGGAGGCACTGGGAAGAGAAAGGGATAAAGCAGGCTGCTGTTGTGCTGCAGTTATCTTAGGGTGGGGGAGACAGCAGTGGTCCAGGCAGAGAAGAGTGAGAGGCAGTAGGAGATTACAGACCCCAGTGCTGATGGTAGCCTTTCCAATCTGACCTCCTTTTAGATGAAAGCATAAATGCCAAAGTATTCCTTTCTCTCTTTTTTTTTTTTTTAATGGTTTTCCAGGTACATATAGATTGTGCTGAGCTTTGGACATAATAGAGGGACCGAGAAGCTGTGAACAAAGCAGGTAGTGACAGGCATGACTGGCCAATGTTGTTCGCACCAGAGTCCAGACATGCAATTAAAGCAAAGCGCGTGTCTTCTTTTTAGAGCAGATTGACTGGAGTGGTATTGTCATTTAACCTCCAAGAGTCTTCTCAGGCTGTAGTGGTGTCAGCTCTCCCTGGGCTTATTTATCTGAGTCATTAATAAGTCATCAGAGTCATTCACTTTCCATATGAGGTTATGGGAGAAAGGCATGTCTGGGTGCTCCGTGGTAGTCAGAAAGGAAAGGCTGCCAAGGACGAGGAGCGCAAGCTGTGTGCGGCAGGCAGAAAAAGCTCTTCGGTCTCCGGATCACACTGAGATTCATTAGTTTTTGAAGAAAAGCTGAAAAATGCGATTATGTTAGGGGCGTGGGGGGGCAGCTGTAAATCTTCATGCTTCCAGTATAGTGAGCGGCTCAAAATTACAGCCTGTAAATAGATGTACATATTTAACCTCTTAGAAGGGCTGAAGCTCCCTGCTGTAGTACAGTAAGAATAGTAATACTTACCATTTAGATTGTGCTTTCTATTTTCAGAACTGTGCCAGCGTTAGGTATTTCAGTGTAAAGCGGGCGGATAATCTGTGAACAGGATTTTTGGCTTTTTGATTTCGGGCAGGGGTGGGGGGCGGGGGATAGGGGGAGGGGGGGATGTTATTTTGTATAGTCCTCAGAATAGAAGGAGGTTCAGACCCTTCTGCTCCAGCAGTGGGTTCATGGCGTCTTTCAGCCTTCTCCCAGGAGAGATTCCGGTGCGGGAGCTGATTTCTTCTCGGATCTCAGTAGCCCTCAGTAATTATAGCAGCGTTGAAATTCCGAGCTAAAAACAGAAGTGCAGCATGTGCCTATTCCCCATGTGATTCGGCAACCAGGAAATTGAAAGAGCCTGACTGAGGAGGGAGAGGGGAGCGCGGAGCGAGAGACACATCTCATATTTATCTCAGACCTGCTCCGCCTGGGACGCAGGAGCTGTCATCTGCCGGAGCTGATTATGCGTGCAGCCGCAGCAGAGCCTGATTGGGTGTAGTAGGACCTAAGGCGAGGGGGAGAGGGAGCCGAGAGAGAGTTGGGCTCGCCGCACCGAAATGTAAACACCGGGAAGCGAGAGGGAGCCCAACGCCTTTATGCTCCCCACCACCAGCGGCAGCCTCCCGCCGCTCCGGACCCCCGCCGCATCTCACTGCGCCCGGCTGGATGAGCAGAAGCTCGAGGGGACTCCGGAGGATCTCCTGCCTGGGGATATAAATCGGGGGCCGTCGGGATGCGCTAGCTTTCTCCGGCGGCGCCGCCGCAGCTCCTTCGTGCTCCGCGCCGCAGCTGGGACGGGGCAATGGACATGAACGTGAACATGAAGAAGTTCACAGTGCGTCGGTTCTTCTCCGTCTATCTCCGCAAGAAGTCTCGGTCAAAGAGCTCGAGCCTAAGTAGATTTGAGGTAAAATTCACCTTAACTTTGCTAAATGTAGCAAATACCGTTAGGTGCTGGTAACAGAGATATAAGAGAACGCCCGCGCTCACTAACGTGATAAAGAGTTAAAGGTGATCTTTCCCTGGAGGTGCTGATGTTTGCACCTGATGTTCTTTGTTTCAATGTAATTCAGTGCTTTTTCTCGGTAGTATTCAATACATTGCATAATATATTTAGTGTGTTGCTAAGGATCCTTTTATCAGCCTGGCAGGGGAGGAGGAAGCTGGTTCAGGACATCATGAAGTTGTAGGAAATAATTATGGATCCACTTAAATTAGCACGAATGACACCATACTTTGTGTAATAACCTCATATTTTAGTCTTTCTCCCCTGTGCATATATCATTCTTTCTCACTGCTACGTTTCCAAATAATTTATCAATTTGCTAGTGCTTTTTTTATATATGGTGTATTAGATAAGGATTTTCTTGCTTGTTTGTCTGTAGGTTCTCCTGTTTGCACAGATTTTTGCATGTATTTTCTCTCTTGTGCATCCTGTTTTCTTTTGTTTTATTTTGTTGTAAGGAGAAGTTCTTCAGTAGCAGGGGACAATGTCAAATTAAACCCACAACGATTTAGCAGTGTGGGGAGAGGAAGGCAGCTTGAGTCGGAGGTATTAACAGATAGGAATGTGTGAATAGGGTAGAACCAGGATTTCTGCCTCCCTCCCTCGAACCATTGTTCTTCAGCCCTATATTTGGAGCTGTGACTAGTCGGCAGGATGTAAGATCAATTGAATAGATGTCAGTTATATTTATGTTGTTCACTTTATCATTGCAGATGATCTGCAACCTCTGCATTAAAATAGAGGTAGATGGGGCCTGATTCTCCTCTGCCTCACATTTATTTTGTGCTGATGTACTTCAACTGACCTCCGAGGAGTTACTCTGATTTGCACCGGTATTCCCAGGGGGAGTATTAGTCTTATGCTGTGTGAATACATTTAAAAATGTTATTCCCTTAGTGTCCTATTTAAAGTACCAGGTAATTGTTTGAACGTAAAGTTCTTCATGTGTCATTGCTTAAGCAGGACGCGCAGAAAAGCAGAGGTTTTGGCCGGTGTTTTCTGTTGGTTTTTGGTTTTTTCTTTCTTAATTCTTTAAAATCAACTTTCTTGGAAAATGATCATGTAAGGTACTTAGTTTTATTTCACTCACCAAATAGTCGTGCAAAGCATTTAAAACAAACCGATGAACGAAAGTTGTTAAAGCTCCCTCCGTGCACCAGCCTTGTCCCTCGTGGATGGAGGGGAGAAGAGGGGAACCTTTCCTTTCCCTGTTGGGAACCAGAATTGCAAAGGCTAATCTGAAATAAGCATTCCTTGTAGCACACTGTAAATTCATTAAGCTAATGCCCCACCAGAGCCAACAGTAGACCTGGAGTCACTGAGCTATGTGAAGGAGTTCTGAGACAGACGAGTGTCTTCTCAGGCTGCCAGAGCCAGGGCGTGATGTCAGGAGGGGAGGGGAAGTTGAAGGAGCGGAGCCCCACCAGACCTTGCAACTAGTCATTTGACAGTGCCATAGTTTGGGAGAAACAAATTCCACCACACTAACTATTTAACCTACTGGATAATCTGGGATGAATGACCAGTAGAACTCCGTATTTGGAACAGGCCAGACCCTGGCTTCATTTAAAAAAAAAAAAAAAAAAAAGTCTTCACAATCCCTTTGATCTTCAGTATTACATTAAATTTACTGGACTTTTTCAATATCTATGAAATAGTTTTCCCTTATGCAAGTTGTCTTCTGATGATTTTTTTTTTTTGTGATTTTAAATAGTTTGCTTCAAGAAGTGGCCTGATGTGTATGCTATTGCATGTGTAAATTCAGCGCATTTCATCCACTTCCTTCCTCGCTTACTTGACTTGGCCGTAATGACCAACGTTATGCAAAGTGACTCAGTATTATAATGCAACAGGGAATAGGGGTTGTTCCAGCCAGGAAGAAAAAAATGATTCATAAAATCTGTTCCGCTATTTAAGTGTGAAAATCATCATAGATATTCCTGCTTAGAGGGGTAAAACCAAACATGAATATCCAGCCTTCTCTGTGATTTCCATCCCTGAGTACTTCTGTATAAATTTGTAATTGCAGGCTAATGAGCGCTTGTCAGCCATACAGAAAGTGCAAGGAAACCTGTTGGTAGCTTAATTTTTAGAAGTCAGAATATTTTTCATCCTAATAGGTAGACACTTCTGAAGAGGCAGTAAAAAGGCACAGCTTATTACATCATGGAATGAGTAAAAGTAAAATAAAGGGAAGAAGTCTGGAGAAAACACATGTGGCATTGCTTTTCTTAGTGTGTGTTAGCTAATGTACCTGGCAGGAATTATGTGTTGCTAGATGTCAATTGAAATTTGGAAGGGGACTGTTGTTCCTAGTTTGTGTGGGATTTTCATTGTGGTGTTCTTTTGGCCAGGCAGGAAAGAGGATTTAAAAGGTTTAAGACAGATGCTCCTGGGTTAAAGCCTTTGATATGTTTAAAATACACTATTAGAATAGATTCTAAATAATATACTATTAGTTATTGTTTTCATATGATTAATTACTTTTTCTACCGTGCACTTTACATTCCTTTGCCAGGAGCTTCATAACTTTCAGAGCAGGGATACAGATGCAGAAAATGACTTGGCAAATCACAGCTTGTAACTTGACCTTTACTTAATCATTTCATATGCCAATATCATTGCTATATCTGAGACAAGATCATTGCCTTGTGTAGATAGCTAGGTTTTACACTTTGCCCTACTAACGGAGGGAGAGCACACTCTGTAAATGAGATATTACAGGAGTTTTGTTTCATCTTGCCTAAAATACATGCCCTTTTTATTATTCTGGGTAAACGTGGCCGAAATTTCAACTTATTTGGCTACACTTTGGGGTTTTCAGTTTATATTATTTTTCAGTATGGGCTGCAATGCCCTTCATTTATAAGGTATATAGTGATGTAATTTTATGAAATCTGCAGAGCCAAGTTTTGCCCCTCTGTATGCACACAGAGTTCTTATTGAAGTAGGCTGAAAATCCAGCTAAGTCAATGGGAACTGCATGTGTGCATCCGAGAGAAGGGCTTTGTTTATGGTTCTTGCTGAGTGTTGATGAACATGAATGTGAAGCCATCAGGAGAAAGTTTGCACAGTGTGGATCTGCTAAAGATTTTGAGCCCCAGCAGAATGCATCTTATAGCAGTGAGCAATATCCCTTGATTTATAAATCAAAAGTTAAATATGCCATTTGAATAAGCTAGGAAAGACCTAAGCATGCAAAGAATTTGATTAGATTTATTCCAGTGACACAGAAGCCTTTCTTGTTTTTTGTTGTGTTTTTTTTTTTTGAGAAAATAACCAATTAAAACATTGCCATTAATTTGTTTGGGAGATGTTTCCAATGTTTGTATTCCTGATGTAATCTTAATTTGTTATTTTTATTCTTTAGTTCTTTTAAATCTTGTTTTGTCTTACTGGTAAGGGTAAATCCAAGCGCTGTTTGGTCTATGTATGGGGCTTAGAAGCTACCAGAGTTCTTGCAAATTAATTCAAAATGAGTTTGGAGCCTGGTGCATCTTAGCATAGTCAGTTGTGAGAAGCAGGACCTCCTGTGGGTGATTCAAGCTTGGGTCCTCCTTGGGTTCCAGCACTGACATGTAGGAGATGGAAGCTTGTGCAGTCTGGTAAGGAATAGTGCGGAAGGACTGGCACCGGCTTTATAATACTTTGTTGTAAGAGATTTTTGGTTCTAATCTTTGGCTCTGATTCTGATTTCCTGCAGGCTTAAGTTACAGCAGCCACGGGAAAGTGACTGGCAAATGCTGAGCCAGACTGCTCTGTTTGCAGAGTGGGCTGGGGCAACGCTTCGCTTGCAGGCGCTTGTGAATTCTTCTGTGCTTGTATAAAGATCAATTCTGTTCTTTATCAGGAGTGTGTCCTTTATTCTGTCTTCTCTTTTTTAGATTCTTCTGTAAAATGATTACCTATAAATGAATTCTTTCTGTCAAAGGTTAGAGAGAAAGAGGCAAGTTAATGGATGGAGATGGTGATTGGCAGCCCAAGATCAGCTTTGCAAGGTGCAAGTCCTGAGGCAGCTTTAGGTTTTTGCTTTTTTTTTTTTTTTTTCTTTTTTCCCCTTGGTAATGAACATCTTTGTGATGTGTTTTCTTGTTACAGGACAAGTTACCAACACTATTGTAGTCTGACTTCCCCCAGCTGCAGGCAAGACTTTTATGAGGAAATGCTGCAATTCTTGTAGTCTTGCGTGGCTTGCTGGGGGAAGGGAGGCAGGGGAGGGAGAGCAGGAGAAGCATGTAGTCCATCAGATAGGTCACTTGAGGAACCAGGAAATCCAATTTTCATGCTCACTTTTATAACTTGCTGTGTCATTACAGATGGTTCATACCTCTGTGCCCTGTGTTCCCTATTTGTAAAATTAAAATTATGATGATTTTTCAAGTCCTTTGATACAATTATACCTATTTACATTGGGTTTGGTGGTAGGAGCTTACTCATATGTGTACATGTTCGTAATAGAGAAATTGCTCCCTAGCTCCCCAAATACTTCTGACTTCATCCCAAGTAAACAGTCTCACACCTCAGGCTTGCTATTTGCTTTTCCCCACAAGCCTCAAATTAACTGCTGAACTACAGAAAGGGAGAATTAAACAGGTAGATGTAGGGATAATTTGTCCACAGGAAAATTATAGGAAAATAGGGCGGGCTGAGAGGGGTCTAAAAAAATCCTTAATCTGGACTCCCTCTCCTCCTCCTCAGGCAGCATCAGCTACATCTAAACTATTTTGCCAAACAAAGATGTTTTTCTAACCTCTTGTTAAAGACTGCCAATTTTAAATGCCCATAACCTCCCTAGCAGGTGTATTTTACCACATTATCCTTAGTGGCTGAGAGCTTTCCTAATGTCTAACACAAGTTTTTCTTACAGCAATTTACTCCCATGTCTTCTTGTCCTGCCCGTTGTAACTGTGAAAAAGAGATTGCTTCTTTTTCTTTGCTGTGGGATTTTTATGCATTTGAAAGCTTTTCAGGTATTTGCTGTAAGGTGGGAAAAATGGTTTTCCTCCTTCCTGAAAGTTAGGGACTCAGGAGTGTGACCCTGTGCCAGTCACAGCAATGCTGTTGCTTTTCTTTTCTTTTGGATGCTAACGGTGTGTTGTAAAAATTACTTTTATTTCAAAGGACCCTCCCCTGCCCAAAACCAATCTGAATTTTCATTTTATTTTTTACCATCTAAATGCCTGCACAAAGTGCCTTGATCTGATGGTATTTGGCATTCAGTCCAGAGCTGACGAACCTTGTCCATGGGCTCTGATGCCAGATCAATTCTCACACACATCACACAATTCAGCACAGGCTCTGGTCACGGAGCCAGGGTACACGCGCGTTTGGGCATAGCCTCATCGAACAGAAGAGTTCTTCACTTGGTTGTGGGATGGGTCCTGTCTGATCAGCTGATGGGCCACGCACACGCCCACCTGGTGTGACCGGTGATGACACAGTGGTGTGGTGAACGTGTGTTTGGTCGTGATCACGAACAGTGATGAAATGAATGAAATGGAAAGGCTGGTGTCTCTCCACCGCATCTGTGGGCTGGGTAATGCCCAGGTTCCCTGAGCCTGGAGCATCTGAGTGTGGGTGTTCAGGAGAGCAAGGGCTGAACCTCTTGGCCTGGTTAGGACCTGTGGGCAGCTGAGCCCTTGCCTAGCAGTAATGTGGAGTAACTTAGTTTTATGCAAGTGGAAAATGTGTAATTTTATTCTAGGATTTTAGCTCATGACAGTATGGCCTGTCTGACCCTGTGGCACAAAAAGTGTGTTCTTAGAGGGCTGAGCTCTACTGCACCTACTTTTGTTATCAGCAGCATTCAGTTCATCTACTAGTCTCAGGAGAGGACTTGTTTTGTGTGTGCTTTTTGCATTTCTGTCCTCACAGGTAGCGGGAAATATTTCTAAAGACAGAAATAAATTAAAAAAAATCTCCTTATGTTTATTTACTAGTTACTCAAGTAGAAATACTTTTCGTCTAAATATTGCTAGCCAGCTCCTTTTGTTCACTTAACAAGTCTTGCAGTCCTAGTTCTGCAATGATTCTGTAAAAGCATTTGCTGTTAAGAAAGACTCAAAGTACTGCAGGGGAGCAGCAGTTAGGTCTGCCCTCAGGACACGCTTTTTTCTGTGTGTGTGTTTGATGCCATCAGCTCTTCCAGGGTACAGTTTTGCTTCCTGGAGAACAAAGTCTCAGGAAATGGAAAAGAATGAGTGGACCACTGAATCTGCCTTGAAAATAGCTTCCTGAGCATAGCATATGTAAGGAAGTAAGCAATACATCTATTTAAGGTCCTCACAAGCAGGGAAGTGCCTTCCAGGCAAACAGTTTGGGCTGCAGGTTCCCTCAGTGGGTCCGTGCATGGTGACAGGGTGGCCATAGCGTGGCTTTGGAAGACTTTGAAGGGAGCAGCCACCCTTTAGCTGTGAGATCTCTCTCACTACTTTGAAATGTACTGCTGCTATCAGTATTTCAGCAGAGCTGCTTTTACTGTGGGATGCTGGAATACTGATAGTTCTTTTCTAGCTGAGCACCAGGAGCTCAAGGATACTGGAAGTGCAAACCACTGAGAGAGCAGAAGACAAAACTGCAGTGTTTCTGATGAGGAAAACCTAAATAAATGAGCTCATATAAACTCCAGGTGTAATTAAAGGGTGTCCTGCCTCTTTCCTGCAGGGCCAAATTTGGACCTATAGATGACTGGCAGAAGGCAATAAATGGTTCTCTTCAAGAATTGTTATGAATAAACTGAAGGCTTTACAAGGCAGGGAAATGAGTGTGTGGTTTTATCTATAAAATTCAACTTTACCTGTTGTTTAGCAATCAAGGCTACCAGGTCCTGCTTGTTCTCAGAAGCACCATGCTCCAGACAAGTTTGTGGTACCCTCTTATGATGTCCAGCAGGACAATGTTTGCTCAGTGCTGCAACATTGGGGCTTCTTTAGGGATATCTGAGAGCTGGGTGGTGCCAGTTCCTGCTGTACTTTAAGAGTAAAAAGTAGAGGTGAGCTGAGAGTGACGGTAAGGAGGAAAAGAGATACATTTTTTTCTCATTTCATGTTAACATGTGGAATATGTTTTATGCACATGTATATACTTTCAGGGTCTGGGATTTTATGTTGTGCATATTTTTTCCTCTAAGTTCTGTAGAACTCAACAAGGAGAAAATGGGTATGATTAGACATTTTTTTTAAAGTTTATATGTAAATTTAGTTTTAAAACTACAAAAGGTAGTAGACGCTGCTGGTTTTACTACAAATAATTAAACAATATGTAAAGCAAAATAAAGAATGACATTTCTATTCCAGAGGAATATTAGAGGTTAGCTTTAAAAACTACAAAGAAAACTCGGTGCTGAATTTGTGAGTTTTTTCTGTCATTATGAACAAGACCAAGCCTTAGACGTCTCCATATACAAATTAATGCAAAGATGCATTCCAGACTCAAAGCTTTACCATCTCCCTAGGAGAGAAGGAATCCAGTAATTCCTTCAGCTAGCAACATGACACAGGCTGCTGTGTGCCTCAAAGAGTGAATGAACTAGGTGATGGTGAGAACAGTTTGTAAAATGCTCAGAAATGTTTAGAAAAGTTCAAAGCTACTGGTTTTGAAAGATCTGTGTATTACAGAATGTGCTTTAGGGTTGAGCCTTTTTGGGGGTGGTAACGCTCTGGAGAAACAGGGTGTATTCCTGGCATTTGTCAAGCCTGACCGTCCCACAAGTCTGTACTTTGGTCCCGTCTTCTGTTGGACGACTAACTGTGCCATGTAATTTATATGCAAAATGGCAAGCAGTGATAAATGGTATGAAAGAAAATCTCCATAATACTTGCTTATACAAGCAATTTTCCTGACAAATGAGCAAATGGGTTGGGCAGATATTTTGGGTTTTGGTCAGGGGGAGAGAGTTTATTCTTTAGTGGAAATTTCTTTGTTGTTTTGCTAGTGAGTAGCAAAGAAAGTCCGGCAGCAGTTCAACTTTCTCTTCTCCACTTCCATGCTGAGGGCAGCTAGTGAATGAGTCCTGTGAGTCTGGCACATATCTTTGCCTTTTACTTCTGCATCAGCAAATCTCTGCCTCAGTCTTTCCTTTCCTGTATGAGACAATCTCTGTCTATGACTAGTAAATGCCTGGGACAGCAATTAAATGTTGTAATTGCTTTCATATCATAGAATCATTTAGGTTGGAAAAGACCCTTGGGATCATCGAGTCCAACCGTCAACCCTACTCTACAAAGTTCTCCCCTAAACCATATCCCCCAACACCACATCTAAATGACTCTTAAACACATTCAGGGATGGTGACTCAACCACCTCCCTGGGCAG
>JAOQGH010000023.1:46133004-46145093 GCA_025769975.1 Gallinago jamesoni
AAACAGTCCCAGCTCCTTCAACCGCTCTTCATACGATTTGTTCTCCAGGCCCTTCACCAGCTTCGTTGCCCTCCTCTACACTCGCTCCAGCACCTTGATGTCTCTCTTCTATTGAGGTGCCTAGAACTGGACATCTATAGATCTTAAACCCTGCTGGATCTGCTGATAGTCTGCACAGTATCTACTTTATTCCTGTATGATTATGTGTTGCAATTATTACTAAATTATAATCTGAAAGCAAGGCTTTATATTAGATTATTTCCGTGGCACAGTTCAAGACCATTTTGTATCATTAAATTTGAATTTTTGATTACTAAATATGTGCAGATGTTAAATAGTACATCAAGAGTTTTTTAATAGCATTTCATTATGTCAAAAAGACTTGAATCTTTTTCCTGGCAGGTAAAATCACTATTTTTTTCTTCTGAAATGAAATCCTTAACATTTCATTAAATCTTTGCTACTGAGACATTTTCAAAATGTGAATGGTTTTCATGTGATGGCAATGCAAAGGAGTTTTAGCGTTGGCATTTTACAGCTCATTTCAAACACACTGTAGCACCTTAATTTGAGAGAATATATGCCTCTCTGGAGAAGACGATGTATCTGTTAATTCTTGTACCTTTGGGAGTTACCTTTGCCTTTGTATGTGGCAACCAGTGAAACAGGTGCAAAAAAGAGGGAAGGAAAATGTGATAGTTAATCTTAGCGCCTACTTCTGCGCTCTGACAACTTCTCTTCAACTTCTGCTTCCAAAGGAGGACCACGTGTTTAGGCTCACTCTAGAAGTGGGTGGAAGTACGTTAGGTGAATTCACACAGAAAAAGCTCCGTGTAGTGTCAAAGCAAGAAAGCACCCAATAAAGCAGGCATCAGCCTAATCCCTCTCAGTCTCTCCAGGGCTGCAAAGTCATCTGGGTTTATGATACCTGCCAGTTTGAGGCGATAAAACTGCTTCATTTTCATTATTGAAGCCTCCTTTTCCATGGACAATTTTTAGCAATTTTAAAGCAGAAAATATGTAAAGCTAATAAAGCAGAAGTTGGGTCAAGCTAAGCTGAGGGGGAGTGAGGAGAGACTTTGCTTTCTCCTTTAAAAACTTTTAACGTACATTATCCTTAGTTTGGTGGCTAACTCAAGGCTTTGTGTCATAAGGATGAGCACTTTCACTCAGAGGGCATTAGCTCAAGTCTGAAAAAGACAATTGCACATACCATGTTAACTGCAAAATCATACAAGAAAATAAAATCACTAGTGTTATCAGGGCTGGAGAGAAACCACAGTTTCCCATGATCTGTAACAGATTTTTTTTACCCTGTGATTTCAATATTTTTATTTTTTTTTGCATTTGAAGAATCCTTACTAAAAGCATACTTCAAAAGCCAGCTACATTTTTTTTCTAGATTTTTATGAAAAAGTTAATGTCACATTGTAACACACTGAGTGACAATGCTGGTAAGGATAGTGGGCAGCAGAACTTCCTACACTCGTAGAGTAAGTGTAAATAATATTTACTCACCTCCTTCCCTCTGCTCCAGCAGTGGAACTATGGCAGCATCCAGATGTTCTCTTTTTTTCCTTCTGATGGCTGTTATTCCCTTGATGCTATAGCATCCCTTCTTGCACAGCAGAGAAATTCAATCTGTATTTACTTTTCTCTGAAAGCCCATGTGCTGATAAAAAAAAGTCTAATGGTGTATTTTGCCTAATGGTATAAAATTAATTTCTAAAAGCCTTCTCAACAACATGGATTTTGTAACCTAGCAAACAAATTTCTGGTTTTTCACCAGACAGGAAAACCCATGTGGGACATTAGAAGGAATACTGTTAATGGTTCTGAGGACTGTCATTTCCAAAGCATACACTACCTATAGTCATTACCTGCCAAAAGATACTCATTTTATCTGAATTGTCTTTTTGAAAATGTTCTCTCCAAACATCAGGATAAAGTTTACCTGCCAATTTACTTTTGAAAATTGATATTCCTCCCTTAAAAGGGTGTAAGTTACTTATAATCACATTGTTTGCTTAGATAAAGATAATTATATGACTAGTGCCCAACTATACCCATTCTTCCCCTGCTTGTTTTAAAAGTGTTTTCTCATTCTGTAACAGGTTTATAAAAGAAGCCATAAATTTCATTTGAGTAATGTTTATATTGAAAGAAATGCTATCACAGGCAGACGTTTGTGATGTTATGGGATGAGTTGTTCTTGGACATCTTTTCTGTATGGAAGTTTTTTCTTAGAGTTGTAAGGAAAGTCTGAAGTTTTTGATTTAATATTTCCATCTTTCTCATAATGCATGTCAAAGGAGTGGATTAAAAATGTCATCTTTTCTAATGCAGACAATCTGGGTCATTTCAAAAACAGGTCTTTTTGAAGAGCCTTATTTATTAAAAATAGATCAGTCGTTTGGTTTCCCTCTTGACCACTTCTCCTTTTATTGATTGGCTTAGGTTTTTTCCTCTGCCTCCTCTTTTGTGCTTGTCTGTTCCTCCTTGTTTTCGACATGCACAACCATGGCAATTATAACCCATCCCCAGGGAAGTGGGGACTTAAAAGATGTTTAACATACTGTATGCATGACAGCCAAGAGAAAGTTTACCCTTGTCCCCTTGCTTTTTAAATCCTTTTACTGGTGTGACGTCCACGGGACTGAGACAGAAATAAGAATAGAGCTCACTCCATGGAGTACCACTGTGGTCTGCAAGCACTCATTTATCTTTCTAGTGATCAGAGTGCTGTCACTGTCTGGGATTTTGTATCATCTCTTCAGGGAGGCGTATCAACTTCCTATTTTCCAGTTACTGAAGAGAAGAAATTAAGTTGTTCTGCCTGGGATATGATTCTGTACTCTTGTCTTCAGATTTTTGTTCCCTCTAATAAATAAAGGTTGAGGATTTGGATGTGCTGTGTGCTGGCCTGTAGACTCCCACAGCTGGACCATGGAAATACTGAGCTCTGCACACTTGGAATCTCTGCCCTTGAGACCAGGCTCTTGAGTCCTAGCATCTACCAAAGCTCACTCTTTGCCTTCTCACATGTTTCCCTTGTAAGGTAACAGTTCTACTTTTTCCTTCTCCCTATCATTCATCTGATTCAGCTTTTTTAATTTATATTTCAGACTCAGACAATGGGAATCACATATTTCTTGTACTGCCTCTGTTTTGGTACTTTCTACCCTCAGATTACTGAGGTAATTGAGGAGTCATTGGTAAAAATAAAACTTTGTTTAAGGAAATGCTGATTCAGAGGAGACACTTGGCTCTGAGGCTGGGCAATGGCCAGATAGCTCCAAAGCAGATCCCAAATACAGAACTTACTTCAGATCTCAGAAATGTCCCACTCATATACCATAGTCCTTACTTATTTCCCTTCAAATGGCTCTGCATTCTGGCTTTCCATAGTTCAGTTGTCTTGCCATCGTTTCTTTTTCAGGGAGAGCAGTAGCAAAACCTCCTACAGAGCCCCCTTGCATCACAGGCTCCTGAATGTATTGTTGAGGGTTTCATACCTATGACTCAACTCTGCTTCCAACTGAGCACGAACGTCTGTTGGGGATTTTAGCTTTATAGTACCATTTTCACAGCACTGTACTCTGTTTTTAAAGCATGGTTACTATGGCATCTACAATATCTCGCAAAATAGTGAAATAAAGCTACCCATGTTACCATTTTGCTTTGCATGACAACTTTTGTTCCTGTTTTGCCTGTGTGTTTTCACCCTCTGGGTTTTCTTTTCAACTTTGAACAAAAAACCTCAGCTGCCAACTTTGGTCCGTTGTCATTTCAGGCACGTGAAGTCACATAAAGCCTGATGGCTTTGCATAGTTTCTAGGTGGTCATCATCCATTTCAACTCACTCAAAGAAGTAAACTTGTGTAGTTGTTCATCTTGGGATTTTCATGACAAATTTCAAACTAGCTTGCATTAATTTAGGCATTTATGATAAAAAGCTCTTCTTACTCAAAGAACCTTACCCTGGTAGTTAAGAGGTATTTCTTTTAAATGTATTAGTGCTGTAAAGCCTAAACCAGTGCAAACCTATGCAATTCAAAG
The DNA here is from genome assembly GCA_025769975.1 of Gallinago jamesoni. Taxonomy (NCBI): domain Eukaryota; kingdom Metazoa; phylum Chordata; class Aves; order Charadriiformes; family Scolopacidae; genus Gallinago; species Gallinago jamesoni. The sequence continues at coordinate 46,137,064 of JAOQGH010000023.1, forward strand.
CAAAAGGAAAAGCAAATCAAACTGCTCTTTTTTTCCCCTCTGGAATTGTAATCAGATCTGAATCAGAAGAAAGCTTGTATTGCTTTTGTTGTGACACTTAACGCATTACCAGCCTGGCATTGTTGTTGTTGATACAGCAGTATTCCTTCCTCCCTGCCAAAATGCGAGATGTAACAGAATGCATTAACAACCTACCCTCGGTAAACCTCCTTGGCTTTTGTCTGTCTCCTGGTTGGTGGCCTCAAGTTGCCAAACAAATGCTGCCTTATATTTAAGTGCATCTCAAATTATTACCAATTTCTGGGCTAGGACAAAACTGGTGTCCTCATAACTGGATGTGTAAAGGAGAGCCATCCCCTGGCCAAGCCTGTGAAGCCGGCAGGCTAAAGTTGCTCGAGCTAAAGGTTAAAGTGTAGGACGGCAACACATCTGCATCTGAAATCACAATATTCTACACATTTGGCCTCTCAAATTATATTAAAATTGTTAAATCTGGAATCTGCTTTTTTTTTCTCAGTGTAATTCTGACTGTTGCCTAACGGGATCTTAGGTAGTCTCTTGTTCTTTCCTCCTAAATTGAAAAATCTTCAAGGCATAGGAGAAAGAAACAGTCAAGTTGTAAGTGGCACGTACTTTGATATATGTGTGTGCAAAAAGAATGTTGTATTCATGGAAAATTTTTATCTATCTATCTATTTTCATTAAATAAAATCCAACAAAGTGAATTTTGAGCTGCTGTGAGGCTCCCAGCCAGCAGTGGGGATGGCTGAGAGTGTTCTGTTAGCCCAGCAGAGGCTGGTACTCCCGCACGCAAACCAAAATTTCAGGGTCTTGCATTGTTTCTCATTTACTTTTCTGCAACAGTGATCTGTCAGTATGCTGTGTGTCTGTAGCTCAGTCGTCTGAAGGGGATTGTCTGTGTGTGAACACAGGAATTACTGAAAAACTTAATTGTTGTTTGGATTCATTTTTAACATAGTTTCCTAAATAAATTAGGCTTTATACATCTTCTTCACCTCCCCACTCCCCCTGCCTCGCCTTTTCTGGCCATTTGCTTTTCATACAAGATTCATGAAAACAAGGAAAGAGACCTGACTAGTACCAAAAAATGAAGGAAAAAAGGGAACAAGGGTTGGAAGCATCCTCCTTAGCCACTAAAGAAGCTGGAAGATGGAAGGAGAGAGAGGGAGAACTTGATAAGAAACTGGGATTCATTGCTGCACTGTTTACAGAACAGTTTCTATACTTCAACACAAGGAAGCAAGCTAGGGGTTTTTTGTGAGGAGTGTGTTTGGATTCAGTGTAGAAACAAGTGGATCAGTCTACTTATCTGTATAAAATACGTGGGCTTTGACATACTATAGTCCCCAATAATGAGATTCTTTATCATAGCAGCGTGGTCTTTTACTAGTGTTTCTCCCATACTATGAAATAAAGTAGCTCTTTTGTTTTAGCAATTTCTATTTCTAATCAAATGTAACTAGTAGCAGTATTATGTCAAGGTTATTGAGATGCTTTTGATGTAAGAGGGAGGCAACATAGCACGTTGCTGGCTGTTTTTCTCTTTGGAATCCAGTGTGTGGAAATACATTAAAGATGTTTGTTTGGAGCTACTTGTAATATGCTGTATTGAGGGAGGGAAAGAGGCCTCGCACTATAATTTATGGAGAAAAAACTCACAAAATTTAAGATAAAATGCCTGATTATCAGTAGAATTATTTTAACAATCTTATAGATGTTAATAGAAAGGGTAGGCTGCCAAAGTAGGAATTCATCAGAAAAATTACCATAGTACAATAACTCAAAGGTTTTAGAATGTGTATTACAGAATTATAATAGCGCATCAGTGTTTGCTTGAAATATCCTGTCTTGCCAGCTGATATTGGCTTTCCTGACATGAATAATTAATTTTCCTGGATAAAAGTGGATATTTAGACTGTCTAGTAAGAGACGCTTTGGAGTGTGCAGTGAGGAGTCCTCAGGCAGGAATCTATGGAGCAAGCAAGTCTGGAAAGAATATTGTTTTTCACTTTTGTACTCCTTGAAATAATGCCATTTAATAATTACTACAAAATTCTGTTGGATAGGACTATATTTATACACTATCAAATTGCTTAGATAGTTTAATGTCTCATATTTGCATGCGGAATGTTCAAGTGGGTCAATGTACAAAAGGTTTGTATTTTCTGGTGATTGCAGAATGTGTAAATAGCAAAGCAAGATCTCTGCATGGTGACACTGTGGAGCTGCTACGTTTCTTACCTAAGCCCTGGCCATATACCTGTGGCCGACAAATGGGAATTAAAACTGACCTGTTTTGTACAGCCCTCCTCCTACTTTTACTCTGATTTGCAAATGAGGCATTAATGCATACAGGAGAGAAAGGGACTTACGTGGGCACGCATAACAAATGTTTTACACTAACCAGATTATACACATCTTTTCTGTCAGACTGTTCTGTTGTTTGCAATAAAGGGAACATAAGCAAATAATGCCTAGTGGTATTCTGCTCCTTTTTAGGACATTTTCTGAACAGGATTCAAATTATACAACGTATAAGGAATATGTTGTAATTGCAGCCATATTTTGTGAGTGTGTATGTATATAGCATTTATATGACTAATGCATGTAGCAGTGTAAATACATATAGTATGGCAGTTTTTCCATGGAAAATGCTACTAAGAGGATTAGAGTTTGATCTCATAATACCATACACAACCTCTCACTGACTCGGAGTGGAGTTTTGTTTAGTTCTGGACACCAAACAGATTAGCAGTTCAGGTTTTTGCTGCTGACATTCCTTTTGGACTGAAAATTACTACAAAGTTCACCCTTATTCTTACTCATGGAAATATTTCCCCCAAAACAGCATTGAGTAACTTATTTTAAAAACTGTGTCTCCCTTTCAGGATCTTCACTTATCTTAATTCAGGGTATGACCGAACAGTTTCTGACCTTGTTCCTTCCCTTTTGGTCTCATGATTGAGCAGTTTTTCTAGATCATCAGGTCATCTCCTGTCCCTGCAGGTGTAGGCTTTTCCCTTTTGGTCTTTAAATGTCTCTTCCTGCCCCTGAAAAGTGCTGCTAATGAATTAATCTTTTTACCATTTGCTTCAGATGCATCTTCTGTTCCACTGCTGAAGCCCATCCGGTAGACTAAGCCACTTCCCTCCCCTTGTTTAAATATGTTCTAAACACCCACTCGTGCTACTAACTGAAGCAAACAAGCTCAGAAGAGCATGTGAAGCTGCAAACACTTGAAACTCCTGTGCTCCTTCCGTTGCCTTCATTTCCATTTTGTAGCCTTTCCCTTTGTCTTCCCTTCTGGTGTCATAGCAAAGGCTGTGGACCCCCTTTGACCAGGAAATGTCTGCTGGTCGTTGAGAGCAGATCCATGTTCACATTTAAGTCCTAGGTATTGTCCGCATCAGTCCTATGTTCTAATGCTTGCACAGGGATTTTTCTCATCCATACTGTGCACCATCTACTATTGACACACACAGGTTTTCAGCTAGGAAAATTGTGAAATCGCTAGTTGCATACCTTTCTGGAATTTTTCCAAATATCTGATGTTTTACGAAGTCCTCCAGCTTTTGCTTTTGTACTTACTGATACCACAAAAACTAATGACTTGCACCAAATGCTCCCCCTTAGCTGCCGGTGCATTTACTAATATAATGTTAAAGGTTATCAGTTATTGACAGTCTGTATGACAGTCAAAACTGTTTGCATGACTATAATGGTAAAACTCCAAAGCAGAATTCCAGGCATTTCTTTCAATCCAGATCGTATATTTCTGTGTTCTCTACTGAAGGGTTTCATTTCACCATGGTAGATAGGTGTTACTTGTGGAGAATACCCACACTACCAAGCTTCCCCAGTATTAGTGTGCATCTGTTGTGTTTCACAAGCAATCCCTATCTCCACACCCTTGTTCAAAAGCTACTTTTTATTGTAAGAAAATTGAGGATGGAATTTGCTTTGCTAGTGTCCCTCAGACCAGACACTTCTTATGGCATAGACACTGGATTGCTGTTCTTTACTATCCCACCGCGGTGGGCCAATCTGTCCTCATCTGTCCTAATTTCAGTTATGCTGCAGCCAACTTCTTGAGAACCAGCTATACGCTGACTACTCCTACACTAAAGATACTTTAAGTGTCCCTGGACCAACCAATGCTAAACTCCCCCGTAGTCTTTAAGCATGCTTTTCCAAGAACTTTTGTCGTGTGTGCTTGGAATTCACATTCAGGGTCTCCTGGTAGTTTGAGCAAAGAGACATAGATATTGTAAGGTTTCCAAACCAAAATTGTTTTATTTCACCTATGGAAAAAAAAATAAAAATGCATCATCAAAAAAGAAAAAAGTTTGCATGTGTTTCCTTGCCTTTGTTTCTTCCCCTGCTTAGGTGTTCTTTGGCTTTGATCAGGCTGCTCTAAGGAGTTTTATGGATTTATATTCAGATCTCTGTTTCTGATTAATCTTAAGAAAAAGTTTTATATTCTACCCAATCCTGTACGGCTTCTCATCCCAATTACTCTTCTGAAAGGATTTCTGCTCTAACCGCATTGTTTCTCTTCCTGACTAGTCACATTCAACAATGCCCCTTTCTGGAGGGGTGTATAAACAGGAAAACAACTAAATATAGATCACAGGCAGAGAAGGAATAGAATGCAACAGTGTGCAAAAAGAGAAGGAGTGCTTGGACAGATGGTGTAGGGCCTAGAGGAAATCTGGAGGGTGAGAGAAGGAGGCTTGAGAATGAGCAACAGAGATGAAAAAAAAACATGGAAAGAAAAAAAAAATTCCCTGTGGCGTAATGGGTCTATGGGAGAAAGGAAGCGGACAGAACATCCCTCTGCTCCCTGGGGCAGCCTGTAATGAACTGGGTTAGCATCACCAGAGAACAGGGGCCAAACCAGGCTTGACACCTTGTTCACTTTGCAAGTATCCACTGCCTTGATCACAAGGTGGTCTGCAGAACAGTCCCAGGTATCACAGCCACCTCCTCCTGGACAGTTTGCTGTGGTGGAGCAGAGGGCAGGGAAGGTTAGTCTTTGTACTAAACAGAACGTAAACATTACTTAAGGGAATAGAAAACCATGAGAAATTCGGTGAGGTGCTATTTTAGACATCTTCCAGCCTTGGTCTCTTACTGGTTTTAGTTTTATTCCCTTCTGTATTAACACCAGTTGCTGACCCAGAGCAGTCTAACAGACTCCAGTAAACAGCCTGGCTTAGAGGAGAAAGAGGGGCCTCGCGTCCCTCCTTTCCCTCAGTGCAGCCCTTACCCACCCCTTACCCTTCCTGCCCAAGCCAGGTGGGACATGCCTGTAGCACGTTGTATTGGGAATGCAACCAGCAGCCGGCTGTATTCCCAATTACTGCTCGCTGCAGCTCTCAGCAGGCGTGTGTCGCTACCAGTGCCTCCGTAAACTGGGAAGACGAAGTGCTCCTGCGGTGAGTTGCCTGCCCTGCAGCCGTGGCAGCAGGAGGGAATGGGTGGCCGTGCTTCGGTGGCCTGCAGACAGCTGCTTGGTGTGCTAGCTGGAATCGTGGATGGAGCGGGGCTTGCACTAACACCCCGGGCTGCCAACCAGGGCAGCTGATGGGCAGGCGTAGTATCTGTTCTGCTGCCTCCAACAGAGAGGCGATGATCTCCAAGGGAGATGGAGGAACTGGTGAGAAGCAAAAACATCTTTGATTGCCATTGCTAAATCTGCCAAACCCTGATGGTTAGAGCCTCGGGTCATTTGTGGAAGGACACCTAGGGATCTGTGTAAATTAGGGCTGGATTCAAAACCTTCTGCTTCATTCTGTGCTCAAGTGGCTTCTCTACAAAGGCATGCTGTTCCCCAGCATCCTTCCAACAGATCTGCACAGGCGAAACTCTTAGTTGCTGATGACCTCTTTTTGGAACTGGGATGATTACATGGGGCTTTTTATATTGCCAAGCAATTTTATACTGTTTTGCTTTCTCGTCTGTGTTTAAGTCTGCAATTACTCATATTTCTTGTTTAGAAACACGTTTGGAAGAAAAATATACAGTGACAAAAAATAGCCATCCTATGTTCCATTTAACGTTTAGAAAAATTCTTCATCCTATCCTTTATTGTTGAAGTGAGACTTATTTTCATTTTAGGGAAATTTTTCTCGTTTGATCAAGCATGAGAAAAAATAAGATCATTATAGACAAGCTTTAAGAGGCAGCATAGGTAATAGCATTTTATAATGTTCTGAAATGAGGAATAATTCAGTTATAACTTTTTTTTTTTAAATTTCAACAACTTGTTTAGAAGGATATTCTTTTATAGTTAATTTATTGTTTACAAACCAAACATATCTCCATGAGTATTGCTGGATGTAAAGCAAAAGTCTAAGTCTGCTATTCATCTGATTGTGGAAAGACATGTCATCTTTGATGAGACTATATCTTATATGCACAAGTCTTTGCGGGATTGAAGCAAGGGTCTTTATACGTTTCACCTGTTCCACCCAAGTACCTCAAGCATCAGTTTTTTCAAGAGGTGATCATAAGGAACTTAATAATTTTTCTGTTTTGTGAGTTTTCAGTCTGAGGATTTTGTAACATCGCCATAATCTGTACAGAAGGACATAGAAGTTGGTAAAATGAAGTTCTCTGATGGCAGAAACATTTGTAAAGATTATTGTTATATAGCCTTAAGTCTAAAACATTCTCCTGTGCTTATAATAACTTGAGCTTTAAAATCGAGATATGGGTAGTCAGATATTTTGGCTTGAATTTACGTTTTTTCATCTGACTGTCCAGAAATGCTACTTAATATTGAGGAAGAACCAGGAATTGGGTTTATATTGCAGTAGAAAATTATGGGGTGTAAAGGTAATGTACAGTGTTTGTTCAGTAGTCTTCAAAATGCTGCAGACTGCCTCCACTCCATATTCTCCTCAGTGATAAAGTCTATGGGCATACTTGCAAGGTTCTGTTTTAATTTATTGATTTCTGACTGTCAGAGCAGATACTTTACTGTCTGAAAAGGTTAGGCTGTTTAAACCATAGCTATAAAAGACCACAATTCTTACCCCTTCTCTCCCCAGTAACACCAAGGTGTCCCAGCAGGAGGACCAGTCCAGGGAAGGCTGCAGAGTGCTGTGTTCAGCCAGGGTCAATCAGCAGCTTCTTTAGAGCTGGGGACCTGCTGCAGACTCCAAATTGTTCCATGATATTTTTTTTTACCAAGGAGGTTATCTGAGATAGGATTTTCATTATCTTCTAACGTGGTATTACTTGGCATTATTTCTGATGTTGAAAATCTTTAGCGGCAGTGCTGTTACATAAAGCCTCGTCTACGTCACACAAGTAACTGTGAATTAACAAGATGACAAATGGTCAAGAACCTGATTTCTATACACCAAATAAAGCTAATTGTCACGTTTTGCTAATGGAGCTCTGCGTTTTTGAGGCTCTACATATTAGCTCTTATTATAAAAGTATATAATAACCTATACAACATTAAATGTTACATATTTATGTGAGATTTTAATTCAAATGGACATTTGGGTAGTGATGGGTCAAAGGCTTCAGCTTTTTTACCCCAACAGACACACATACAGCACTGCAGATTTTCCATGGCCCCTGCTTGCTTTTCCCTGTTCTGGCTCCTGATGCCATCAGCAGTCTGGCTGCAGTCCCTGGATGCACACAAGTGCATGCACACAAATTCATGCACCCAAATTCATGCACACATCTGCCTCTACTACCCTGTTCGTGCTCCAGACAGCTTATTTCATAGACTTTCAAGCCCTGTTCCCACCTGGGCACCAGCAGCCACCACAGCCTGACTCCTTTAATTCATACCCTGAGCCTTGGGCATGCCTGAGAAGAGGCTGGGATGTGAGGGAGGAATTAGGGATTACAAATACTTTTAGTTTAAAAGACATAATGCTACACCACTGATGTAAGAGGAGCTTTCAGTTCATAGAATCATAGAATCATCTGGGCCGGAAGGGACCTCCAAAGGCCATCTAGTCCGACCCCCCTGCAGTCACAGG
>JAOQGH010000023.1:46145193-46228232 GCA_025769975.1 Gallinago jamesoni
CCTTTCTTCCAGTCTGCAGGGACTTCACCTGACTGCCACGACTTTTCAAATATCATGGAAAGTGGCTTTGCAACTTCGTCAGCCAGTTCTTTCAGGACTCTGGGATGTATCCCATCAGGACCGTGACTGTGTTCTGTGTCGGTACCCACCAGCTGAGGACAAGCAGGACATGGCTGTGCGAGGCGCTTTGGTTGTGAAGACAGAAAATACCCCGAGGAGTTTGTCAGTAGTGGATGTGATGGGGGGGCTGGGAGTGAGGGGTGGTAATGGAGAAAGGAAGTTCAACCAACCTCTGATGATGATGCAGTGCTTCTGGAAGGGAGGAGGGCTCACTTAGAACTAAATCTAAAATGAGAGGAGAAGGGAGGAGAGAGGAGCGCGGCAGAGAGGAGGAAAGGAGGCACAGTGAAATAAAAGGGAGAGAAACAAGGGTATGGAGAGGGTTGGAGTGAACGAGCAATCAATACAAGGCTGAGAAACTCCTGTCAGAAGCATACAGAGTGCTGGATGTCTGGAAAAAAAACCTATTTTGACTGTTTCAGCAGCTGTTCCTGCCAGCTGGTTTTGTGCTCTGCCCTCCCCCCCACCCTGAGGTGCACTGCGGTGAATCACAACTGGTAACTCCTCCTGCTGTACATGCAGAGTTTGAGTTGAGGAAAGCTAATATCCTCTAGTGTTTCCAGTTTCTGCCTGGAAATCCTGAGTGAGAGATAATCCACAGGCTCCCACTTCTAGCATAACGAAGTCCAGCAGTGGACACGCAGCTTGCCCCGGCAGTGTTACAGGGGGATGCAATAAAACATCTCCCTGAAAGATGGAAGCAAACTCAGCAGAAGGACTGTGGCTGGTCAAAGTTACATCTGTGTACCAGGCAACGTTTCTTTTTCATGTTCACAAACAACAAAGCTAGGCCAGCAAAAGCTCGATATTATAAATCAAACCTAAAACACTAGTGACATAATCCCAGCAAACTTCATTTCCCATTTTCAGTAACATCTTTTCCAAGTTAGATTTTGCTGGTTTGTAGCACATTGTAGCATTGCTGGCAAACTGCCATTTAAGATTTTAGTTAAGTGCTTTACTAAAAGGAGAACCAGCCCTTTACAACATCCGCTGCTTGTACACGGGGCTACAGTCATAATCCAGAAAATATCACCAGCATGATGTTATTAGGTTATTATCCATATGGTTTTTTCTATATCATGTTCTTATTTTTCTGTAATATAAAAATGCTAATAATTCTTAAAATCTCACTCGCGCTTTATTTTTTTGTATGGTTCATGTACTTTGCATTCCCCTAAGCTTGGACGATGAATCTAAGACAACAGATTGGAGGTTTTTTTCTTTACAGAGTTCACTGTGTTAGTTTTGTGGGGAAAAAAATGGTTCCAGAGACTTAAATGTTCATTTGCCAAGGTTCCTAACTATTGAAAATATATTGCCCATGCCAGTTTTTAAAAAAATACCATGGTAATTTCTGAAGAGTATATGGGAATAGAGAGAAAAACATTTGCTACAAAGTGTTAAAGACATGTTCCAAAAAAAGGTCCCATATTTAACTCTTCAATAATTGTTTCATTTACTAAAATTTCCACCATATCTCTGAAAAGTAATGCTGTCCCTTTCAAAACCAGTTCTATTGACTTTAAAAATACATTTTAATATCAATTATTTTCATTATATGTTTAAGTAAGTCCTTCAACATAAAATTTAGGACTTGAATTTAAAATAATAACATACATTTTCAGGACCTAAGCCAACATTACTTGCTGAGACAAGGCTCCATTTAACATGGAATAAAAAAGCAATACTTCAGAGAACAATGAAAGATAAAGCTTAAGGCTTAGCTATTATAAATTCACTCTGAGGCCTTGACTGAGGCTCGGACTGATGTGATAGCCTCTTAGATCAAGTTTTCATCCAAAGGGAACTTTCTTCTTGCTGTTGTGCCTGTGTAGTACTGAGAACTGTATCAAACAGCAATAGCAACCTACAAATGCGTGCTCCCAGTCCCGTGCTTATAATGAGCGTGCATTTCCAGTTGGATGCAAGTCAATAAGCATCTGATAGCAAATTGGATCGTGGTCCTGAGTAACACTTCCAACTACGAGTCTGAAGAATGAGTTATTTTCTATGAGAACGAGGTGTAGGCAGACGATCAATTTTCTGTTGGGATTACATGCTACGGTGCAGTTGTTTTTGCTGGGCTGTCCAGGCAAGTGATTCGGGGCTGCTGGCATGTGAGCTTGCTGCTGTAAGCAGCATGGGCTGGGTGTTTCTAAACCTTTCCCAGTACTTCTAGCAAACTGTGACTCTCTTCCTTTGAGCTCCAAATCTGTACCACTGTGGGCTCTCTAGTGTCATGTGAATTAAGAATTGATGTAGAAAACCAAATCAGTGATACACAGCACACTTGTGTCAGCAAGTGAATGTCCAGCTCTTGAGCTATCTTGGGCTTTGGTTTTACCACCGGTTAATGTAAAAGCCTAATGCATCCTCTTCCTGGCAGTTTTGTCTCCTTAATGTTGACAGGATGTGGTAAAAATAGTCTCCAGCCTATAGATATCTAAACAATGAAACTACCAATACAAATTTGGGAGGGGGAGTGTTGCCCCCAGCTTATTTATTAACACTATGTAGCAGCAGGAGGCAAAACTAGTTTCAGTAGATTTAGCTTGGTAGAAATCTCTATTTGGGTTAGAATATAATTTCTTCCTCATTTTGTTTTCAGAGAATAGTTAAGATAGGGTAGAAACATAGTTTCCCCTTGAAGGACCAGAGCAGCTTATTTTAAATTTCCATGGTAATCTGTACACAGCTTAAAAATTTATCTAGCAAACCTGAAGGGTAACTGAGCTCCAGCATGCAGAAATTAGTGACATTTCATGTTATGCTTGTGACAAATATGGCTGTTTCCAGTTATGATGCCTGATTAAAAGACTGTAAGTCTTAATGCGTATGAATAAGTTCATCTTGGAAATAGGTGAGTTGGTCCTGATTCATTTAAAATGGAGCAAGGTAGAAATGAAAATCTGTAGTCACATCAAGTCAGTGAGATTCTGCCTTCTTTAAATATGTTTCCTGTAGCAGTCTCTGTTTAGCAGCTTATGCTCATTTCACTTGTTCTTTTACGCCTTGCACCGAGTGTGGTTGAGGCTCTCAACCTCTGTGCCAGCGTCTCCAACAAAAGGCTACAACTGGGTTCGTTAGCCTTCTGCCACCACGGCAGGTCTGTGAGTGTGTTGTGACGGGCATTAAGGAGTGTAAAAGGGAAACTGCTCTGGGGCGTACGTGGGAGCTGAAGCTCAGTTCCCCCTATACCTGCTGAAAGCGTTCAAGGAGTCTAGACAGGGCAGCAAAGGTATGGAACCATGGCCATGGGCCAAATGCAACCCATATTGAACAGTTTATGAGAAAGGCAAACCAGCTTGTTTCTCCATTATGTTATCAAATTTGATATAACCTATGTTGCGATGTGTCATCTGAACTGTATTTGGGGGGGGGGAGATATGGTTTTTTATGAAAAGCAATGTGTGACCTTGTAGTGCTATTTACATGCTTATTATTAATGATATAGCCTATTGCATATTAGGTAAAGAATGCAGATGTTACACTGCTGCATTTATCATACAAATCACAGTCACAAGGCAAGTCCAGGCAAAGACTGCTAAAATGCTTATGAATAATACAGCACTATGCGTTTTAGTTGTGACTGGCGCTCTGTAAAAATGTTGATTATTTCAGGAAAGCAAATGAGCTTCCTCTTAACAATTGCTGGCGCTCAGAAAGAAAAAGATTGTTGGTCTGCACATTGTGTGGCTCTTACTTCTCACTGCTATCCACATATTAATCCTTGGGTTTTTTTTGTTGACCTCAGGCTGTCTCCTCTGCTCTGACTCACTCCTTTTCCCACTGTTTTCTGCATGGTCCCCTGTGCATTCATCACTGTTGATTTCTCTCTTTTTGGTCCCTCTTGCATGGAGGCAGGCAGTGTTAAGCCAGGGAGGCTGCTTATGTCACATGTAAGCTTATCACCCATACCATGACCACCAGTGAGGTAAGACAATGGAGGATGAAAGATATTTGAGAAGTTGTAGGGACATATGCAGATGCAAGGCAGCAGCCTCACCTCATCAGTTCTCTTCCCAAATTCATTATGTCATGAGGCTGAAGAGATACATTGCAGTACCTGTCTCTCTCTCTGCCCCAAAGCCAGTCCCTAGCCATGACTATGCACAAGATTGATATCATGCCACACAACTGATGGACAACAGATGACAGGAAATTTCCTTGATCAATGCATCCCAGGTTTCACTAAGCACACAGGCTGGCCTTAAACCTCCTGAGATTTCTTTTGGGGCGGGGTAGTACAAATCTAGAGCCGAAGAGTTTATTTTGGCAATAAAACAGTAATCTGAATGTAAAAGAGACTGAATTTTGGAAGCAGCTAAAGAAATGGAGATTGACAGAAGGGAGATTGACTGACATCTTGATGTCAGATCCCAGTGCTATGTCTCTCTTCCTTCTCTTGTGATGAAAAAACTGCCTGAGCCGGTCTTACAGTGTGCCTAAGAGATGGTCTCATTCCACTTGACCTCATCCCCTCTGGCAATGTCTTTTAGAGCTCAGGCTTTTCATCCAGCAATACTTAACCTCTGATTCTCATGTGCTTTGCTGTGATCTCTGCATTGACGTGCGATGGTGGAGTTCCCCTAGTTGATCATGAGGAAGGAATGCAACTCATGGGCTGCTTCATGCCTTCCAGCCTAAGGGAAAGTAATCAATTCCTAGATCAGGTGGCAAAAATTGCAATGACAGTAGCTACTATTGACAGGTACCTTCGGTAAATAAAATGATTCTCTGCTTGACTTAAAGATATATGTGTGACTGCAGGTATTAAAAATCAGATGAACCAATTTAAAAATACGTAGTATGTGACCATCTGAAATGGTCAGGTACTAGCTGCAACCCTCTGCTTTCCTCCTTGTCGTACTACAAACAGATCTTTCCTCAGTAATAGTCAGGAGTCACTGAATACAGGGATTTGCTTGGCAAAGATGTCTTTATAGTCTTTTCATCAATAATAAGGCCCATTGTTTTCTGCTGCATATGTGGGGGTTTTTCCCCTCTTCTTTTTTAAAGAACTGCAAGCAAGAAGAAACATTTTTTTATTCAATTTTCAGAGTGACAAGTGACATCTGACTGCCTCCAGCACATTGGTTCCAATAGACTTATGAATAGTAGCACAGTCCAAAACTGCTGTGTCAGAATGACATAATTTAATACATCACTAGGGATATGTGAAAAGGGCAGCAGTCTGTGGAGCCAGACAATCAAAGAATTTTGGTTTTCAAAGAAAGAAGGACCTTTAGGCAACCATGCCTATTGTTCCTTGAAGGAGTGAGGCGGTAACTTAGCTGTTGGAATATGTTGGAAAGTGCACGAATTTCGTACTCTTGCAGTTTCCTTCCCATTTTTCATCCTTTTCTTGGCGTATTCTCTCACTCCCATCTTTGTAATGCATTTTACATCTGTAGTTGTCATCTGTTTGTTTAAAAAAAAAAGCCACACAGTGGCCTCAGACAAACGGTTGCTGTGTGTGCAGATACTGGACGCACAAAAGCAGCATCTTTAGTGAATCCATGGCACAGGAGACCGAGTACAAATATGCAAACTGACTGGCACGTGCCTGGGTTAGCAGGCTGAATCTTATGTGTTAACCGAAAAACCAGAACGACCAAGTGAAAAATGGAGAGGAGGCAGCCTGTGTCTCGCCTGTTAAAGCTCAGGCAAGTCAATGGGTTGCTTGTACAGGAGCTGTTCTAATACACAGGAATACGTGTGATTTAGAAGGTAAGCTTTTTGTGTTGGTGGCTTTTTCTCTTCCTTGCAAAATGTCTGGCATGCAAGGGGCACTGAAGGACTGTGCCATCTACAGCAGTGAGGTGGAACCGCTGCTTGAGCTGTCCCAAATTTCTGGAAGTGATGGGTGAAAGTCAGGATGTTTTGAATTGGCCTGAGTGTCCAGCGGAGGAGGAGGATGATAAGGATGGTCAACTGCTGCAAGTTGCCTCAGCTCACATCAGCTGTTCCCAGAGGTTTACCCAAGCGTTATCAGCAGCGACTGTTTCCTTCAATTCTTGTAGGAATTTAGTCTGGGGAGGAAAACTGATGGGTTCACAGCTTTGGAAAACCAATAAGTGTGTTTATGAATAGTGGCATCAAGTACCCCTTTGCTATTTTACCAGTGTACTTCAGATCTAATAGATGCAAGACAAAATAGTAATTCAGTTTTTATACCCAGTTGTATTCCTGCTCATCGTATGACATGTGGTAGTAGTGTGTGAGGAATTCATGAGAGAGCATAAAAGTAATTGACACAACTTAGTTTGCTTCTGATAGCTACAACTTGGCAGCAATTTCTTGAATGATAAATGATAGAATTAATATCTCAACAGTAAGTTTTGTAGCCTTGACCTCTTCAGGTTGCGGTCTTGCTTTTCTCCCTAAATGTCACAATTTCTGTATTTAGAAAGGTGGATTTTGTTTTGACTGTCTCAAATGGTCTGCAGCTGCAGAAGAAAAAAATGCTCTTTCAAGCATTAAAACTGTTTCAGAGTTGTTTCCTCAATTTCTTATCTTCTGTTGCCCGTCTCATATGTTGTTCCTGTCCCCCCACCACCACAGTCTCACTGCTTATGATAAGCTGTGTGAAAACTACAAACAGAACGCTTCACACCTTGAGGCAGCTGCCCATAACCACCCGGGGGGTTCATTTTTTCTTTTCTTCTTTTATTGTTTAACCTTCCTGAAAGCTTGAAGGTACTGCCATTTTATTTCAGCGGATTCAGGATAGATAGTATCTCATTAACAGGCCTCTTCCAAAGGCATGTCGTATGCTGATGGTGACCTACGTCATAGTACTTCTGGGTTTTGTGGCTGCTGCCTGGGCTTGCAAATGAAATAAGGCCTTTAAAGGTTTATACTGCATTGCTAGCAGTGCATTTGGGGTGGCAGCAATTGCTCACACTCATTGAGCAGCAGTAGCCAGAGTGCAAAATTTTGACTTGTTTTTCATCCTTTGTTAGTGACTTTTTAATGAAATGGTCAGGAGAGCTTCCAGACGATGAATAAGACTGTTATCTTCAGCATCATGAGCTAAATTAAAAAAAAAAAAAGTGGAAAAATATAGATCTTTCGTGTGGGCAAATGCAGTAAGATGAAACAAGAAGAACCAGCTGTGAACTACTGGACAAGCATATTCATAAAACTGGAGAGAGATGTGTCTTCAGTTTCCTCATGCGTCACTGGAACTCTTTATCTGCTTCATGGCACTGAAAAATAGTAAAAGGTCATGGAAAAAAAGTGTCTTAGCCTCTGCTGGCCTGTTCCACAGATGAGAATGATTAATGGGAGGTGCCCCCTCAGAACTGATGACAGAATTTGACTCATTGTATTTGCTTAATTTTTTAATATGTTGGTTTTAGTGGTGATTTTTAGCAGTTTACTTAGAGGGACTAAGGATATTCTTTGTCAGAATTGCTGAGTTGCGCCGTGCCCACTCAGTCCTCGTGAGATTTTGGTGTGCTGAATATTTCTGGTTCTCAAATACAGGAAGTTAGGCAGAATAATGGAACTGTGTCTGCAGTGCATTTTCTTTCTACTTATAAAATTTGTATTTTAAAATCCTGCTTCAAGACTGTACCTACCATTTACTTTTAGGGACATTATACTATCACGCTCTTTTCTATCATTTAATTTGCAATTGATTGCTTTCTCCAGTGAGGTTGGAAAATTAACTTGGATGCTCATGAAAATAGCATTTAAAAGATACATTGTTGCTTCAGTGGAAGAGAAAAGAGGCTTTTTGGCAAAATAACACAGGATACCTCTGAATATGTCCTTTACTAAATCCAAGGGCTTTGTTTTGATGCGGCAAGGATGCAAATTTTACATTTTTTTGCTCTCTTGTTAAGGCTGCGGATGAGGAGTCTGCAGCTAGGCATTTTACTGCAAGACTGTGATAAATATTTTCAGGCATGTACAGACGAAAGCACAGTGTGTTGCCATGTTCCTGTACTAGCTGGAGTCTCAAGAAACACTATAAATCATCGGCACAGGGCTGCACAATCCTGTATAGAGGCAGGAAGAGTGGCTCTGGCCAAAGTGTTTGGCAATGATGTGGTTCATGCTTCTCTGGTCTTGAGCTGGAGTCTCTGTTTAGCTCCATGTTGTGTGAGGTATTTGTGTCCCTAATTGTCATATAAATGTTCATAGAGTGATTTGGAAATGTGGTGTGCTGTGAACAGTTATTTATTTTTGTTCCAAAGTATGGATTGGAAGTATGAGAGAATTGAAAGTAAACTGGGAATTAGGCCCATATCCTGCAGACACTTGTGCAGATGTAGCAGCTGAGTAGGCATGCTTATATTTAATCATGTGCATAAATGTTTATATGAATAGTGTTTCTTTTTTTTTTTTTTTAAAGTGAGAACTTTTATATTGTTGCCTTTCGTCAATACACTTCTTATATTACAAAATTTTAATACTTTTGTTTTATAGCTTCTTGAAAAATCTGCTTGTAGTGTAAAAAGTCTGTTCAGATTTGCCACAGTAGCCAGGAAAGTAGGATAGAGCAATGGACATTGTATAGATCTAAATAAGTAGTGCAGGTACCAGAATTATCCAGTAAAATACTTTTGGTCAAATCAAAGTCAGAATTCAGATGCATTTCATGTAAGAACAGTATAGAAGTTTAAAACGAAAGCCCTCACTACTTGCAAACACTTCAGACACACAAGAAACTTTATGATGAGTTGTCTCCTTGAACTTCAAATTATTGCAAATTGCTTCAAAATGTTCAATGTGGAGCATTGCAAATACATGGAATTCCTGCTCTGCTCACACTGGAGCTAAAGCACAGTGCAAGTAGGTATTAACAGTTTTTTACCAAACTGCTCAACCAGGGACATACGAGGACCAAGTCTCCCAAAGACCCAATCTCCAGCATGCAAATCCTTCGTCAACAGTAGCGTGAGACAGACTGACTTTCTTGCCCCTTTCCCAGGCAGGTAAATTGCAGCTATTCCTTTAGAATGCATAGGGTTACCCCCTCCAATTAACTGAAGTAAACACCACCTTACTTCACAAAAGCAAATTTTCGTTGAAACGTGATATGATTTTAGGAATGCAAAAATTTCAGTTCTTTTTAGTAAATTAGGAAAATTTGGCTGCAGGTTTGGGGGGTTGGCTGCAGGTTGGTGTTAGCTTTCAGTTGGCCTTTTCATACTGTCTCAAAATGCAAACTGGAAATGTAGTGGTGCTCAGGGCTGTGTGGCAGTGGAGCCACACCATGAAGATTTCACGTGTGTGCTTAGTGAAGGCTTGGGTAAAATTTCACTGGGATTGATTTAACGCTTACCATTCATTTAGGGTAAAGATCAGCAAAGAAGGTCCTTCACAGAGTTCAAATGAGGACAACAGGTAAAACAGTAAGGACCAATAATATAACTACAGGCTACATGCAAAGCAAAGCAGTATGAGATTTGCCTAAACTCAAGGGAATTAATAAAGCTTAATGATGCCTTGTGAGAAGAGCCAAACAACAGAGAGGAGGCACCCCAGAAGATGGATTGCACTTTCTGCATAGGCTCAAGGGAACGTCTTGGTAGAGAATAGTTCCTAGCCAGGGTCTTGTTCTGGCAATCAAAGGCAGAAGTTTCTCCCTTTCTGTGGCTTGCTCTTGCTTTGTAGATAGGATTGCATGAAGTATCTAATCCCATCAGCCCTCTTTTTCCGGTAAAAGCAGTCATAAATATTAGCCATTCCTTGGATGAAAGAGCTCAGCAGGCATATTATTAAATAAACCTACCACTTTTTCATCATATTGCATTAAATTTAGGAAATTAATGTCTTTTAAGCCTTTACATCAGAAGTGATTATGGGGATTCACTCACTCTAGTGATTTGAATCAAACATGTATGTGTAAAACACTCTCAATTGAATTTCTGGGTTGATGGGCAGGCAAATATTTGTAAAATATATTAGAGTTTGATAGCATGGTTTATTTTCCTACAAAGCTTTTTTTCAAAGATATGAAAGATAATGGAAACCAACCTGTTTGAAGCAGTAAAAGTATGAGTTATAATAAGTAGACATGTTGCCTGGAATTTACAGAAGACCCACAGGAATCAGCTAACTCTATTGAAAATCCTGGCCGTTGTATTTATATAAGCTATTGTACTCTATATCTGATTTTTTCCCCCCAATGTGTCTTCTGTGACTCATCTTTCTTAAAATAGTTCATCTGGTAATTCAGTAAAGACAATACATCACATACATTTTCCTGCAGGACTGCAGGGTAATAAATGACAATATGGGGTTGGATTGGGGGAAGGGTGTAAATAAACAGATCTGTCTACAAAAGAGAGCAGAGCTGAAGCTGTCTGCAGCAAACAGTAAAAGTTCTGTCTCCTGAATAAAACACACATAGGAAAAAATATCTGTTTCAGTATTTAAACAAATAAAGTATTTAACCAACAGGAGAGTGACAGGCAAATAAATCTATATTTGCTTCTGGTATTGGTCCATCTAGAGGAAGAATGTGCAGCCAGAAAAACGAGAGAAGACGGGCTGGTTTCTGATTTGCCTTTAGCAAAATCTGCTGGAGAAAGTGCCCAAATTCCGCTGTACTGAACTTTGGAAGACAGCAGAAGCAGTGGGAGAGAGAAAGAGGAAGCCAACAAGGGCAGAGGAGCAAGTAACAGGAATGAAAACTATTTCCAGTATCAGTCCAGTATCAACGCGACAATTATTTCCAGAATCAGATATCCAGTGAATGAATTCTACTCATGCAGGGGACAGGGGAAAACAAAAGGATAAAAAAATAATAAATATTTTTTCCCTATTACATGCTAGCAACTTAAATATGCTTCACAGTATCATCTTAAAACTACTATTTACCATTCACCCTTTGGTACTCTTAGATAGGAAGATATATTTTTCAATCGTTTTCGGGGTAGATAATGCAGGATTTTTTTTTTCTTTTCCCTTTTTTTGGTAGACTGTTGGTGAGGACTATAGCAGAATGTAGACCAGTAAAATTAGCCTTGTAATAAAGGAGCTGAAGTGGTCCAGCCTTCCTGAGGAGGTTTACAACTGCAGAGACGGCTTTGTGGGTGGCATTGCTGATGGAGGGGAGCTCAGCAGTGAGGGACACTAAGCATGTAGAAAGAAAGAGTCATGAAAGAACATGCAGAATGCAAAAAGTAATAAAAATTGCATGCAGATTCATGCCTCTTCCCTACATCTTTCAAGAACTTTTCAGGCTATCAGTTTTCAAGAAAATATTTTCTCTAACTCCTCCCATCCCACCTCATTTTCTGATTTCTTCCTGTATTTTCTTAAAAAGTTCTTGGGAGCACAAGCTTTTGGTAAAAAAAAATGCAGTTTTGATTCTAACCTACCTATGACTCTTCTCTAAGGGCTCCAAGTTCCTCAAGTGACCAATCACCTATTCATATATCATCATATATTCATATCATACATTTACCATATTGTTATGTCTTCCCAGGGTTCTACTTTGGATGAGAGAGGTATATACATAAGCTGCTCGTCGGTTTGTATTTTCGCTGTTAAAATGAAACAACAGCTCAGTTTCAGGAAGGCTGTCTCTCCACTCCTTTCCATACTGATCACAGTCTCTTAAAGGAAAGAGCTGATGACCTAGGTGGACCTGCTGGTGCAGCCCACGGGTGCCGAAGAGCACACAGTCCAGGAGACAGCCAAGGAGATGAAGAATCGGATTTGTCCATCTGGAGGCACAAAGCCTGGTTTACAGAAGGGAGTGTGATCAGAGCGAGCAGAATTATCCTTGCAACCAAAGTGCTGTCTCTCCAAAATCCATCCAAATTACATGCCGTGCACTCTCACATCCCTTTGGCGGATGCCATTAATGTGCAGTTGTTCAAATCAGAATGGAGGAAAGTTATTACCCTTCTGCTGGGGCTGGGACAGGGAAGGCATGGGTAAAAATCACTATAGACTGTTATTCTATTCAAATCTTGGAGGTTTTAAAGCATGCAATATAACACATATATCTATCAGCGTGTATAATTTTTACAATTTACTTTCAAGTTCTGACTTTACTTGAAACTACTTTCAGGATTTTTTTTAATGAAATCTTTACAGAGAAGGAAAATCCAGATTAGAAATTAGTGTTAGCTAAATGAGGGGAGGTAAGCAGATGGCCAGTTGCTGCATAAAGCTTAGAGAAAACTACCTATTGTGCAAACTTGGAGTTGGGGGTTGGCCTTTTGTTTGTCTTCAAGTTTAAAAGCTCAAGTGGAGTTTAATTAAAGTTACATTCTGTTACTTAAAATAGTTCCATTCCTGCAGTGAAACTACTTTCAAAGGTTCTTTCCAACATTGAGTTAAAATGGCTACAGTCTTTAAAGTCTTAAAATATATCAAATCCTATAATTGCCATTCTCCCCCCCCCTTTCTCTAAGATGTAGAATCTGTCAAAAAATCTCTACTTTCAACTCAAATGCACAGCTATATTTAAAGTCTGCACTATAGTTTCCTATGTTTTTTTTAAATGGCATTATTTCTGTTGGATTAATGTACGCACAGCCTTCTGAAAATCTTCACTGCAGCAGAAATCTAGGTATTAGATTTCAACATCACTTCTGAAGCCGTAATTCCAACACATCCCCCCCTCCTTTTTTTTTTTTTTACCTTTCCAGCTGCAGATTTCCACATGGCCACATTTTGAGATACAATGAATAATTTCAACGTAACAGAAGGCACATGTTATCTAGAAACAGCTGAACTGTGGAAGTAATCAAATTCAAGGCTTTAAACCGTGCCCTAGACTACACTGCCTGTTGGACCTATTGAAAAGACTATGAGAATGTGTTTGTAGATCATCTGTGCTGTGACTTGCGTCTCTCCTGACAGCAGTGCTGTTGCAGATACGTGTGAAGAACCAGTTGAAAGAGGTGTGTTGTAATTCAGTGTAGTGTCCCTGCTTCTATTTCTTGTCTATGAGCTTGAGTGCTCCTAGCGAGTTGTAAAAGAGAGTCTTAGACTTCAGCCAGCACTTGAAATGGACTCTAAATTCCTTATTTAGCTGCATGTTTAAAGATAGATTTGACAGTAGCAGCAGTATCTCTATGTAGTTGGTTGTCAAATGTATTTTATATTTGCTTGGCTACAAGTACTGCATTGCACAACATATTGCTTCCTCTTTCCCCACCTCCCCACTCTCATGGAAAGTGGTGAGCTAAGTTATCTATGTGAGACTGTGAACATGTATGACATTTCTGTGAAAAAATTTTGCTTAGAGGATAAAGATGCTCCCTCACAAAATGAAGTATTTGAGATCTTTATCATCAAAATACTGGGTCATTTTGTGGATTGACTTGCCAAATGCATTTGTGAGTATGTATACTTCTCATTAGTAATTCAAACTAGCTTGCTGGTGGGACCCTACACGCTTTTGCTTCCAAGTGCATGGGGCAGGAGAAACCTTGCTGAGAAACTGTTAGGTCTGGATAATGTTATTGTCTTTTCTTTGACTCCATAGAGATGTGTCTGTGGATACTATCTACCTATGTGGTTTATTCACATTAATACTATATTTGCAGCTGCAGTGGGTGAATGAAAGTTACCTGACAGCATCGTATGAGGCATAACTTCCCTGTCCAGGGTGGAGGCCTAGAACAAAGTCAGTCTTAACTCTTGGAGCTCCCGAATTCAGGAGCTCTGTAAGACCCCGATACAGATGAGGTTTTGTTGGTACGCTTTGAAATTGCTTTACAACAGATGACTCAAGCAGAATTTAAAAAGTCAGCAGCATGTGTCTTCTGTGGAAGCTGAAAGGAGCACGCATTGGAGACTTCCAGTGTCTTCAAGATTTTGAGGGAGTTTTTTGCGTACTGTGAAATGTAGTGCTTTATTTGGGTGCTAGTTCTTAAATGTTATGAGGCTTGTTTGACCTTCAGTTCCAAATATGAGATTGGCAGCTTTGTATATGTGCAAAATGATTTGCATATTAACTTCTTTATCATCATTTGGAAGTGAAAATAAGACTACTGTTTCATCAACTGATTATACTTGCTTCTGGATTACCTTGGAGAAATGGGAAGCACTGACGTATAACTACATTTATATGATGTGAAATTCTAGAGGAGGCTCTAAAAACTAAGGCATACAGTGTCCAATGTCAAAAGTTTAGGATTGTTTTATATGTGGTACTTGAATTGCTTAGGTGGATTCCAGGAGTACCTAGTGAAGGACTTTGGTTAAGCTGTATGGGCAAAGCAGAGAAAATGGCCAAATATGATCTACATTTTTTAATGTCTTTCAGGTGAAGATCAACACAACAGAAAGAACAGTAGAAGGTTAAGGACTATTCTAAGTTTTGTAAATCACTGGAAAATTTTAGCTTGTGCTTTTTTAGCCTCTGAAAGCTACTTTACCTTTAAAATATAGCTACAGGAGAAAGTGAGCTTTTGTCCCATGCAGTCAGAACCTAAAGCAACGCTTGGATCTTGGTTCCATTCTGTATGTGGGATTGGGAGAAAACAAAAAAAGCCAACAATAAAACAATATTTAAGTAATGCAAAGCTTGATGAAGGTCATTTGGGTTTTGGATCGTGAGGTTTTTATTTGGGGGAGGGGATGTGTAGAGTTGCAGGAGGAGGAAGAAATGGTAGTTGACCCAGCAATGACCGAAAATAAGCTTGATGGTGTCAGGTTGACTAAGTATATTAGGAACAGCTGCTTTTCATGTATACCAAACAGAATCCTTGACTATCAGCTATCGACTTTTCTAACAGGCATCTGGAGTTCCAAAAGTGATACGCAGCGGCCCATTACTATTTTGAACAAGACCTCATATTTCTTCTTCTAAAGATATATTAGAAACTGCAATTCTGGTGACCTCTAGCAGACCTGTATGACTTAAGCACCCAGGATCTCATTTCTTCCTTGATAATTGTTTTTCTGCTCTATATCTCCCTTGAAAATTGAAGGTATTAGCTTGTTTCAATCATGTGTGACAGTGGTACTCTCTATGCTCTGCATTAGAAATCAGCGATGTGGAGCCTGCCTGGCCTGCCATACAGGAGGAGGCTCTGGAGGACAGAAAGTGGAGGGGTCCTTGCTCCAAGTCCCTCCTTGATAATCCCAATTAGTAATGAGGAACTTGCTGAAATGGAATTTGTGTATAAATCAGCTAATTTTTTTGGCATAGAGCATGTACATCAGAGTAATACCAGAATACAAAAAAAAAAAAGAACTTAATTTACAGCAGCTACTTGTGGAAATACCTTTCCTGTTCTGTACCACACACATGTATGGTTGGACTTGGCGATCTCAGAGGTCCTTTACTACCATTAAGATTCTGTGATTCTGTGGAGAGAAGATGAAGGGCTCTCACTGAACAGCGAAATGTGAGTGGCTTTCTGGCGGTGGTCCCTCCTGAGGCAATCAGGAAGCTCCCTTCTTGGGCCCAGACCCTACTCAGGAAAAAGAATTTATGTGGACTTTGGCACAGATGTGTGTCTGTAGATCTGAGAATAACTTGTCCCTGACTGAGTGGCATAGAGGATTTGCGTTCAATTTTTATGAACCCTCATAAGGCCATTGTTCTCCAATTTCTGATTGATTGTCTTTATGTAATGAGGACAACTAATATAGACTTGTCAGAGTGACTGAGGAAGGTCAGCTGTGGCTGCTTTAGTTTAACACAAGCTGCTAAGGTTGCAGGATGAATTATGTTTTGTTGTATGCAATGAAAAGCACATGATTTAAGTGTTTGGGTTTTTTTTTAACTGCCTGAGGAATGTGCTTTCCCTCTCTAAATCTTACTCTGTTGTACAATAGTCCTAATTGCAAATTAGTTCAGATTGATTGATATCCTCTGGCCACAGTCCCTCTGTCAGTTTTAGAAGGTTGATCTGGAGATAATGTTTTCAAAAGACCCTGGTTGGTGAGCTTTTGAGGAGAGGTGTCAATTTTCAGAGCAGATAATCAGTCACAACTTGGACTGACCAGGATCCGTAGGTATTCAGCATTTCAGAAAGTCAAGCCCAGGTGGTTTGGTGTGGGCATCTGGTGGTGTTCATTACTTGTGCTACCAGAGACTAGGGGTGGGAAGGTGAGAGACCACAGATTCTGCAATAAAATCTTCTTAGGGCCTGCACCTTTACTTTGTGTAATCCCCAACTCGGCTGCATTATTTTTATTACAGGGTAATGCTGAAAGGTGTGTTGATGTGGGCATGGCAGTGGTGTCTGAATCACCTGTCTGGACTTCTGCAATAAAAAAATCCTTCACTTCTGCCAGATAGCCTCAGTCACAGACCCCAGAGCCCATTGCATCAGCCCTCCACAAAACCAAAACATGCAGAGGACAGTTCTGCAGAGAAGTGAAGTAGTCCTGGGTGCACCCTTGTCCCCAAGCTGGAGTAGCAGAAGGAGGTATTGGCTGCAGTTAAGCTCAGATGAGATTCCCAAACATCTTTTCTTGGAGTCCCTTCTGTTTCTCCTCCCACCCAGCCTCAGAGCTTCCCAACAGTTCCACACATTCTGGAGTTCCCCAGTGATCCTAGCACAAACCTATTCATAGTCTTTACTCTCCTCCAAATACCCTTCCTCTCCAATCTCGCCTCTAGTCCCTAGAGGTGCTCTCTGCTACACTCTGCTTATTTGCTGCTGTCTTTTTGGTGGCCACTGCTACTGCCCTGTATGTCAGACCTGACCTGTGACCTTTCTTGAGGCAACCTCCATTCTGGGCTCCCCTTTCAGAGGAAAATTCTCGTGTCCTGCTGTGAGGCTGTGAAAAGCCCAAGCACCAACTGCAGCCACCAAAATACCACACAGGAGGCTGAAATCTCAGAGATTGCTTCTCTTTCTGTTTGCTCTACTCCCTGCACACAGTCCACCTCAGAAGAAGCTTGTCTGGTGGGCCAGTTGTCAACCTGGAACAGGTGGTTGAATTCTTAAGGCTTTACAGTAATCTCAGATTTAATTTGTCTCTATTTTGCTTCTGGATACTGGGACCCTGCACCTAAGCTGCTGGTCCTCATGACACAAGGTCTCAGTCTATGAGTTACAATGGTTGCTCATCCCTGTCTCTCATAGGGCTCTCCACTTTGTGGGTGTTCTTTATAGCCTGAGCTCCTCTACTTCAGCCTTAGTTTGCCTGTCCACTGGGCAAAGCCAGACCTGGGAAAGGGTAAGAACCACACAGTCCTCTTGTCTTAAAGGGCAGGGAGTCTTCCTGACTGGAGAGCTTTCTCTTTCCCTTGAGAAAATTACTCTTTGAGCCAACTTTGCCTAGCAGCTCTTCACACCAATAGTGAAAACAGCAGTTGTTCAGCACTGAAGCACAGATTGAAGAAGGGCTTGCCTTTTCTTTTCTGAGTTATCATTTTCATTCAGCTGGTTTTAGCAGAAAATGCCCCCAAGATTTGGCAAAAACACTGCCCCATTCCAAGCAGTTCCTGTTCAGTGACAGTGGCCAAATCAATTTGCTTTTCCCAGTGGTTAGGAATGGATTGCATTGCCTTCCCCGGTGTCAGGCTGCTAGGCTCACAAAAATCTTAATAGCTCTGTCTGTGCATATTTTTATATGAGTATTTTTGGTGGTCTGACTGACTTTCCAGCCCTCGAGGCAGAGAAACTGGAAAAACCCTTCATGGAAGTCTTTTCAGGGAAAGAGGCTTTCCTAAGTGGATGGAGAGAGTTCCTAATGAGAGTTGTGTTATTGCTTCATTTTTATAGCTGAACAGATTTTAATTCTGTTGTAGTATGAATCGCTATCCTAACCTGAGAAGCAGCTAACTTAGCGTATTTGCAAGGACGTAGTACTGCCTGTATATTTTCCACATGCTATGCTGTTAAAATAAATGGCCATTGTATGAAGTTGGATCAAACACTTTCCTGGTTATAAGTTCTGATGGCCAAGTCATGCTGTAAAAGCCTTACTACCGATCTCCACAAATATGCTGAGGATATTTTCTGTAACTGAGGCTTTTACAGCCAGACAGTGGCACTTCAGTGTGGTAAGATTCACTCATTACAGCATTTTGGTCAAGCTTTTGTGCGCCGTGTGGCTGGAATCGTTCCCTCAGAAGGGGGCAGAGCTTCCATAAAGGTTTGGAAGGTTTCCTCAACGTCTTCTTTGTGGGACAGGTGGTTGATGGGGTGGATGTTTTGGAGGAAGGCGGCACCCAAACTGGCTTTGCCTTTTGGGCTGTTGCCTGAAGGATTTAGCTTTATTGCTGTGTTGGAGAGTACGTGGTGCCCCAGGGTTTGGTGGAAAAAGGTTGCAGGGACCTGCGTGGACTCTGCCTGCGTGGCATGGCTGCATCTTCTTGTAACACCTGATGATCACAGCATTTCCATCTGGACTATTTCTCTGTCATTATAGAAAGTTTGTGGCAGACCGTTTCATGTAGGTGCAATAAAAACATGAAGTTTTTATGAGTAAAAATGAATCATGAAGTATTCACTGTGAAATAAACTTGTGTTGAAATAATGGCATTGATAAATCCATGGATTGGTGCTTGCAAACATAGCTCTGAAAAAAATCTGCCTTGATGTAAATTCTGTTGCATAATCTATGGGAGCTTTGTGTTAATTTTAGGATGAGAGTTGATTTTTTTTATGCTGTACTCCTATATCCTGTCAATAATGTATGAAATTGTGAATATAGAAGTTAAGAATAAATGCTTTTAATAATCAGTAAGAGGTTGTTGTATGGAAATTGGTGTAGTTTAGACAGTGGGTCTTGACTCCTGCATTTGTTGCTATTACAGTTTGAAAGGACCCATACTGAGAATGTATGTAATATATTTCTGCTACAAGGTCTTTTTATATTACCAGGGTGACACGAGCGAAGCAGTGCAATAATATTAACTGCCAAATAGAAACATCCTTGTAGACATTGATTTTTTGATCGCATTCTCAGATCCCCAAGAAAAAAAAGACAGCAAAGTGCCATTAAAAATGGCATTGAATGGCAGAGGGGAGTTGAGAAGCTGACACTGGGAAACGGAGAGCAGAATTTATGAAAAAAGTCTCCTTGCCTTCAGCACTTCCCTCAACATCATCCCCGTTCCAGTCTGCAACCCTGTCTGGCCTCAGAGTTTGCTTCAGTGCAAACACTATGTTTTCAGCAATATTCTAAAGCAGGCAGCTTTTTGTTTTGTCTTATTTTATATTTCTTCTGCCTGACAGCAAATTTAGTCATAAATCCATATAAGAAATTTATTTTTAAGTTGTCTTTAAAAATGACTGTTCCTATTTGGTATTGTTGTGTTCATTCTCCCATCTGTAGCTTTTCTGTGCTGGCAGAATAGAGGCTAGCTAGAAAATCTGATTTAGGATTAGGGTCAGTCTCTAGCTGAATTTGACCTGGATGGCACTGAACACTTAAGGATTCATTGCTAATAAATAATTTTGTCAGTCATCTTCACAGTATCAGGATTAACATTGTCTATGAGATGACGAATTTCTTATTTTAGTTCAAGAATTTTGTAATAAAAAAATTGAAACAAAAATTCAAGTAAGTTTTATGGATCATCTGTTTCCATGGAAATTTAAGAATTTTGCTGATAAAACCAGTAATTAAATCCTTCATGAAGAAAAAATAGATTAATTATTGACAAGTTGATATAAAGTGTGATTATTTTTATAGCTTTGCATATCTATATATATATTTGCATGCCTGTCTATAAAGATATTTAAGAAGGTATAAATAATGTAATAGATTTAGCAAATTAATAAGAACTTTTTTTGTACAGTGATGTGTACATCACTGAATGTTGAATTTCTTAACTTGTCAGTGCTACTTTTAAAGGTACATTAATATAATTTTATTCAGGCTTTCATCTAATTTTGAATTATAGTTACTTGATTTCTTTCTATGTAATTATTTAATCTTTGGATTCTCAATAATTCCTATAATAATCTGAATTTATGTTTAAGTATCTTTATTTCTCCTTTTTTTTTTTTTTTTGAAGTCAAAGTTGATAGAATTGTTTTCATATTTCATGCAAAAGTTTTGCAGGCAGTTTTTTCTGTAAAGGTCAGGCATTTCATTCCTTGAGTTTCTGCATTTGAAAGCCGGAGATTCCTGACCCTATGAAACACATGAGACCTGTGTACCAGGTGCATCAGTCTCAGCAGACGGGTGGGATGCAGGAGGTGGCGGTGAGCAGGGCACATGGGATGGGTCTGCAGCCTTCCCAGCTATGCCTCTGGAGACTGAAATCCCAGTATCTGGAACACACGGCCATGCCAGGACACAAGTTATTTGAGAAGAGGTTTGTGGCAAGTGAGACCTGCTGCTGTACCAGGTGCTCATTGCAAAAAAAAAAAAAAAGCACAACTGCTTACACTGAGTATTACAGGTGCATCCTGCGAATGTGGAGATGTGTCACACTTAGCTGTTTGGAAACCCTTTCGACGCAAGGCACATCACGTACCCTGTCCGATATTGTCTTGTCTCGTCACATAAAACCCATGCGTTCCAGAAAAGCATTTTGGCATTTGTTGTGATTGTTTGTTTTGTGGCAAGAAATGCAGTCCCTGCAGCACAGGGCCTGTTCCACACGCACGGCTCTGTGGTGTCTGTAGGTCTGCGTACATTCTCAGTCTTACCTCTAATAGAGTTAGTGCCTTTGAAGTGCAATAGAGTTTTTTAATGAGACTTAATCTCATTATGTGCTTTTATCTGATCCTATCATTGCTTGTTCCCTACATTGTAGGAAGGGAAAAGCTCCCTGAAATCCTGTTTTGAAGTGTGGAATTGGTGTGAAATCTTTCTTTCTTTTTAACAGGAGGCTGGCGGGGAGGGAAGGGGGTGGATCACAGATCAGAAGCACAGTGCACCAGTGAAGTGTTTTAGACAACATTTGGCTTTTGTTTGTTTGCTTTCCCCAAAGCTGCATGCTTAGAGGATTTCAGTGATTTCTCTCCTTTGCTTTATTATAATTCTCATTAATTATATTGCTGATCCCCACACTGTAAATTAAAGCTTCAGCTCCTTTGAAGCTGTGACCCTCTTTTTGATTTATCCACAGTGCTTGTTAAGCATCTAAGTATAGTGGGCTTTGTGCGTTATTACTTTCTGTAGTTGGGCTCAAGCCTACGGTGGAACAGAGGTATTACTCAGCAAATGTCTGTGGCAACAGTGGGTTGTAATTGCTAATTAGGCAAATGTATAGTAATTTAGCAAGTGAGATATTTTAGCCATCCTTAGTTTAATTATGTGCTGTACGGATTTGAATAGCACATGAAGAACTAGAAAGTGAAAATGCATCACAAATTGGTTAGATTGCTTCATTAAAGAGGGTTTGGATTTTTACTGGGATAGAACTTAGTAGACTGTTTCCTTTAGGAATTCAGGCATAAGTCACTGCCTGAAAAAATTTCATTAATTATTCACAGCAGGTCTCATCCATTGCCGCACTTTGGTCCCTGCTTCACAGGGGAAGGTTACCTCCTGTCCAAGTTGTTTGTATTGCTAAAATTCTTGCAGTTTCTCTATAAGCATGGAGCACTGCAGATTTGCTGAAATGATATATTATTATTTCCTCCTTATATGCATAAGCTGTGAAATACTTAGAATCTGCACAAGTAGTGGGTGTATTCTTTTCTTCCAAAATATATTCATGTTGTGTGGGGGGACAGGAGGAGGAAGGAGCAGAGAGAAGTGGCATGATCCATTTTCAATTTACCAACATTTTTAAATATAGTGGGCTGGGTACTCCACTCCAGCAAGTTTCTTTGCTTGATACAACATGGTCTCTAGTGAATGTGGAAGGCAAATGGAAATTCTCATGGAAAACTCTTCCTTTTTAGGGTCATTCCCATATACATAGTGGTCTCTTCTATAGAATATCCCTTTCTTTCCCTCTCCTGGAATAGAAGAGATGAGGGAGAACATGCGTTAGAAGGGGAGGATATTGCTCCTCCACTGGTGCTGCTCTCGTTTTTGCCGTAAATGGTGCTTACAGCTCGGGAAGCCGCAAACAAACCTTCCTGCTGTTGAGTCTGCCGCTCGCTGTGTCAGAGAACACCTTGGGCAGAGGAGAACTGAGTGTGTTGTTACCTACAAGATATTTTCAAAGGGCTTAATATTTTCTCACCGTAAGGCAACATGCAGAGATGACGGAGCTGCACCTGCCAACACAGCTGCATTAGGGCTTCCAACATCACAGCGACGTCCTCCTACTCTCCTGGCAGTGAAGTGTTGCTACCTGGATCTGGTGTATAAAACAGACGATGGTCTTAGCTTTGTCACTTCTGTGGTCAAGAGGGAAGTGAAAGCAGAATTGAGACAGAGCCGTGCCTCTTTCTCAGCATGATGCCCCAGGTTTCAGATGCCCTTTAGAGAGGTTCAAAGGGCTGGGTTGTCCATGGAGTCTGAGCTCCAGGCAGGAAAAAGGGAATTGAGAACAGTTTTTTTATCTTAAGTTGCCATTAGGCAACAATAGTTTATGCTACTAGTTTTATGTTCCATAAAACGTGTGTCCTGTAATAATTTGTTATAATTTATTTATTGTAGAAACCAGTTATTCCCCCTTTCAGAGAGTATTCACCCTTCTCTGCCTGACATTTCATCCTGTTTCATGAGCAGCATTAATGAAGCCGGTGTGTAATGTAATTCTGTTTGCAAAAGAAATATTTGACTATAGTATCCATAGTTCATTGTAGTGAGGAAGAAGATTGAGGTAGACTGCTGAAAATGAAACCTGTTCTCTCTGCTTCTAGAAGCTGTAAATATGTTCAAATATTAAACAGAAGAACCTGACTTTCTTCAGATTGTAGCAGTAAATAGTGTCAGCAAAGAACCCTGAGAAGCAATTAATTTACACAATAATTAAATTACTTGCCTTTATATGGAAATCAAAGGTTGACAGCCTTTCTCAAGCCCTGAATGATCTGAAACTTGACTCCAAAGCCAACAGCTTCTTCCATGTCCCAGCTTCAGGTGGGTAAAATTTGCTATAGTGGGTTTGCTGCCAAACACTGAGGTTGAGCAACAGAGCTTTATTAGCAGTGGGCTGCAGATCTGCATCTTCTGTTTCATGGTGTTTTCAGACATACTTCTGTTTATGCTGCAACTTTTGGCAGTGGTAGGTTACTGCCTTGACAGCATTTGTTTGTTTTTCTGGGAGGTCACAGGTAGATGGTTGGGGTTAGTTCAGTGCATATACCAGGCCACTTTAGCTCTAAACTTTAAGATTTTGTAAGGCATTTCAGTACTTGAAGAATACGAATGGAACTTTTTAAAATATCAATGCACACATGTGAAATAAGCTACATTAAAACTATGTTTAATGATTCATAATTGCCAGGAGGCTGTGATAATAATACGCAGGCAGTTGTGTATTGTTTAAATGTGTGCAATTTGGTATAGGGAAAAAAAACCACCCTAGATGTCTAGGCTTCATCCAACCTGTTCTGGATAAATTCAGGTCATATTTATTTTAGATTGACTTCCAGAATGATGTCTCTTGGAGTGTTTCCAAAAGATAATCAATATATATGGTGTGATAGACTATTTTTAAAATGTGCATGACCCTTTTCCAGTTTTAGATCGGTCATGATAGGCAGATTATCAGCTCCCAGTGAACTCCTAAGCAAGCTAAATCAATGGGGACCCCAACAAAGGGGTCAAATTCCTACAATCAGGGGACTGGCAGAACAACAGGTTGCCCAGGACATTTGATGGGAATAAGTTCTCCAGTTTCCCAGATTCCTCATAGGGACCTTCTCCCTTCCTGCTCCCCTCAGTTGCCCTCTGATGGGTAGCACTGTGAAGCTCAGGCAGGATTTCGCCCAGGGGCAAAGAGCAATATAAACATAGAAGACTAACAGCCACTGGTTACATCAAATGTGAGTGGAATTTTCCAGCATTGTCATTGCTTATTACATGTATTGCCAAAAGTAACAGCATCCCTGGCCAGCAGCCATCATCCTCTGCTCTGGTGCTCCTCAGGGGACAGAAGATGAGCCTGCCCCCAGGGATCTTGCCAGGCCCATGCAAGACGATGGAAAACAAGACAAGACAGACACAATGGCAAAGAGGAGGGTACAAGGAAAGAATCAGATAAAACTGAACAAACTAAAAAGCAACGTATTCAGCAGCCAGTAATCCTAATGATGGACAGTTTTGTTTTGTTTTTCCATAAAGTAGGTGTTTGATATACTCCTTATTTTTTATGAGTGAAATGTTAATCCTGTCATTAATTCATCCTCTATGTCAGTTCCTACTAACTAAATCTTGACACTTTTCCAGAACACAATGCACATGACACAAAAATGAAAATATTGGACCGGATGTGGGGAAAACTTGCATACTTGCCCATAAGAGAATGAATACGAAAATAAAAATTTTAGTAAAAAAGGACATCTGATGTGTTGGGGTAGTTTTCTCAAGAAAAGCCAGATAGTCAAGAATAGGGAACCAAATGTTCTCATTTGCACCCTCTGCATCCTAACATTGTTCTCATTAATGGCTTGCTTGAATATTTCTTGATGCGTTAAGGCTGTTCATGATGCTGTTGAGGGCTGCCACAGTTGCAGGAGAGCTGGAGTACTGTTCTGCCTTGCAAGTGGTGGTTTTTTTTCAGTCTTGGCAATTTTTGAAAGTCACCCAGCATTTCTGACAGCATGCAAGGAATGTCAGTAGTAAATATTAAGAACAAATTTTGGGAATATTTGAGACATTTCTTTTGGGAAGAGTAGCTGCCGACGGTGGAGTGTTTTGTGCCAACATATGTGGGTGAAAAATGTGTCCATTGATTGTAAATGGCTAAGAGGCATCATACAGATCTAAAAAGAAAAGAGTTGCTTTCCTCTTAATTTTATCCATGATGAAAATTACAGATTCAAATGTTAACATTTTTATTTTTATGCTATGAGGAATCCAATAGATCTTCTAATTTCTTTAATATATTTCTGGAATGTGAAGTAGAAACTTTCAGCAGCAAATTTCATTTCATGTTAGAAATTATTGTGACCCATATGAGTGATCCCCAAATATAACACTGTGGATTTTATAGTCAGATTCCATTTTGGAAATTTAGCTTGCAATTAAAAAATCTTATTCAATATATATTTGAGATTGGGTGTAATTTTAAATCAAAAGACACTTTACAAGATCCTGAGGGCACTTGATATTGAACTAATAGGTACTGTTAGGAAAATTATAGCCCTGATTCTAAAGTCTAAGGGAGCGATCTGAAAAGATTATCGTCTTTTAAAAATGAGAAATAAAACTTGCTCACAGCTTTCAGCTTCTAACTGATGTGATGGGTACTCAATGTGTAGGTGTGATTAGCAGCATAATAAAAGTCCATTTTCCCTGTAAGAGGAAAAGAAAGTTACTTTGCCCTTGATGATAATGCTGCTAGACGTGAGTAATCTTTCGGGCTTTATTGAATTTATGAGCAATCATCTGAAGTAACTGCATAGAGATTTTAAAACTCAGTAGAAGTTTTTTAATTAGCCTTTTTATTTTTTCTTTTGGTCTTAAATTCAATTCCCTATAGAGAAAGCTAATATGAAATTGACATTTGTGTCTTATTTAAATGTTACTTTACTGAAAAGTTACCAAAATCTTTAATTCTGCTAGAAGTAAAGATGATCAGTTCGCTAGTGATTGACTACAACAGATAAAACCAAAATATTACAGCATTGTGAACTTTGTATAGCTATACTTGTAGCAAAATATAGAAAATAATGTTCTTCAGATGTGCGCTACGCCTTGCTATCAGCTTGTATATTATTTTCTGTACATTATATTACTCATAGGAAAAAGAAAAAGCTCAATTCATACTTCAGGAACTCTACTGCATAGAAGTGGGTGTTGTGCCAGAT
Organism: Gallinago jamesoni; assembly: GCA_025769975.1. Classification (NCBI taxonomy): domain Eukaryota; kingdom Metazoa; phylum Chordata; class Aves; order Charadriiformes; family Scolopacidae; genus Gallinago; species Gallinago jamesoni. The sequence continues at coordinate 46,171,098 of JAOQGH010000023.1, forward strand.
TCCTTCCGATACCACAGTTGCTGAACTTTCCCCTTTTCTTGGAGGAGTTGAAGACTGATTGGGGAAGCTGCCATAGGCACACTTGGTGCTGGTCTTGACATCAGTTTTCAAAGATGGAGTTTTCCCTGGGAAAGCCATTGTGTATGCTTCTGATAATGGCAGTATTCCCACTAATGAGCTCTGCTGATTGACAACTTTATTGTCTGGAACTAAAGTGGCCAAGGGAGAGGGAGAATGGCATCTCTTTGAGAGCTGAAAGCTCTTCTTCATGGCAAACTGTAACAGGAGAGGAGATTTGGTTGCTGTTGTGGAAGATGCTGTAGGCAACAGCACCCACTAAACTAGTCTGGACCACAAGCTCCCCATCACAAACTGCCGTAACAGTAACAGAGGCTGCACATGGCCAGCCAACTTACTTGAAGGGGAAAATTAACCAAGAATAAGCAAAAAGAGATGCAAGAAGTATGTTTAGAAGTAATCTGGTTCAGTGGGTTTCAAGGGTTGGTGAATTCTGTGAATTACTTTTTTGCATAAACCTTTTTTTTAAAGCACCTCCAGATCTCTGAGGTTCTTTGGTACTTTCCTCTGTGGCCAGAGGCCCGTAGCACATAACCCTCAGGGCAGTAAATTGCACTATTACTAAGGCTGAGCAAGTGCATGTTGCAAAGCCAACAGGATAACTGTGGTCACTGGATTTTGTGGTGAGCATAAGTGGCAGAACTTGCCATCTCCTCAGTCTTTGGGATTGCTTGGAAAACACTGGGTGCGTGAAATGAATGAATGTGAATCTTTTATTTCCGCAGTCCTTAAAAGTCAGGGACAGTGCAGGTTTATCTCCAGCTGAGGAGCCAGAAGAAGATCAGATACACAGAGATTTTAACCCCTGCAGAGTGTGCTACAATGAGTGACTTCAGCTGGCTTCAGTTCAGGCATTAATCCCCTGACAGCACTGGACTTTTTTTATTGTGGTGAGCCTATGCTGTAAGCTGGGCCATGAAGGACCTGCCTCTTGAGGCCTGGCTAGAGGGGACAGTGGGTGGGAGGTCCGTGTGTGTCCTGACACAGCCTGCTCCTCCTGAGGCTCCTGTGGCCCAGGCAGCCCCCTGCGCATCTCCCACCCCATCCCAGCTGGCCGTGACAATGGCAAGGAGCTCAGGGGTTTTACCCAGCAGCACAGGCTTTGTCTGGCTCAAGTTGCTGTCAAAAAGCAAGTCCTGACTTTATCTATTTTGGGCATTGCGTAACTTTAATTTTGTTTTTCTCACAGTGCTCAGCCGGCGGCACCTCAGGCTGGGAGAGATGGTGCCCTTAGCTGCCTTTATAGAGAGGTTTTATGGCACTGGTTTATATAAGCCACTTTATGCTTTTTTTCTTTTAAGTCACTCTGCGTCGAGTTCCTTACGTTGTTGCCAAATGGCATCCCTTGTATGCATTTGCCTTCACAGCTTACTTAGCTTTTCATAAACGGTGCTCTGCTGTGGTAGCAGGGCTTGCCCCGGCCGAAGAGGGAGCAAACAGCTCAGAAAGGGATGTTTTGCTCATCGGAAGACAAGGGCAGAGCAAGGGAAGGGCACGGTCCCACCATCCCCAGCAATCATCACATGGCTCCGACCAGCTCGTTCAGCTGGGGCCAAGGAGGCTCTGAATCTGCTCCCTGCTCTCATGTTCAGTCCTGGGGAGAAAGGAGAGCGCCTGTACCTTCTGCAGTGAATATCAACCCCGTGCTCCTTCTGTGGGAAAACCCTCGTATATAAGTTTGTAAGTGCAGTGACTCTTGTCGCTTGGGTGCGACTTGTGTGTCACATTGCAATCAGTGTATTTCATTTAATTTAAACGGGCATGTTGGCATCGCCAGGCTCTTGACACACAATTTATGAAGAATTTGATATTTACTGAGATCTTTTAAGATTTCCCGTTGTGAAGTCCATACAAGGTACCTGTCTCCCTGACCGTATGGCTTTTCTCGGTGGCTGCACATGGGGTTGTAGAGTGAAATCCCTCTTTCTCAGGACAAGTGTTCAGTCACCTGGGTGGTCCAGGTGATACCGCAAGACCTCAGGTGTCTCCAGCAGCATTGACTGATCTGATCTCTGGTAGGGCGAGTGGTTCAGTCTAGGCTTATTTTTCTCGTTTGGGAATGAATTGGTCTGTCCTGTGCTGTTCCCCATGTGGAGAGAGGTGGTATGAAATGAAGTCATTTGAGATAACAACAGGCCCAGCAGATTTTGTGTGTGTGTGTGTGTGTGTGTATGTGCTTTCTATCTCAGCCTTACCCACATCTCCTCCTGTTACTCTGCTCTGTTTACTGCTACAATACCTAATTTAAATCCCAGCTACCTAGCCAACATGGTTTTCACTGCAGACGTTTTTTATTTGATATGGGGTTTTTTTTGAAGTCACCAAGTCACAGTATTTATAACGGTATTAGAACAGAATAGAATAGACTATTTCAGGTGGAAAAGATCTGCATCAATCATCTCATCTAACTGCCTGACCAATTCAGAGTTGACGGTAAGTTAAAGTATGCTGTTAAGGGCATTGTCCAAAAGACTCTTAAAACACTAAGAAGCTTTGGGCACTGAGCACCTCTCTAGGAAACCTGTTCCAGTGTTTCACCACAGCCTCAGTAAAAAAGTGCTTCCTAATTTCCAGTCTAAACCTACCCTGGTGCAGCTTTGAACCATTCCTTTGGTTCACTACTTTGAACCAGTGTCCCACCACTGGATACAAGTGAGATCAGCACCTCCCTCTCCACTTCCCTCCGCAGGAAGCTGTAATAAGCAATGAGGTCGCCATCAGCCTCCTTTTCTCCAAAGTAGACAAGCCCAAAGTCCTCAAATGTAGTTCTAGTTTACATATATATATCTCAAGTGAACTTTGTAAGAAAAAACAAGATAGGTAAAAAAATTTACAACAGATTCTTAGTTGAGTACAATGTTTTTTGCAGTAAGTAGACCTTTGAAATTAAAAATGAAACAAAATGAATTCTATTAGAAGTTACCTTACATTACAGTTGAACTGAAGTTCTTGAAGAAAGCATGTCTTTATTTTAGCCAAATTATGGAGATATCTGGATGCCTTAGGCTTTGATATCTAACACATGTACAGCATGTACGTGCAAGTAGTCCCAGAAGAGGTGACTCTCAGTGAAAGCTGAAGCTGTTACTGGATACATGGTTTTGGTTTTCTTTCCCTCGTGCAAAGTAGTCCCTTATTCTAGAATTGGCTCATCATTAGAAGCATGACAGAATCTACATTTAGTGACATTGTAAGCACCAATTTCATTGTTTTTTTCCTGAAATACGGGAATTGACATGTTTGGAAACAGAGGAGCATATTTCAGTGTGGGTTCACTTCTAAAACTAAAATACTCTTTCTATGCAAACTCTGTCTACCTCTAGGATTACTGTAATTGATGGCTATGTCTGTAGGATTTGTGGAGATGGCTATTTTCAGAATGTCTGCAGGTAATGACTGTACTCTGACTTGTTAATCTCTTCCCTTCTAATTATCCAAGCAGATGTTGCTTAACCCATAAAATGGCTAGGACCAGTGAGAGCTGAAAGACCAATAAAGCATGCAAGTCAGGGAAAAAGTTTCAATAAAAAGGTGAGGAAGGAACAGTTGGTTAGCAGGAGAGATGAAAGCACAATGAAGATGGTGAAGCAAAAAATGAATTTTAAAATTGTATTTTGCATATGCAAAACTCTCTGGAATGGCAGACTTTGGTTTTGGGTTAAGACTGGTGGTAGTTTCTGGGCACAGAATGGATTGTCTACCTGCATGGTGGTCTGAAGGGTGTGTACTTCCCCATGTTTGTTCTGTGACCTGTACCCACAGTCTGGGTATCTGCAGCTCATCTTGGCGGTCTTGGGACCTCTGAAAAAAAGAGAATTTGGGATTATTCCAGAGGCCCATGTTGGGCACATACTTGAATCAGCAGAAATCAGACTGGGGAACAGGCAGTTGAATCCCATAACAAGTTCCTCTAAGGAGCTGCTATTTGATCTTTTGGAATCTAGAATATCCTTCGAGAGCAGGGTGGGTAACCCACTGCCAGCACGCGTTGGTGAGCACGTGCTGAAGATCCATGACATCTAATGGGACTGACCCCTCATGGTGGCACGTCAAGGGAGCTGTGCCTGTGAGGGCAGGGTCGAGGTTACCCCTGCCTTACGTAAAGAGGGGCTGTATGGAAGGGTCCCAGGCAGCCCTGTGCAAGCTGAACCAAGAGCCTCATCACCAGCTCTGATGACATGAGTAATCAAGCCCAAGAGCTGGGTACCTAACATTTCCATACTGCTCTGTAAGCATTAGCATGCTCCAAACAGCACAGGGTTTTGAGACGGGCCATTTCATTTCCATTGAACTAAAGCCAGCTTTTAGTTAGTGTGCTTCATACTTTTGAACCTGAAGTAAAACCTTAATGCCTGCTGTTACAAACTCTGGAGATTTAGAAATACGAATTGTACAGACCATTAAATTAAAACTGAGCAATTGCACCCATGTAGTGTTTTGGCAGGGCTCTGAAATCAGGACATTTGTGGTTTTTTCCTGGTCCTATCAAATTCACTGTGTGACCATAGGCGAGCAGTTTAACCTCGCAGCATCCAAGGTTCATACTTGCCAAATTTTCAGGGTTTTCTGAGACTAGATTAATGTTTCTGCAATGGCTGATGTTCCACAGTGCATATGTTGTTAATACAGAAAGATGAAATATAGATTACACTTTTCTAGATGAAAAAAAGTGGAATTACAGCCTGCATGTTTTTACATTTTGAAGAATACTGAGTAGTATTTGGTAGAAATACTTACAGATAATCAAGGAAGTAAATTCATGTAACAATTCCATTTTTTTTTTGTTTTGCTTTACACATGTGACTAATCCTAGGTTTTTGATGGCCAAAGTTACGTAGTTCAGCATTGCAATCACTTTAGCAATGCAAGAATACAGAAACTCTCCAATGGAAAATTATAGCAATGGATTCCCCGAGGGAAAAAAAAATGTACAAAGCAGCCCTTTCTATGGCAGTCAAAAGGAAACCATCAATTTTTTGTAGCTGCATCTATACAGCAAAATTAATCTTCTTTCAGAGTAAGTTGTTTTGGGGCCTTTGGCATTAGTGGTCAGTGAAGTAAATCCTGTATTTGGATTGTTGAAATGTTTTTCAACAACAGCAAAAACTCTTCAGAGAATATAATTTCCTCTTCACAGAGAGGGAAAACAAAAATGAAGGGACATTGCGGTGCTAATGCAACACTGGGCTGTTCCTCAGGCAGTTGCCTTATGCATTTATAAGCAAAGGCAATGTATTCACCTTCTGTGTAGTCAAGTAATTTTGTCTGGTGAATCATTTTAACTGTATTACAGAACATTCTGAGTCTTTAGTAAACCCGGTGAGCCATGCGGCTTCTCATTTAGCTTTCAGTTGAATTAGTTTTGAATTACTGGATTTGATAAAGCTTTATATTATAGAAAGATTTTTGTAAAGGCTTCAGCATTTGCTGTGGTTCTGTGCAAGGAGCTTTCAAATATGGATGAAAACCTATATTTTCATAGCCATTTTCTTTATATCAGGGGGGTTTTAGTTTAATTGATCACATGTTCAGACCCATATTACTTTAGGAAAAGTTTCACTAAATACCTAGGCCACTTCCAGGGATTATTTTTTAATCCAGTTTGTTTATGGTTGCTCTTTGTGTAGTGTTATATTCTGGAGCTGGGCTCTTTTACACTGAGGAGTTGTAAAATATAAATAGGTTCCATGCTGCAGCTCTTATGGCTGGGATGGTGTATTAGCAGCAGTGGAAATTCCTCCCCTGCAGACACTTACATCAGGAGTACATGGTCCAGATGCCGCCTTCTGAATAAAAAAAAATAGTTAATGGCATTTATGTTTTTCAGAGAAGATTTGCATTCTAAAGAGAGAGAAGCTGGTGGAATTCTGGGGTTTCCTTCTACACCCTTATAGAACAAGATGTGAAATAATACTACATTATCTGATTGTTGTCTAGACTGATGTACCCAAGCAGTAAGTAAAAGAAAGGCCAAATTCTTCAGACTTTTATGCTTTCATCAATACAGTGTAGCCACACTGTTGGAAAACTCATTTGTAGGCTTTTTCACAATCAGGATCTAATAATTTATTATTTTCTCAAGTAACTTTTAAAAACCCAAGTGATGAATCTGCTCTTCGTCCTTGACTTTCCTTCATGGGCTGATGCTATTTATATATTTTGATCCTGATCTGAAGTCTGAAGAAAGCCCTTTGGTGGTCTTTGAATTGAGCCAATAATTTTTTAACAAGATGTTTCAGTCTTCTTTTACTGCTTCAAACTTAACAAAAATAAATTTAGAAACACTCCCTGTTTACAAAGGATATGACAGTGCTAGTTGATTAAAAGGGGCATAATTTGTTGCCCCACTTATCTTATTTTGTTGATTAGCTGCAACAGACGGTGATGCCCAATTCACTTTTTAAATGAGTAAATTTGGCACATATGTATGACAGTTCCTCCTCTTCTCTTACCATCATCAGCAGGCTTTAACTAACTGGCATTCTGCCACTGTAGAAAGTGAGAGTTGTTTTCACTCAATGTGCATCTTGTGTTCACCATCTGTATCCTCCTTTTTTTAGGGCCTGATCCTGCAAAATTGTTACAAGAGCAGTTTCTTCCCAAGCATCTACTTACGTTGCTGGTAATGAGGCTAAAGGCATAAATAAGAACTTAGCCTATAACTTTATAAGAATAAAGTGAGGTTTTTTTAGATCTGGGTCCTATATTTGTAAGGTGGACACTCAATATCTGCTATAAATCATGTAATAGCCACCATTTGTTAATAGTATTTATTATATTTGCAGCCATGCACACACACACACAAAAAAGTGCAATATCAGACAGGATAAAAGAAAAAAAGAGGCAGTTGAAGGGAGGTAGGATACAAGCTGGTTAAAATTAGTTTAAGTGGCACCTGCTCTGGTGTTTCTCTGCCCTTGCCAGGGATGGATTTTCCTGATGTCTAACCTGAATCTTTCGTGCTGTGATTAGGTTTATTGCTCCTGACCTTACCCATAATATAATTTAGATTTTGTATACGTGTTTCTGGTATAGCATAATGAGCTGATTAGTGTAGTTAGTGCAGATTAGAAGGTGGGGAACGGCCATAGTTTAGACCAGCAGTGTTACTGGTTTCCCCAATGTGCCGGAGTGGGCTTCAGGGGTGGTTGCGAGACCAAGCCTGGGAACTCTCCTGGTACCTGTCTGCAGTGTTCTTACAGGTTAAAAACCTATTTGTTGCCTTTGCTCAGGATTTCTGTGGCATTTATCGTAGCCAAGGGATTACCCTGCCGTGTTGAACGGGGTTGTTGAGCGGCTGCAGTGGGCTGGCAGATTATGTCAGCCTCGTTTAGCGGGACTCTTCACAACCCCAACCCTTCCCTCATCACTTCAAGGCTGTGCTGCTGGAACGTGCCCCGTCTTTTGCCTTTCGTCTCCTCCAGAGCTGCTCGCAATTACAGCACATCCTGGCTCCTTTCACTAACGCCGCTCCTCCAGGGAGGAATACCTTATATGAGCTGGGACCTCACCCGTGGCTCGGTTTTGAGTCGGGATTTAAGAGACCGGTTACAACCTCCCGAGCTTGGAGTATCTGGACACCTATTTGAGGCGATGCTTCTCCAGGGCCGTGGAGCTGCCGATGGGCCAGGGGGATGCTGCTCCACACAGCTCCCCATCGCGCCCGGCGTGACGCCGGCGTGGCTCCCGGGGACCTGCAGCTGCATCCCACCCCGGCTCCCACCCAGCACGGACCTGCTGCTCCTCTCAGCACTCTCCCAGACTCAGCTTTCAACCCAAATTTTTGGAAGGAAGAGAGGGGGTGTACAGGTAGGGGCAGGGAGGAACCTGATTTGCGTGTGTGTAGGTGCCTTTAATTGGTGACTGCTGAGGGAGGGGTGCTCAGTGGCTGTCTTGGCTGATAGGCACTGTTTAGTATGTGATGGACCACTTAGGTATTTAGATGAGCTCTTATAAAAAGCACAATCTTATTTTCTTCTGATTTTGCTCCAGATAAACCCCAGTATATACATGTACACATATATTTTTTATTTTTTTTTTCTTGCTAATAATTGGAAATAACGTTGTGCATTTCCTGTAATACTTCACATGTGGGGTATACGTCACCCTGGGTCAGCTTGCAGCCTGTGTACAAAAGGATGGCTCTATTTTCAGTACCCTTAACTATGAGTAAAATGGTTTAGATTGCTCTTCTGCTCTCTGCAGTTCCAGGAATCTTCATTATAAGTGCACCTAATCAACCTTCAGTGTCCTTAAAACATCCGGTTACAGCTTGTTGGCATAAAAGTAGTTACAGAAATGAGGTGATGTGAGTTTTAAATTCTCTTTACTCTTACCTCCAAATGAAGACTGTTTGCACAGCGGTGTTTTATGTCACCCAGCTTTACTTACTAGTTCGTATAACTGGAAGTTTAGATACTGCACCTGTGCAGGGCTGTAATTCTTACGTTACTGTACTTTTCAGATGGATCCAGTAACATAGCTTAGTGCAAACTCACTGATGACATCCGTGTGTATCTTCACAAGCATAAGGAGTTTTATGAGGACTAAAGATTTTAATATTGCCCTGTACAAAATGTTTCAGTTATGAGGTCTGGATAAAGTTCAAGGATAGCAGATGTCAATTTACTCAGCCTTTGTGGGTAAAGAAACATTTTGAACGTTGAAAAACAATCAGAAAAAACACAGCCCAAAAACAATGTTTTGAGAAAACTGAGCTTTAACAAAGCAAACTGGAACTCTGCTTTGGCACAGTGGGACAAGATTCTGTGATTCTGTGACCCTGCTGTGTAGTCAGCAATGAAAAAGAACAGTTTTAAGTGTAACTAACTTTAAGAATACAAACAATGCAAAATTTGTGGCAAATTCATAATCAGCTTTTCACTGTGTTTTACATTGAAGATATTTTTCCTTACAGTATTGACTTAAATTACAGAAATTTTACCTCCCATGGCTTCTTGGAAAAACTGTGACATTGCTCATTGTTTAGGACAAGGCAAATGGGGAAAACAAATGAGCACTGGACTTCTGTGTTTGATTAAACACTTCTTTGAAGTAGAACTCTTGTGTGGTTTCAGCTTTCCTCTTTGGCTTTCACTTGTCATCTTCTGATTGTATTGCCTAGTTTTCCTATGTCCCTAATATTAGATTTAGCTTCCTGTTGTTACTGATTGATCGGATTACTTCACTTCCACTCACTTGTCTTTGTGCTATTACTTACAAAACATCAATACAGTAGCAAGTGGTGCCGATACGGTTAGTTGGCTAGGGCTATAAAATAAGACTCAGTATAAAGGTTATAATCTACTGCTGACATAATTGTCTATGATTTATTGAGGAGCACAATAAAAAACTTACCTGTAAAGGAGCAGGAGTAGCTGTTTCTTGGTGTCCTGTGTTTCATACAGGATTACTGAGGTCAAGTGGGTTTCTCATTTTTTTTATGTGGCAAAGAAAAGCTCAGTGATTATACTGTTGCATCCGTTTCTTCTTCAAAAATTTGTCTCCTGGCTCTATGAAAGATTTCACTGGCATTGCATCCCAGTGGCACCAGCTGGTGATTTTGACTATTAAAGTGATAGAATCCACCATATAGAGCATCAAATAGACTTTTTCTTCTATTAGCTTTATATTAAAAAAATTGATTATGCATGTATGAAATGTGCCGTTGCATTTTACTGTTCATTTGTCTTTGTTACTAACTGCAGCTGTGTTTAAATGAACGTTAAAAGTAGAATAGGAGGAACTTTTGTCTGTGCACGTTCAGTTTTGGTTAGTCTTTTCCAGGAGTCCCAAACAGCTTTGTGGCTGCTCTCAGCAGAGGAACAATCTTACACAGTTTCACAGTTTGTACAGTAGCCTTTAACTCCACCAGCTTGTTGAGGATACACGTATCCCTCAACGAGAGCGATCATGAAGTTGCATTATGTGCTTTTCTCTTGATGGCTCAAAGATAGCAGGGATCTTTGTACCCTGGTCTTTTTGTGGGTGTAGTTCTGTAATCACTTAGAAGCAAATCTGTCTGTTTGGTGGGACAGTAGTTATGGGTTGGTCTTCTCTATCTTACCCATTTACAGTGTCAGAAAGGGCACTGTGGAGTCTGGTTATCTTTTGGGACTGGATTGCCTTAGTGGGCCAGAAGGAGACTGTATCATGTATCTGCTGAGGCTGGCAGGACCAGGACTCTGGGTTTGCTGCTTACAACACAGAACCATTGAGTTTCACAGTAAATTTCTTTGAGTCATGATGTCACCCTAAAGATGTGCAGTATGTTGTCAGGAAAATGAGTATGAGTTAGGCCAGTTGTAATTTTCAGTAAAGCCAGTTAAATTCTCCTTTATTTTTTAAAAAACCCTCTACCTGTTACGATGCCACATGGCTTTGCTGTAACAGTTTTCAGCCAGAACTGGAAAATGAAAAATTCCTGGCAGGAACTTGGTAATCTGTTTGACCTTCTGTGTGTTTGCATACACATTAAAAAAAAACCCAAACTTGTAGAATGGAGACTAGAGCAGTGAAATTTCTCTAAAACTGGTATCCTCGGTACTTCAAAACCCTGGAGGCTTCTGCACAGAAATGGATTAAACAGAAAGAGCTTCCTTCTTTCCACTGCCTGCCTTCGTCATCACGTACCTTTGCTTTCAATAGGGCTTTTGTGAATAAAGTGTTTGAAGATGAGAACCAAGAGCATTTGATGTAAACATCCCTTTATATGGCTGGGACAGAGTGAAAAAGCTGCAGGGCAGCTGAAAGCCACATCCCGCAGTCTGCAGGCACGTGGTGACAAGCACTGTGGTTGTGCTCAGTTTTAAGTTGGCTTGGTGGTCTTCTAACTGATGTCAGGGGACCTAATGGGCCAAATAATGCAAGTATTGTGCTAAAGAGTAAAATGTATTTTGAATTAAGAGGCCGAAGAAGCTGATGTTTTCTCATATTTGTTGCAGTTTCTTGTGTGAAAGTTTGGCATGATGTCTGACACAGTGTTGTGGTTTTACTTACAGTGGCACGTCCGAGAAGAGCCTTGATTTCTTTGATTCATGGTGGCAGATCATGACAGTAGCCAGGCAGGGTAAGAATGTCCCTGTAGAAGGATGTTTCAATAGTTGGTACAAGTATGCATCAAGCCAGAAAGATGAAACGATGACAGCATCTCACATTGTGTGTTGAAGACTGTAGAAAATCCATAGCGAAAAGGGTGGGTCAGCCAAAGGCTGGCCTGGAAATATTCGGTTTAGTGCAGCACACATCTTCTGAAAAGTGCAGATGCTCCATTGAATGCTAACGGCATCATTGAGGGATGTGAGAAGGGAGAATTAATCTGTGCTGGAACGCATCGTGTAGCCTTCCTTTACAGTCAGCAGAGAGAAAGGGGCACGTTTGCTGAGTCCTGTTTTAGTGGCCTGCTTATGTCTGATACAAATCAAAGCCTAAAAGCACCCATTTCTCTGTCAGCTGTACCGACATTAGACAGCTGCCTCAGACAGACATATGTTTGGATGAATCCTACTCTGGAAACCCTTCCAAACTTCAGTAGACTGTGGATCAGCTTTGGCTGAACGGTATTTAAGCATCCATTTAATGCTCTTTTCCACACTTATATATATTAGTTGTTCTAGAAATAATAATTAAAATTTTAAAAAATTGGCTGGTGCTATTTAGGAATTTGGCATTGTTATATGCAAAACTTTTGATTTTTACAGCTGTAAAGCTGGAATGATAAGCTCATCAAAGATCCCAATCAGCTGTGAACCATCAAACTTACAACACAGGCACTTTTGTTATTCAAAAACACATTATAAGTTGGAAATCTCTCTAAAAGGTGCAGCTGATTGACCTCTTTGAAATGAGGGAGTCTTCCAAACAGTGCTGCAAAGGTCTTTCTTTGCATTCAGATGGATTTTCTGCATTTTGTTTATTCCCATTCCTAAAAACACAGCTTTTCAGTGCAGTTTATATACATAATATATGCTTCTGTTTAGTACTGCATAACATTGTAATTGTAAACGATTTTTGCCTTCACAGAAAAGAGGATGTGCTATAATCAGTTAGCAGCTTGTTCCTTGGAGATTCATGGTGTGAATCTTTGAGGGACAGGAACTAAACTAGAGGTTTCTTAGTAGTTCACAAAACCACAACATGTAATGGGACTTTTCCTGGGCTAGATTTCCAGGAGACTGCTGAAAATCTGTTTAGACAGATACTTGTGTGTGGTAACGGTCGGTAGGCACTAAAATAAGTACTTCTGTGAATAATGGCCTGGGTCTCAGCCATCGGCATAAGGGAAGTACACGGCTGAAGAGATAAATATGCAGTTCTAGTATCCCTTGTCAAATATTTGTCCATGAAACTGGAGCCCAGAATAAGACAAGGTATCATCAGGTACTTTGTGTAACTTTTTTCATTTTATCTTTGTGCTTTTTGTATAAATATTAAGGCCGGAGTCTACATAAATAAGCAAAGCCTGGATCCATAGCATTCCTCTGTGTTTTGGCAGCCCAGCTGAGTTACTGGGTAGGGCTGGACCCCCAGTGGCCTTAGCCAGCTGTGCAGCAAAGCCTGGTCCCCATCATGCTCTCACCCTTTCTTTTGGGAGCAGTTTTGAGCATACCAGGGCTGCTTACCAGCTTTCCCATCGGATCTCTCCAGTAGGAACAGGCATGCCTGCGCTCGCTCTCCTCAGCTCAGGTAGGTGGCTAGGTATTTAAATGGGATTAAGCTGCTGTATAAAAGGGATGAAAGTTGCATTTCAAGTTGTTTAATATTACAGGTATGACAGTTTGCAAAGTCAAAACAATTTTCTCCCCATCGTCTCTCAGTTTACTTCTCTGTTGGTGTAGGCACAAACCACGGTTGCCTTCATCCTGTGAGTCTAATCCTTTTCTAGTCCTTTCCTCTGCCCCTCCGCGTCTTGTTCCTCTGTCCATGTTGCTAAATCTTGTTGTATTTTCTCTGTAAAATTTCCATTTTGCCATTTTCTCGCTGCCTGATTCAGCTCCATCACATTCTGTCCTTCAGTGCCTTTACTGACACTCCAAGCTGTGAGTAGTAGCATTAAAACTAATTTGTATTTGCCTTGATTCCATAATGACCTCACATTAGTCTGTTTCCCTATTAATACTCTTGCCTGTAAAATGCTATTGAGATAACGAACCTCATTACAACATGTTTTTTCCTAACATAATAACAAGAGTATTCCAGTTTGTGAGGTACAAGCAGGTTGAACCCTTAGCTGATGCTTAGTTTAATTAATGGGAGGACATAAAATGTGCTAGCAGGCTAGTACTCCTCTCAGAGAGAAGATAATTACTGAACCCTGCAAGTGATTTGTAAACAGCAGACTGGTATTTTTCCTAAACTGACTAATCTAACACTTCAGTAATGTGATTATCTCTTATTTCAACCGTTTGTCCACTTTGCCTCACATTTTGAGATGGAACCTGGTATTTTTCCTTTAATATGCATATTAAAGATGATTCAACTCTTTGAAATCACCATGTAAATGCACCAGGGCTTTGTTGCAGTATTTTCTACTTACTGTGCTGTGGTGCCATTTACAGTGCAATGGTGAGCAGTGTTTTATTTGCATCAGTGGATAAATGGTGGGGAAATGTTTGCAAATATGTTTTCCTTAAGCAGTTTATCTTCCTAGTGCAGCTGGAGTTTTTATTTCACACTCAAATGTACTAGTAAAACACCAGGCACTTTTTTTTTTCTTGTCTATGAGGCAGCTGAGTACAGCCATAAAGGAACTGGAGCCCCTTAATAAGTATATTTCTTGGATAATATCCTGAACAGATAGACCTTTGTACCTGCCTTCCTTCTTATCTAAGCCTAATATCACAGTATCTGAGGATTTCATAGTCTTCCCAGGGCTGTTGTGCTCCATAAACCCCATGAAAAAGGAAGATGACCTCACTTGCATTTTACAGATGGAGAGGTGGGACACAGAGGTGTGTGGGGGCTGTCTGTACCCTGGGACAGAAGCGTGTGACCGATGGGTTACCATCGCATTAGGACTGACATGAGGACTTCCCCCTGAGGGCTGGCGTTCTGCAACAGCTGCTGGGCAGCTCTGGTGAGCAGGCTGCAGCGGTGGGAGGTGGTGGCATCCCTGGGAAGGTCTGGTGGGGGCCACCCAAGTCCCTCACAGAGAGTTTGTGAGCAGTTCAGACTGGAGTGCACAGAGCACGTTACTGACCTGGGGGAGTGAAAAATGAAAGCCTTCTCTATGAAGTGAATATTTTTTAAAAAAATGTGGAGATCTGCACAGGCCCCTACTATTGCATGTAGTCTTTGTATCTCTCTTTAGAGGTGACATAGCATCATCCTAAGGAAACAAGAATACTTATCCTTTTAGGAGCCACAACAGTTTCTTCTAAGCACTGGATCCAGGCTTACTTGCAGTTAGTTCCTTAATGAATGAGCAGCAAGCGTTCTTCTTTCAGCTGTTTGCTAGCAGAAACAATCCATAGTGGACCTTATAACCCTTCTGAGATGTAAAGGCCAAAGGCACACCTGTAAACCATGCCAAGTAGGATGTCAATGGAAATGTTCCTGCTCTTATTTATTGTAGCTTAGAGCAATATAGCTGAGTTCTTTGTCCTTTAATGGTGTGACTCATTTTGAGACTGTTTCTGTTAAAGTTCACAAATGTATTTGAGTATTTGTAGAGTGCTGCTGTATGAGTAAGGCTGGCCAACTGTTTGTATTTTTTTGTGACCAGATGGTTCTGCTTTTGTTCTGCCTTTTTTTAACCCCTTCCTTCAGTACGGCTTTTTATGAGGTCTTTCTGCTCACCACTCCACATAAACCTTTACAGTTTGCACCATAATTAACATAAAAATTAGAGGTACATTGACTAGTGATTTGAGTCCAGAGTTGGAAGTTATATCAAGAATTGGTGTTTCCCTCTACTTCATTTATATGTGCACTTTGAATAGGAAGATGGTTTTCCTCATCTGTCTTTACAGTCATTGTGTTTTATATATTTGTCGTAGTCAGTAACTGAGTCTATAAAGATGCTACACTCATCAGATAAATAGCACCAATCTTCAAGACCAAGATGTTTCAATCTGAGCTAAAGGAGTATCCAGTGTAGGCCACCCGAATTACGTATTGTTGGATACATTTCAGATGGTTTATCTATCCATTATGCAGTATGAGATAATTTCAGGATTTTTTTTTTCTGTGTTAATTCTTATGGTACTCCTACAAGATAATAAAAAGTAACTATCCCCATTTTTCAGATTGGGGAGGGAGTAGAAATAGTTCTTAATTTATCAGAGCTGTAAAATCCTGATATGTGGATTAATCTCAACACTTTAGAGTATTTTTTTAAGTGCCTGGATGTTTCAGGTATCTAAGTTCTTTTGAAAAATATTTAATTTCAATAGAAGTTCTGTTAAAATTTCCAGGGCGTGTATTTGCAAATATCTCTCATGTGATGCTGTTAAAAATCTGGTCACAATATGACTCTATTTATAAAAGCGTTTTTCAAAATTTTGCAGTAAACATCAACTCATCTCATGCAACTGCAGAAGCCCTTATCCCAGCAGGTTATCTTAGGCTTTCTTCATAGTCAGCAGAGAGAAATGTGACTTCATCTGATCTCTTTTAGTTATGAAGTTATGAAGTGCCTGCTTCCCTCTATTGACTGCAACGTAAGGCTAGACAATTAGTTCAAAATGTTGTCTCCTGTACTATAAATTTATTTAGCTGAGTCCAACCCTAAGTGATTCATCAAAGATACATAGGAGATCTGGTAGCACAAAAGATTGAACAGAAATCTCCCAAATACTTAAAACCTCAATCTCACGGACTTCACCACTTTATCCAGTAGATTGTACCCACTTCTTTTGCTTTCTATGATTCCTCTCTTCACACTTAGTTTGTTTGATTTCAGCTGAACCTCAACTGTAGAGAGATGCATTTAGGGAGAAGAAAGAAAAAAATGTAGGACAAAAAGTTAGAGCTGGAGAGGGGCACTAAAGAAAGCATAATAGGTTTTCCTTCTGGAAAAAGATCTGCTGGACTTAGCAGAGACTAATAGTGTTGCAGTGCACAGAAATTGCTCTAAGGTTTTTTGTTTTCTGCTGAGGTTTGACCTGCTTGGTGGAATTCTATACACAAGATAACACTTTCTGTTCTCATTTGTGAAAGGTCTGGAAAAGAAATCCCAACCTCTCTAAAAATTGTGTATTATTTAACTCTATATGACCTTTTAAGAAGGCAGGTGACCTTATGCTTCAAGGCCAAATGCAGACTTGGCACAACTGCCAGTGAATTCATTGTGAGTTCCACATACTTCTCTAAGGGCTCAGTATGTCCAATCTGTTGTTGCTATTGCTAAAGCAAATGTTAATTTGACAGTAGAGGACAAAAAAACCCAGACCCATTTATGGTATTATTGCTCAGTTTACATCTATCCAGACCACAATAGAAGCCAGATCTGGGATTACAAACCATTTAAAATGGAAGATTTCTTTGTCAAATTGTACTCCAGCTCCTGGCGACTGACTTGGGAAGAGGCTAATGAAAATGCTTCTATAAGTTTGGGGTTTTTTAAATGTGGATACTTGTCCTCGAAGAACTGAACAGAAGCCAGCAATTCATTTCCTGCACTAGGCAGCTCTTGAATAGCCTATTATGTCTTCACAAAAATTAGTCTCCTATGAGTTGAACCAAATTAGAACCTGTGAAACAGAGGTGGAAACCTGGCCTCATCTTTATCAGACATATCCTGTCCTAACTATTCCCACATCAGAGATTTAAACATACTTTCCTAATGGACCGTATTATTTTGGAATGTTGTGTTGCCTGTGATGTTTGAAAGTTAAATAGTTGTGATTTGGGTTTATATTAGGTGGTAACCTGCCAAATGGCTAGACTGGTAACAAAACAAAGTCTTCATTTTAAGCATATGCTATAGATGAGTAACGAATCTCTCAAACAACAGGAAAGTCTCTTTAGAGATGCAATTATTTCTTCTTTCCCCTTGCCACATTTTCATTTATTTCTTCATTGATCTCAATCCCTGAAGCGTGAAAGCCCAACATATCTGAAGACTGGAGAACTTGCCCATCAAAATTGCACATGTTTTTACTGGGAAATAAAGCTCACCCTTCCTTATGCCCATACCTGCATGGCAGTCTTGATCCTGTGCTAGTGGGGAGATGGGCAGGCAGGGAATAAAAATAAGGATCCTGACCTACTGATTTTGCAAAACAGTAATCATCTTATATTAGCACCATAATTTTTTCCCCTGTGTAATGGTTGCATATAATTGTCCATCACTAACAGTAGCTGATTCTGGAATGATTCAGAATGATCATCATTCAGAAACATCTGAAACTCTCCAGGTGTTTCAGACCATTTCAGGAAGTCTTGGTGAGGAGAGGTTTTGCATGTGGTTGAAATATACTGGGCATAATTAAGGTGGTCTCTGGATTTGAGGATGACTTTAGGTCTGCTCCTTCAGAAACCTATTGGGGAGGAGCCAGATAAGGCACCAAAAGGGGTTAAACTTCTCAGTTTTCTAGGAAGTATTCTTTCCATAATGTTTGCTGAAAAACTGTGGGTCAGACAGTGTAAGAGGCTGTACACCTGAAATGAGCTACTCTCCAGTAGTTACATATACTTTTTGTACCCCTACACTTCCTGATCTTATTCAGGCGTGTGACAGTGAGTTGGGAAGTATTGCTGCAGTTGGAAGAGTTTCCTGTGGTTGTTCTCCAGCAGCCACTGAGCATTATTAGTGCATCACTTTCTTCAAGATCTGCGTGAGGAAACCTTGTGAGTAAGCTGAGATCAGTGCTACAGGGAACAGCTGCTTCTGGGGAGCACCAGAGCAGATCTGTCTGTGCCATTCACAGTCACAGAGGCTCTGTTCTCCAGTGTCCCAAAGGAAAGGAGATCCAGAACGGCCTTTCCATTCAAATACTGGGTTACTCGTGTGTCCAAAACTTCTGCTAACTTGGGGGAAAGCCTTTAAGTGAATAACACAATGTAGAATCAGGCCCTGAACAGGCCTGTCTTAGCACAGCGAAGCACTCTCCATTCCTCTTTCAACATGTATTCCAGTTCATTGCCCTCTCTCCCCTAGTCCGCGCTGCTCAAGCACGTGCTATCTCTAAGCTGCCAAGAACATCCATCTCACTTTTGTTACAGGATGATGCTTTTTGTGCAAACATAAATATTTAGAGAAGTTTACAAAAGATTAAGCTTCATCAAGTCAAGCATTCCTGCTAATGCAGTGTCGGGACAAGTCAGCAGGGAGCAAGAGCCTGGGCTGCTGCACGCAGCTGTTTCAAGACCAAACTGTGGAACAGTCATTTGTGACTCCACCAACTTCACTGATCAAAACCATTTTGCAAGTTGGCTCCTGTCTTTTTCCAGAGTCAAATCCTGTCCATCAAAACGGCTTCTTCAGTGTGTGGGCTTCATCTCTATTGTGAATCTCTTGCCTCAGTTTTATTGTTGTTATGAAAATTCCTAATGCAGATATGCTGCACTTGCTGGACCAGTGGAAAAAATCCATGTTCAAGAAGTTCCTAAGATGCAACTCAGAGCAAAAGTAGTTGGAAGATTTGCCCATAATGCTTGTGCTCTGATAGCTTGGGTTTCACTCTGATCATCAGTACCTAAGTAAAATAATGCCGCATTTAAATACAGGCAGACTTCAAGAGACATAAACGACAGGAGAAAATCCCAAGTAAGAGAGTTGTAAAACTGTTGGGGTTTTTTTGTTGTTTGTAGTAAGGTAAAGCAAGCAAACAGAGCTCATTCCAGAATTCATGCAACAAAACAAGTAATAAGAATAGAGAAATAAATGCAAGGGAAGTGGATGCATGTGTGCAAGCACATCAGCTTGTACTTCCTTTAAGGGGCTGTGTCCATCTTCAGTCTCAAATAGTGACAGTTTGGCTGTTTGCTCCAGTGGGAAGTGGGTTTGTCATACCAGCTAAAATACTGGCTACCTCTTTGACAGCTCACTAGTAATGCCACTGGAGTGATGATCTGTGAAAAAAGAGCTGTCTGGCATGCTTTTCTTCAGGGCTGCTTTGCTGCTCCTTTCTAGTGAGGAGACCACAGGAAAGCCACAGGAAATCCTACCTTCCTAGAAAAATATCCTGCTTCCTCCTAATGACCCGTGGAGCAGGCAGCTTGACACGACAGTAGGCATTTCTGAGCTGGGCAAATCAAGGGAGAACAAACTTTTGTAGGAAGTGGCTCAAGCCTCATTGTTTGAGACACTGAGAATCAGAATGGACAAAAAACAGCTGGCTTGGCCAAGTATTGATGATATTTTGGGCAGAAGTGTTGGACTAGACGACCCCTAGAAGCCTCTCTAACCAACATTTCTATGTTTCTGTGAAGTCACATAAATCTAACAATTTTTTTCCATCTTTAAAATCTGTGCTTCTCTGATGAACAGTTAGGCTTTGTATTTGGTCCCATCCTTTTTAAATAATCTTTTTCTGAGATTTTAATTAAAGATGCATGTAATTAAAGTGTTGGTCTTATTGCAAATTTATGAATTTATTGTGCTATTCTCTGGGAATGCTAGAATATTTTAAGCATTCTTCCAGCAAGCTGAATTATCATCAGTTTAACATTTCCAATATATTCCCGTAACTGAACCCATTTCATGAATCTAAAGAGGTTATATTAAATTTAATATTACAGTGAGAAATATGCTTAAGGTTATAGGCCTGTGACTTTGATGACTAATATGAATGGATAAATTGAAATTCACTAATCATTTAAACCTGCAAATGTAGCTGAAATGATTCCGTGGTTCAGGCTGAAATACAATTTAACTGCACTAAAAAGGGGTCTGCGGTTCCCTTAAGTTGGTAGATCTCATCTACAGTTTTTGAGATTGAGACATCAGCTCAAAGGAGAACTAGATCTGAGGAAGATATCAGCTATACGTGAAACCAGGGGTGGTTTCTTTTTTTGCAGAGCTTTGTCTCCCAAATACACCGCAAAATTTGGATCCACCTCCTGCTTCACCTGATTCCAATGGGTGGTCCTTGCTGTGCTTTGTGCAGAACAGAGATTGGCGAAATCATGAAACGATAACTGGGTGTCTTCAAGCTGCACTGACTCAAGAAAACGTCATGCAGCTTTTTCATCATATGATAATTACTGGGGGCAACCACACACACTGCAGAAACCAATCCTCCCAAATGCTGCCCGTGCTCAGTGGAGAGCCAACTGCCAAAAATGCCAAGGTCTGGCATAGAGAGTAAAGGGTGGTTCAGGAACCTGACTCCATGGGGAATCATTTTTTGCCTTAGTGAGTAACCACTGAACAAGGTGTGTTGGGAGCCCTGCAGTCCAGATACTTTACCTAAGCTGTAGTGTGGCAGGGCGGGCTGAGCTTCAAATAATGTTCTTACCAGTGTCCAAGTCTCAGCTGCAGGCAGTTTACATAAGGATGCACACCCATCGGTATGCAAGCTCATCACTTCAGAACTTGGCAGAGCCTTTGATAACAGCATGCAGGTTATTCCTGGTTTCATTAGGAAACAGCTAATGCAGCGTATCAAATCTATATCAGTTTACTGTTGTTTCTTTCACCTAGAAAAAAAATGAAAAAAATGAATATTTTTAATATCAGAAAGATACTCTGTCTCCCAAAGCAATTAAAGCCAGAAAAACAAGAGGGGAGAGCCTGGCAGTTATGTACTTAGAAGACCATTCAATCTCTCTGTGAAAACTGGTCATTGGTTTCAAGCATTTCCTTTCAGGCAAACCTTAAACTAGAGGGATTAGGATCAGAAAAAAACAAGTTGCTGTCAGCTGATGATTATTTTCCATGATTCTGTTAGCATGCACAAAGTAGAGGAAGCTTTCCAAACCAAGAAGAGGACACAGTCCCTGTTCCAAAGCACATGAGTGTAAGGAGGCAGGGTAGGGAAGAGGAGGGATGGAGCAACAGTATAGAGAGCAACCCGGGTAATGCTAGCCATGCATCAGATCAATTGCAGCTGGTAGAAAGTGATAGCAATTTTTCTGGAGGAGAAGGAAATCAAATTTGGTTTTGTTTAGTAAATTAATGTGGTTTGGCCAAATGTTTCTGTGAATGCATTTTTATTTTAGGATGTTGTTTCTCTTTTCCTCACATCAATTTTTAAGAATGGGAAAAAAATATTATACTTCTAGGATTTGTCAAGATATTTTCTTGGGGAAAAAGGACAATTGCAGTAAAATTCCATTTAAAAATAATATTTATGAGATTCCAGTAATTTCTGTTGGGTGCAAAAATATTCAAATATATTCTTAAGTCGGCAATTTCCTTAGTCCTGGGAGGTGAAACAAAATAAGTTTTGTACTCAAAACCCACATTTTAGTTGTAGAGAAGTTAGAACAAGTAGATTGAATAGAGAAAAAAAAGCTGAAATTTAGGTGTACATATCACTAGAGAAATGCAAAGGTATGTAAATATTATTTTCTCTCACCACTGTGTCCTTGAAGAGCTGATCCTTTCTCCTAGGCTTCTTTTCAGCCCAATGACTTTTTGGGTTATTGCAAACTTTACGTAGTCCCTGTGGGTCTCACATGACCTAGTCGCTCCCTTTTTAGATGAACATGCCATAATAACATAAACCAAACAACTAAACCAAATGTCACATGTCACAGCTTGCAAGATAAAAGGCCTAGTCCAGCTAGTATCTTTGAAGAATGCGCAATGGAAATATTTTAACAAAAGAACCTGGAAAATCAAGTGTTTAAAGCTATTTCCTGCTTGTGTGTGTCATTATTCCTTCCACCACCACCCCATTTTCACATTTAAATCATTAATTTCTTTTCTATTTAAAAGGTTACTGGTAGCAACTTTCCATTCTTCGAGGTAAATAAGGAGAGCCACTCTCAGCAATGCCTTTTCTTTATTGCCTACTCATAACAGGAATTGCTGCTTCACACTAAGGTATTTTTTTGAGATGGATTTAAATGATGCTTTGAGGGAGAATGAGAAAGTATATGGAGGGAAGTATGCTGAAGCATCTGTAGTACAGATTTAAGCTCATGCCACTGTGCTAGCAAGGTCTGTGATGGGCACACCAAGCTCTGCAAGTGTCTTTTTGCATTTCAGCTTGCATATTCTGTCTTTGCCTAGTCACATCTTGAGGCTCAATAGCCAGAAGCAGCAAGCCTGGGTGTCCTGACATTACCCTTCCCACGTGGGAATATTTGGACCAGCATTTGTTTCTCTTTTCAAAATTTCATACATGATTCTAGCATCACAGAAGATGAGATTTTAATAGACAACATGCTTCCTTAGGATAACACCTCTGATTCGGGGATTTTGTTTTTTGTTGTTTCCTTTACAGGAAGACGGTATCGTGAAGGAAATAGACATCAGTCATCATGTGAAGGAAGGTTTTGAAAAAGCAGATCCTTCTCAGTTTGAGCTGCTGAAAGTATTAGGACAAGGTTCATATGGAAAGGTAATTTTTAATGCCATCTAGTCACCTAGAGCAACATTGAAAATGTCATGTCCTTTCTCTGAGTTCATTTACACTGCTAACATTGTTCATATATATAAATTACATTGTAAAGGAAGATAAGGAAGCCCAAACCCCTTCTATCTTCATTTTAATAACACTTGTCTTTGAGCTGGATTTCTGTATATAAAACAGTTAAGAAAACAGTGCTTCTGGCTCTGGACCTGGACTAATGAGCACAAGTGAGCATTAGTAAGCACCACTTATATTAAAGCACCTCTGTTTATAAAATTAGACACCCCCCCTTTCCTGTTTCTGACGTACCCACCAGTGAAGCGAGTGCACTACTGCTGCATAGTTGGAAGGTGTAAACAGGGACATTCAGAACCTTAAAGAAGTTAGCTGCCCAGCATCTGCTGAGGACAGATGGGATCCCAAGCACATTTCAAAGTCCGAGACTGTTCTTTAGGTCACACTCAGAGGCCTGTACTCGTTGTTGAGAGGGTCCTGGAGTCAAATCTCAATGCTGAGGAGAACAATCATTGTGGCAAGAGCATGGAGGGGGGAAATACCTACCTATATGACCACAAGCTAATTTGTGAAGAAACAACGTTTTTACCTGAAGTCCAAGGCTTTTCTTAGTCCC
This sequence comes from Gallinago jamesoni, assembly GCA_025769975.1. Lineage (NCBI taxonomy): Eukaryota > Metazoa > Chordata > Aves > Charadriiformes > Scolopacidae > Gallinago > Gallinago jamesoni. The sequence goes on from JAOQGH010000023.1 coordinate 46,194,273, forward strand.
AAAACCAATTCTTCTTGAGCAGGATGTGTCAGTTGGAAATGAGAATAGGAAGGAAATATGGAGCGAAATAGGGAGGACTCAATTCAGTCTTAAACTCTTTCCATGGTTTAAATAAATAAGACTTTGAAATCTGTGGAACAGGCAGTTGACATGCCTGAAGGACAGGATGCCATCCAGAAGGGTCAGGGAAACGCCAGGTATCAATACAGGCTGGGGGATGGAAGGATTGAGAGTAGCCCTGCTGAGAAGGACTTGAGGGTACTGGTAGATGAAAAGCTTGACATGAGCCAATAACACACACTCACAGCCCAGAAAGCCAACTTTAGTCTGGGCTGCATCAAAAGAAGCATGGCCAGCAGATCAAGGGAGGTGATTCTGCCACTTTGCTCTGGTGAGACCCCACCTGGAGTACTGTGTCCAGCTCTGGAGTTTTCGGAACAGGAAAGACACGGACCTCCTGTTGATAAACAAGTCTTTTAGAAGTTTCCTGAGATGAGAGAAATCAGGAAAGTCAGCATTCACTACCAAGTTTTGATCTAGAAAATTTCTCGAGAGCACAATAATGAGTTTTAAATATTAAAGAAATAGGAAAAATCAAACAACTCCAAATTAGATTTACTGTATGATTCAATACAAGAAGGAGAAGAACAAGAGAAGAAAATCTGTTTCGCAAAAGTAACAGAGGCAAAATGGTGAGTTTTCAGATTCATGCAGTAAAGAGTTTAGAAATGGTTCACTGGCTGTCTTAGATTGTACAGTTTTATTTCATTATTAACTGAGTTGGCCTTCTAGCTTTAAGCGTTTTAGAAGCAAAATTCCTAGTCTTTCTATCACTTTCTAAAAGGAGATCTGATTTCTGGGACATGCTCTGCCCAGTCCAATGGTGGATCAGAGTTTGAGTGTGGACAACATACCTGTTTGGAGCTGTGTGTCATCACAAATCACTTTTCATCTCTGATATGAAAGAGGTCAGTAAACTCCCCAGAGCAGTAAAGACACAGGAGAGGGAAGTCTACTCTGTGTTTCTTATGCAGTCTCAAAACACCTAAATTTTCATCACCTTGGTATTTGAGCTAATTGTTCAAATCTATAAGTCTCTGGGAATGCAAACCCATTGATTTTCAATTTGTTCACTTGAGGATGAGAGGTGATCATCGCCCCGTACTCGGCATTGATGAGGCCCCACCTTCAGTACTGTGTCCAGTTTTGGGCTCCTTACCACAAAAAAAGACATTAAGGTGCTGGAGCGGGTCTAGAGAAGGGCAGTGAAGCTGGTGAAGGGTCTGGAGCACAAGTCTTATGAGGAGAGGCTGAGGGAGATGGGGTTGTTCAGCCTAGAGAAGAGGAGGCTGAGGGGAGACCTTATCACACTCTATAACTACCTGAAGGGGGGGTGTAGAGAGGCAGGGGTCAGTCTCATCTCCCAAGTCACAGGAGACAGGACAAGGGGAAATGGCCTCAAGTTGCACCAGAGAAGGTTTAGATTGGATATTAGGAAACATTTCTTCACCAAAAGGGTTATCAAGCATTGGAATAGGCTGCACAGGGAAGTGGTTGAGGCACCATCCCTGGAGGTGTTCAAAAGACAGGTTGACATGGTCCTCCGGAATATGGTGATTTTTATTTATTATTTCTTATTTATTTCTTTGTCAGAGTTAGGTTGATGGTTGGACTAGATGATCTTTAAGGTCCCTTCCAACCTAGACAATGCTATGATTCTATGACTAAATAGTTTCTTACAGGATTAGAGAAGACACCTTTGGTGTCAGAGGAAGTGTACTCAACACTCTCAAAAGTCACAATGCTTGCTTAGCTTTCTGGCTTGGGATCTAGGGTGATACAGCCATTTCTCCAGCTAAGGGAGTTTTTCAGGTTCAGGTATTGATAACCTGAGGTGTTTGCATGCATATCAGACTAGAAAATTGAAAGTGATATTCAGCCACATGCCTGTGCTACTCTGCCAAACTAGTATAGTATAGCTACTACAACCAGTCAAGCAAGCACTCCAGGAGCACTTGGTTGTTTCAAGAACGAAGTGACTTCAACTTTAAGAATAATCAGAAGGATGGCATCGTTTTGTGATTTCCATTTGTTCTGTTTCCTTTTTGGTTTGATGATTATTTTGATGTCCTCTGAAACAGCACACAGTGTTCTTGACTCATCTGTTTCAGTGGGAATGCAGACGAGCACGCTATCCTGTGCTACAGGGAACAGCTGACTAGTGACTAGTGTTAAAAATTGATAATTTTGCTTATTACAGTGATATGGGTATTGCAAGCTTTGCAAGATTACATGGCAGAAAAGATATTTCTAGAACCTGCAGCCTAATATTTCTGCAGACGCAGCGTGCTGTGCTGCTCGATGTGCAGTACAGCTTAAAATCATTATCTTAAGGGTTTGTGGTTTTGTTTTCTGGATAAAGATTCCATAACCATTTTTACAGAATAATAATACAGCTGAAAATCTAGTGTTTGGGCAAGCTTACTTTTGACTTTCTCCTCCATCTCAACGTAATGCGCAAATTAAATCTTTTACTTGGGCTGGATAGAAAAATATCCCAGCATTTCTCCGTCTAACTGAACTTCTAAATGAATTGACTTCCCGTTAATGCTGGAGCAGCTGAGCTTAATTTATCCTGAATGTTAATGAAAAACACTTCAGAAAGTCTTAGGTGTTCCCATTACATCCAAATTTCATCATTTGTTCCTACAGTTGTGAGTACCAGAGGTATTCGTATGTTCATCAAAGTAGGAAACAGGAGATGGGAACAAGCAGCATGTGCCCAAGCTCAGCTAGTTAGGGCAGATTGGGCAAGGAACTGTGTATATCTCATATGCACAGGAAACATCTTGAGAAGGAAAGTCTAACCAAAAACTTTATCAGATCATATTGTAGAAGTGTTGTTGCCATGATGCTCAACAGAAGACCCTGGTTTAGGTGTTTGGAGATAATTTAGCCTTTTTTTTTTTTTCCTTTTTTTGCTTCTCTAGCTGGTTGTTAAAAGTTATTCTCTCTCCCCACAAACCTTTGCTCAAAGGGTGCTTCAGAAAATCGTAATCTGTTTACAGATTTATTTTTTTGCAGGAGGAAGAGCCTTTCAACTTGCAAATAATGTGCTAGAAACACATTTCCTCTGTTCTTTTTTTGGCTTTTTGGGTGGAGGCAGTTAAGAAAGCTGCATGGTTCCTGAACAGGCAAAGAATAAAATAATTGTCACAGATATTTGTAATCCAACTAGAGTTTTATTAGTTACATAATTTTAGCTAGCCTTTGAAAATTCATATTTTTATAAATATACAGCATGTATGTATACTTCTCTGAATTTGGCTTTTGTTCCTGCTTCTGTCCAGTGACAAAAGTGCTGAAATAAAAGAGAGATGCTGTTGGCTTGTATTTCTTACCTCAGCAGAGTCAGTCCTAGGAATCAGCTAAAACGTCTTTATTTTATTTTCAGTTATTAAAACACTGAAAGTCTTATAAAGACCAAACTGAATTACTGATTCCTTTGTTCATTACCCTGCCAGTGCTCAGATGCACTCGGGGACAGGTAAGAAATAGCTGCATGGGGTAAAACAAAAAAAAGATCACAATTTTAGCCACACTTTTTACTGTATTTCAATGACAAACTTACACTGTCAGAAGATGTAACATAGGTAACTATAACATTGAAAACTCTATAATTAACAATTAACCTGTTTGTTAATCAAAATAGTCCTACTTTTTGTTAAGTATGCACAACCAGATTTTCAGCTGTATGAACTTTTTGCTTCAGTTACGTCTTAGGCTGGTCACCATTCATGACTTACAGCATAAATTAAACCAATTTGTTTTCTCCTTAATTTAATTGATGACAATTTTAAGACACTGTGCGTTCCTAAGTACAAATGAGACATGACTTTTTTTCACGTGAAGATGCTCAAAATATGAAGAGATGTGCCCAGACTGATTATGACTATTCACGAATCTTTAATTGAATGTATAAGGGTAATTAATAATGTTGAATGTGTTCTCTTTGGGGGAGAGTATAGGCTTAAAAGTGAAGCTTTCCAGAGGTAGTCCAACCAATTGCAAGTGAAATAGATAGAAAATACTTTCAGCTAATAGTTTTCATTAGAATTCCTTTATCAAATGCAACAAGGCTTTTAGCTGGAAGTTCAGTACTGATCTACACAAGACATCTGCTTTTTACAGGTATTTCTAGTGCGGAAGATCAAAGGATCTGATGCAGGTCAGCTTTATGCCATGAAGGTACTTAAGAAGGCAACTCTGAAAGGTAAGGACTGGGACAGTGGCTGCAGTCTCTATTTCTACGCTACTTTGTTATTTGCTTGTCATTTTTTGCATTGCTGCTGTCTGATGGTATCTAAAAGTACACAAATATGTTTCTTCCACCCTCCAAAATTCTGCCTTGCTGTAGTGAATGTTCTAAAAAAGCGTACACAAAAATGTTACCTACATACAGTGTGGGAGCAGGAAAACAGGGCTCCCGAGTTTTCTTGCTGCAAGCTTTCTTCACTTTCTTGGTGTTATTTATAGGATTTCTATTTGGCATATATTAATTTGTATTGCAGTGGCAGTATCTGCCTGTTGTTGAAGTAAACTGAAATAAGCATTTTTAAATAAGGATGCTGCTGAAGTAAAGATGCTCCTACTATGCAAAAGGCCTTCCAGCTGGTGCATCTCACTATATGCCTGAAAATTCATGGGAACATATTTTCAAGTATGACCAGTCATCCTGAGGTTGTTGGGATGGTGCTGATTCGTAGCTTGGGACCAGTCAGTGCATGGTCTCCAGCAGGCTGGGGCCAAATGGGTCATCTTCTAGGGCCATTGACTGCTACAGTCCCACTCAGACCAGAGAGAAATTTCTAGGAAAACACAAGCCTGAGAAGCGAACAGAGTAAGTTCAGTCTCAGCTGAAGTCCATGCTGTTTGTTCCTCCACAGAATTAGGAAGATTCATCATCTTGTTTCCCTGACTTAGCACTGTACTCTGTTTTTTCCCCTCAAAATCCCAACACTTTTTGCAGATAACGGCATTCATTTTTCCCAGAGCAGTTCTTTTGCTCTTGGACAATGTGGGTTTGCACAATGGGGTATAGTGCCTAAATTTCTATCCTAATGTGAAGAGAGATCATTTGAGGTAGCTCTGATGAGTTCAAAGTCCGAAGTGCTTTATCATGCTTCAATTTGGGGAATCAAGAGAAGAATGAAGCTACCTCTAATTGCAAGGTAGAGTTACAGTAGGTGGTGGCAGGGAGACACAGCCCCTTTTCTGCGTGCTAGTCAAAATGAGGGAGTGGCAAACCACATATTTACACAGCTCTTTCCCCTAAGAAGGCCTTTTCAAAGAAACATTAGTTTGAAGCAATGCTGGTGGGCTGATCTTTTTGTTTGGAATGTAGATAGGAAAGTTTGTTCTGACAGAACAGCGTGGTGTAAATAACCTACAGTACAGTAATACATAAAAAGTAAAAGATCAGGCCTGTGTATACAATATGTATAATAGAGTGATTCTCTGACTTCTTAACCAAGGCCAGGACCATGAAGATCCCAGACTGAGCTGAACAGAACTCTCAGAGCCTTTCCCAATAGGGAAAGCCATCTCCTACCATGCAGTGTCTGAGGAAGGACTTGTGTGACCCCCCTCATGTCAATATGTACCAGAGACTTATCTCTGTTTCTTTTGACAACCTAGAACTTTTCACCCTAGGTTAAAATTGGGTATTCCCTCTTTTTTTGTATACCTCTGAGGTGTGTCGAGCAGAAAGAGCTTGGGGGGGGGGGGGGGGAGGGGCATTTCTTATGCAACCCCAAACGCATGATTTTAACTTAAAATATTTGATAGCTAAATCTGTAATGTTAGATTCCACTGGAAAAAAATATATCTGTATTATGGCAGTATTCTAGGAAATCTCCAAATTTAGATGATGATTTTAAACTACTCAAAGTGTTCTATCAGTTTTCAGTTCCATCAGGAACAGGCACCTCTGTGTTTGCAGTTCCTCAGTTCATTATACCACAGAACCACTGCTTCTCTCCTCCCTTGGCCATCACAGCAGGCTTTTTATTTTTTTTTTCTCAAGTGTGGATTACAAGATCCCAAACTTGAGGCTGCTTTGTGATTTTGCTGAATTACATTTCTCTCCCATTCAGACTACTTACCCCTCGGACTGGTAGCTCTGGATTTCCCATTAATCTCAAGATGATCACATAATGATCACATATTATATCACATTGGTATATCACAGGTGATCGATAATCACATCAGGAGGAGATAATTTGTCCACACTAGTTTCTACAAATAAGTTAAACTTGACAGCTATTTAACTCGAAGTACAAAAATTAAGGCAAAACCCCATTAGCAACAGAGCAAGTGAGAAGAGCAACAACAAGGGTTGCTGTCAGTGAGCTTCCATGTAACTTTTGGCACAGAGGTAGTATTTCTGTCAGCTTTAATTTCATAGAATCATAGAATGGTTTGGGTTGGAAGGGACTTTAAAGATCATCTAGTTCCAACTCCCCTGCCATGGGCAGGGACACCTCCCACTAGAGCAGGTTTCACCTTTTAAGTGAGAGTACTGAATTGTTGCTGCCTACCTAGAGTTGAAAAGGCTGGAAGTCACTGTAATATGAAACATTCATTACCACGGCAAATAATGGGAGCAGAGCCATAAGTACTTGCTGGCACTGCATTCAGTATTTACTGACAAAACTCTGAATGTTTTGCTTCCTAATCTGTACTGCATGGAGCAGGAAAGTCAAAGCTCTTGGTGCTGGTGCCATTGACATGGCCACGCAGCCCTAAATATCATAGCAGTTATTTTCTTTAGTGGAACACATAAAATGGAAAAATGAGAAAGGAGGAATGGGTAGAAAACCTGGGGTTTTTTTCTTTTCTGGATTCATCTGAAGAATTAAAACCAGGATAAATAAGAACATGAGGAAGTTAAATGCCTTCAGGACTGGTGGTTCAAAACTATCTTTGTACCTTGCTCTAAAGAACAGTCATAGTGGGTCTACCTGAAGGGTTTCCTGTCCCAGGAGCCTGACTTTGGCTGTGGCTGGCTGGTAATGTTTAGGAAGAAGCAGAAGTACAAAACGGTGCTTCCTCCAGTGACTCTGCTGCCTCCTGCCTCTTTCCAGGGTAGTTGTCCCATGTTACCACAATCCCAACTTCACCAACAGCAAAGGGTTTCACACAGAACCATAGAATGGTAGAATAAGAAGGATACAGCAATCGTCAGCAGTGCTCATTTACAGCTCAAAAATGTTTTTTGATATAAAAGATGCTTTATAGATCAACTGCATTTGTAGATTTCAGCTTGAAAAAGATCTGCTAAACAGCAGAACCACTCCTGCTGTGAAGAGAGAATTAGATTCCAAAATATTCAATCTTACATTGTAAAAGTTTGTAGAAACTTGCAGTTTGTGAAAATGAAATTAATCTTACCTCATGGAGGTTTATGTTAAATGTAGAGTATATCCAAATAAGCACCTATAACAGCATAGATCCTTGAAAGTGAGAAAACCTCTGCCGTTCTCAATTGTAAATGAGAGCATCACACACAAATTTCTTTCCTTCCTATCTCATTTCCTTTTTCAGGAGCTTGTGGGTATCTTGTTGTAAAAGCAGAGAACTTCCTGAAGAAACTAGATAAGTGTTCTAATTATTAATTTTAGGAAAACCTTGTCCAAAATTTTTGAGAATATGAGGTCTCTTAGGTGCCAGATGGCAAATACATCAGATTCCAGGCTGCCTGTATGTATAACTAATTTATCTGACTTTGAAACTATTTATTAAATTACAATACCGTAATAGCTACCTTTGCAAGCATAAACCCTTTTGGGGGGGATCCAGGTGCTCAAAGACATTCAGATACTTAGATACCTTCCAATAGTGTTGAATACCATCTTAAAATGTTGCTTTCGTCCACTCTTTTGTACACTCTTACACTTTTTATTTTCTGGAAAATCAGATTTTAAGATAAAAAATTGAAAGAGAATAAAGTTGATCTGTGTGTTTAAAAACTTGCAGATAAATATCAGTGAACCTTGACTGCCCAGCCTGAATACACCGTGTTACTGAGGAAACGGAAAGAAAGCAGGGACTGTTTATTCTGTGTATATGTGTGCCTTGTATTCACTAGCAAAGTGAAACAGTGGGGAAGTGAAACAAAGTGGGACAGAGGGAAAAGGCAGGCTGGTTGTTTTGATTCATTCAGTCTTTCTCTCAAGGTGTCTCAAGCTCCATCAGCTTTACTGGATGTGCTTCAGGATTCCGTGAACAAGAGCTTTTTAGATCGCTTACAGTGTAAGCCTCGTTAAACACCCGTGAAGTGCCCATAAATCCCTACAGGTTGCTGTGCTGGAATATAAGGGCTACTTCTGGAGCTTTAAAATCAAAGACCCATCCCTCCAGGAGACACGCAATCTTAGAGAAAGTGGCATGAAGCTATAATTCACTGACATGATGCTTATGAACTCTGTAAATACTATAGCGATGACCTAGCGAAGGTTATGCAATGGGTCATGAGGAAGTAATTTGCATCTGTCCATCTTCTTGGTAATGGGCTGTGTAAATCTCGGTGCTGGAAGCTATTTGACCCTGATAACTGAGAGAGTTTACCTGTTTCTACTTATGGAGCTTAGAAATGATAATCTGTTGTGTCAAAAGCGCTGAAGTGCTTTGCAGTTTATGATCCCCTCAGTGGAAGCCAGAAGGCTTATGGGTTTCCAGTTGTGCATGTGATGGCTACAGATGCAGTAAGCGGTGAGAGCTGCTTTAGTGACTTTAGAGAGTTTGTGCTGTTCTCAGGAATGTTAGATCAATGATATTAATTATACATTAAATGGAACAACTAACTTAGATGTTACCAGCCAGACTTCCATCCACTTTGTGATTTACATCTAAACGATTGACAAAATTGTAGTATTGGCTTCAATCGTAGCAGCGGCTTCCTTGTTTGGACACCAACTGAAGTGGTTTCTTCAGTTTTCCTCTGTATGCGACTCAGTTTCCCTGCCATGATTGTGGTGTTTAGATCTAAGATACTGGATTCCAGTGGTTTCCTTCTGGTTTGAAGGGAACAAAAATCCAACGAAACAAAACAAAAAAACGAGGACAATTTAACCTCATAAGGCAGGACTCGGAAAGAGCCTTCACCTCAGATAAACCTAACTCTTCGGTGCCGAGGTTTTCAAGGTGTCTTGTCCTATTTTGTTCAGCCTCTGTGTTTGATGAGAGACCCTGTTATTCACCCAGGTTCACCCTTTAAAATTTGGGTTATTATATTTTCCTACAGTGTTCTTGAATATTTCTGTATTCTCCTGGGCCTTTTTATTCCCCTCTTCTAAAAAAATCACCAGGGAAGTCATGACAAGACATGCAATTTCCTTTGAGACTAGCCCCCACATCAGAGCTCCCCTTTTCCTGCTGTTTGGAGGAAAGGCTACATGCTCTGCGTCCTTGGGAACTGTTCCCTGCATACTGCTTCTTTACTCTGAGAATTGTAGCTCTCCAAATGTCAGGGCTCTGAGCTCAAAAAAACATTGCTGGACCTGGAAGTGCCTTTAAAGATCCAGCTGAGACATAGACTCAACCCTCTCCACAAACAGCTGTACAGTGAATTTCCAGTGGGGAGGGGAAAATCTGGGAAGGAAATAGCAACTTTTGTGTGCACAAACATAATGATATTTGATTCCTCTGTATATTTCACAAGTGGCTCTAAAATGTAGAGATCAGCCTGGCCAGTATGCTCTCAGCCACCATCTGGACTTTGCCCATTCGCATGCAAGCTTTGTGGGCCAGGAGTCCAGGAGAAGATCTCCAGCTTTGTGCTGAGCTGCAGAATGTGCCAACCTTGCCCGTCATAATTTAGGAGCAAGCTGGAATTAGCAGCTGTTATCCAAGGAAGCAGAACTTTCTTTTGTCCCGTGGGAGTTTTGAAAATGAAACCTGGAAGGTCTTCAACTCTCAGTGCTTAGAGGTCACCATCAGGCTGTGACTTTACTGTGCCTTTGCAAGGCTTCTTGTATCAGGCACCCTCTTTCTTCCTACCCTAAAAGGTCAGCTTATCTAGGGCTTGCTTTCTGAAGGAGGAAAGGGTACAGTACATTTGACAGAGCTCACTTAGGGTGTTTCTAATGGACTGTGGAGAACAATGTGTTCATATATTATAAGGAAAATGGACTGGGGTTGGGAAACTAGCTCATTCCCAGCCTGAATATACAGCAGACTGGACAGGTCAAAAGTGACAAAGAACATTGCTGGAAGTTTATTTGCATGACGTTTGCTAAAGAGCATTGACTCCTGTTCATCAAGATTGTAGCTTCTGGGTTAGACACTTAATGCTCTTTAGTGAATCTGTGCAGTGTTTGGATTCACGTTCGGATGAGAAGAGAGAACTTTTGCCTATAAATATAAACTGAACATGCATCACTTGAAGATTTTATTACCTGTTTCTATTCAAGCCATGTGGGACTTCTCATTGAATGAAGTCCTGATTAAATTATAGCCTCTTCAAAATGCCAAGTGCATTGTGAAGATCCTGTTGTCAGGCAAAAATTCTCACCATTAAGACATTCAAGAAATGAACTCTGGATATTAAAAATGCTCTCTGCTTTGTAAAAAGGGGACATTTTGGCCGGTTTGTTTTTACCCAAAAACCTCATAGAGGTTGTTCCTCATAGAGTTTTTCCCTAAGTGCCAAAGCACATTCAACTTTGTCTTTCATGAGAATTTTGGATGTTGTGTTTGGTACAAGGGGTCACTTTGTTAAAAGTGTTGCTCGGGTTTCTGAAGGGGGCAAATGTGGTGCAATGTCAGGTCCCAGCACCTTAGTGATTCCACTCTACGGAGTTACCTTCCGTAGGTTGCTGGCTGCACCACGCTACTTGTTAGTGCATTCATGGGTTTAAGCCAAAGTTTCAGACTTTGCTATGAAGACATGGAGTGGAGTGCCCCTGTGTTTGTATTTTTCATTTGGTAGCACAGAGCTGTCTTAAATTTTTCCATCTTTTTGTGAAATCAGTGTGCCCACACCCTTCACTTCTAATCGCTTGAGCAGTTCCATGGGCCCCGTTAGCAGCAGCTGAAAGTACTGGGTTATTCAGGTATTCATATGATGATTCCCTAGAGAACACAAAGGAGATTCAAATCTGAAGTCAGAGGAAGAGAGCACTGGAAAGTCTGCTGATTTCTTTGGCAGAGAGGATATGTTCTTCACCTGTGATCAAATTATACAAGTTTGTTCTAAACGTTGGTTGAGTCACGCTCTTCTGTCAATGAAATATGAAAAGAATGACTTCTTTAAAGTTTCTAAAGAAGTGGCAGCTCTTCCAGGTTGCATTTGAGTATTTCCCCTGGCTATTGCAACCAGCCAAGGAATTGGTGGCCGTATTTTTCAGGAATGAGTAGTCCGTCATACTAATTTCATTTTTTACAGTAAGAAGCAATTTTCCAAATTGCCTTGCAATTTCCAGTCAATTTTCTATCTACCTCTTTAAAGTTTCAATTGAACCTGCTGTGAATAAGTAACAATGGAGACATCAAAACTGCAGCTCCTGTAGGGGCCATCAGTAAAAGGCTTTCAGACACAAACTCATTCTTCAAAGTCCCCGTAGTAGACTTGATCGAGGGCTTTAACTACTGTTTGCTTTCCCTGGATTATTCTTTTTGTCATACTCATTGCACTGTATATCTAATGGCAGTTATTCCCAAATTGGCTGTCACTTTATGGAAAAGAGTGTATTTCATATTTTTTATTGTCAAGTAGCAGATTGCTTTTAGTTGCTTTTGGTGTAGTTTTTGAGAGACTGCACAGACAGTTGTCCTGAAACCATGACTGAAATGTTTATCAGGTTTGACAAATGTGGTGCAATTCTATTTTATCTGTAGAAAACCCACTTTTACCAGGAAAGGACTGGGAGGTGCAATGGCCTTTGTCAGCCCTCACACCTCTCACAGGCAATAGGTGGGAAGCACAGAGAGAGAAAAAGAAAAGCACAGCTTAGTTTAACTGGAGTGAGTTGGGCACTGTGTCCGTGCACGGTGCTCTGCCTGGGTTGACTACCCAGGGGCAAGGCCAATACCCAGGTCAACTGCAGAGGCTCAGTGGTTCTGCTTTGGGAGCCTAACTTGTGTCCCTGCCCGGGTCTATGCCAGGTAAACCCACCAGTGTGGGACTTTCAGAGCGCACCCTGTGCCTTGCATTGCTACTGAAGCATTGGCTGGAAGGCACCTGAAGAAGTCCTGCTGCCCATCTCTCTGAGCTAGGGTGGCACAGCTATGTTTTTGTGGTTCCTGACAGATGTTTGCCTAACTCGTTCTTCGACTGTCTCTTGACTGTTATAAAACGCTTCCTAACATCTGTCCCATGTCTGCCTTGCCACAGCTGAAGTCATTAATTCACATCCTTTCTGCTGAGAATAGTTTTTCCTCTCTGTAGTTTTCTTCCACATCTTGAAGATTGTTATCGTGTTTAGCCTCTGTTTTCTGTAGACAGAGAATCTTTCATCTTCCTTTCCTTCCTCAACATTCATTTCTTCAAGGTGTCTGGGTTAGAAGATTTAGTTTTGATAGTTCTAGGTAAGTCAGAAGTGACTGTTAAACAAAATGTCATCTGCTCTGGCTCTGTGCTCCAGATCTCAGGTCCTCTGTGAATGCTTTGTGACTACCAAAGCCACCACTCTACCAAGCAGATTGCTGAAGATTCAGGTGTTTTAATTGAACAGATAAAAATGTCCTGCTGCAAAGACGGCCAAGTGGTCATATTGTTGAGATGCTGAATGTTTGTTTCTTTGAGAGGTCCCATTCAGAGGAAGTTCCTAAGAAAAGCCAGCCCTTCACTGGAAATACTTGTAATACGTCTTTGCATTGTAGGTTGAGACAGCAGCATTTCTGGAGGGTCTTTTTGGTTCTTCATGGTTGCCTGCACCTGACAACCTCCATTCCCCTTCTCTTGTGCTTAGCTTCAGAATTTAGCAGAACATTACCGAGCTCGGGCCTGTTGGGCTTTACCGGTGATAACATAACACTGGTCACTGTTCTACCATGCCTGCTGCCCTTTTCCTTCTGCCTTTCTGGCTGGTGTCCTGTAAGACAAAAGGGAATCTTCAAGTAAAAGTCTGCTTTTTGTTTTGCTTGGTCTTGAGGTTTGGAAATTTTTTGTGTCTTGTTTATCTTGCACTGTCTTTAGGAGCTTTGTAAGCTTTCTGCTTCTAATTCTTCTAATTTTAAGAAACCCACTGCTGAAAAAGAAAAGCTATTGCTGGCAACCCATCCAGTCAGCTGCACAGCATGTGAAGGGACCGCTGGGAGCCTTTTAATCCTGCCTGATGTCCAAGAGCTTGGTGTTGGTGCCATGAAGCTGCATGAATTACAAGAGAAGAATTGGGGATTTTTGGCAAATACAGGCTCAAATGCATTTAATCTTCATCTCCTTTGAATTTATGTCATGTAGTCGTTCTTCCGTGGCAGGCTGTGTCTGGCGTAAGAGCTGGTACTTCAGTTTAGGAGTTACAAGACTTTGGCTCTGCTCACGTCTCTGCCTCCAGCCTGCTGCATAAACATAAACCAGCTACTATTACTGCCACTCTTCTCAATCTCCATATCTGTAATATTAACCTAATTATGCCAGCCTCCTCTTCACAGTACTCGATGTCCTTATGAAAAGTAATAGTCTGATATTAATGGAGATGTTATTAACACTCTTCCCCACTTAAGTGCAATCTGCTGCATTATGGAATTTAATGGCTAAAGAATCCAAAACAAGAAATTGTTTGGAAATGTCTCTTCTGTATAATGCAGTGACTATTTGAAATAATCAGAGCTATGAATCAACTATACTTTTTGCATAAATTTGTAGCTGCAGTGGAAAGCTAAACTGGAAATACAATAGTGAAATATCCCTGGGATTTTTAACCTCCCTGATGGACTATGCAAGTCTTTGGCTATGGTATAAATCCATTATCTATATGAAAAGCATTTTTTTGTTCTGTTCACTGAGTAAGTTACTGAGTTGCACTAGCCGGAGCATCTAACGTAATTGCCATTTAACCAATTTCAGCTGCCTGCAACTGCAGTCGGTTGGAAACCGAATTCGTAAGCATCTTCTGGGAGTTGCATCCCACTGCTTTTACTCGCTCCCATAATGCAACAGAAAAATGTTATTTCCTTTCATGAGGACATGTTAACAGAGGTCAACACTGCCACTTGATGCCATTTTAAGTCGGAGCGATGGCAGAGGGCAGGGGCCGGTTGCACTGGCGATGGTTTACCTCACAGCATTGCGGCTGGACCACTTGTAAACCTCCACCAAACAGCTGGCCAGGCGTTCTGTTCACAGCTGCTGCTGGAGGTGTGCTAGCACTCAGCTGGCTCTCCATAAAAGTTAGATGGCACAGAGCGGGAGACAACCATCTGGGATTTGTTTCAACGGAAACAAAATTATTCTTTGTGTTTTTATACTCTTCATGTGGGTTACACATGTCAGTTACAGCTTCCTCATGGCTGCGGCATTTGCTCCAAGTTGGGGGTTTTGATGATGTTCAAAGAGAGATCAGCAATCAGCATTAACGGCCTCTCCTTTCTATTTTGTCTACAGCATGTTCTATCTGCATGCGACTGTAATTGACACACTCAAGAGGTTTCCATGGTGCAGTCATTTAACTGACATTTTCTCAGCAGTGGTAGATTATTTTCGTAAATTTGGGCGAAGCCTGAATTGCTCAGATAATTGCGCTGTGTCCCTGGTCATCTTCCAGACTTTGTTTGTGCTATGACATAGTTGCCATTTAGTGAGCAATTGTCCTCATCAGCACTGTTAACTCGGAGCTGCCTTTCATGCTCAGAGGGAATTTCAGGTTTCTGGGATTGTAGTGCTCTATACCTTTACTCAGTGCTGATCAATTCAATTTTGTTTTCATTATGGATACAATAAGCTATACATTGTAAAATATTAATGCTGTATGTCTGGATAGGATATAAATAGATGCAGGTACTAACTTGACCCTTGCATGTTATCATAAGAAAGAAATATTTTCAAATGTACATCTGGAAAGACTGTTTTATATTTTTGTTTTTACATAATATTCCCCGCAGTTGGGTCACCTTTACCACCTATCTCTGTCTCCTAGAATACTTTCCCCATAAAGGGAAAAGGATGGTCCCCCAAAAGGCTCTTCCTAGCCCATCCCACTAAATGCACAGCCTTCATTTACCTGACTTTCCAACCTACTGAAATCTGGACACCCCAGTTTTCCGGAAGCCCCTCAGCTGTCCCCAGGTGAGCAGATTCCCACAGGCAAGTTTCTGGGGTGGCAGAAAGCTGCCGTCCCCTGAGCCAAGTATCAGGGGTATTGGCAGGCTTGGTGGTGGTGATGTGAGCTGCTGTGTGGAGCCAAGGGAAAGGCAAAAGGAAGGGCAAAACTGCAAGTGGAGAAGTGGAGGGCCAGGAAGGCACAGGGTCATAGACCATGGGCAGCGCTTGCTCCAGGTGTCATTTCAAGGGGAAAGCTGAGCTTTGTGGTGAGAGTGAGACAGGGCTAGTGAGACAGCTAGTCTTCTCTGCAGCTTCAGAAAGCAGGTGATAGCTATCTGCCAGCTTCTCCAGAACATGCCCCCTCATCCTGCCCCTTTCTGTTTGGGACCCAAGAGGGGGCTGCCAGGGAAGAGGGATGCTCAGCTCCAGCTGTGGCAGAGCAGGTGGTTGGTGGCTTCCCTTGGTAGAGAAGGTAACAGCAGGAGTGAGGCTGTTCATCCCTGTGCCCAGAGCGGGGATGGAAGGGACTTGAAGGGTGGCTGTAGGTGAGACTGGTGGATCAAAAAGGAGGCACTCATGAGGCGCAAGACTTGATCTCAGTACGTGAGATTTGCCATTGTCAGAGGACTCCTTACATGCATCTTCATTAGAAACATGGAGAAACCGTGCCGTGCTTTATGACACAGTTGGTTTTTAGTTTGCTATGGGGAGTTTATCACATGAGAGGATTTGAGTGCACTTTTTTACAAGCAGAACAAAGCAAGTAACTTCCAAAGCAAAGGTTTGAGGAAGACTGAAAGTTTGCAGTGTGCGTGGGAGGAGTATGGTTTGCTGAGCAGTCACTGGCAGGACTGGCACGGGGCTGGTGGCCGCTGTATTGGGTGGCCCCAGAGGAGCTGCATTACCTCTCTGACCTCCAGCTATCACCTACAGGGTAACAGCCGCTGTAACAGTGATCCAAGGCTCTTCATAAGGCTATTTGAGATCTCAGAATTAAAAGTGCTGTGTGGAAGCTAAACTGCTCATGATTATTCTTCACAGGATTTTCAAGTCCATTCCCAATACAAATTTTTAGGTTTGGAGGGTTTTTTTTCACTTTGCTGGAATATTCTGACATAATGTTACAGGCATTAATCCTGGTACCAATGACTGCTCTGTCTCAGTCAGTCTCCCAAACACTTGTGCATAGTAGTGAAATCTAGAAATTTTTTTTAGAAAGTATTCTTTATTGAGGTGGAGTCACTGCAGCAAATTAGCACGTTGTGAAAGATGCAATCTCATTTCCCTGCAGCCAGGGCTGGCTGGTTTCTTATTAAATCATTATTTAGCTTTTCCTGTCCAGTTCTGTTTTAAAATGTGTCAAGTGATGAGGTTCCAGTTCCAGCCCTTCACTCTGCTCCATAGGGGTTCATCCTGTTACAGTTTGCCCAACACAGCCTATGTTTCCTCTTTTTCTGTTTCACTTATCTCCTCCTATTTATATTCCTTTCTCTCCTTTTATTTTGATAAATACTTCTTCTCTGTCCTTCATGTTTATGTCCTTTAAATATTTATCTGCTCTCCTCCTGTCTCCCTTTAGTCATTGCTAAGTACGGTTTATGTTTAGCTCTTGGCAGTTACCCAGTGACATAGGAAAAAGGAAGATTTCCTCTTCAGTTAGGTATTCTTTCAGAGTTCAAGCAGCTATGTATATTTTCAGAACTGTATACAGGGACTGAGATGTAGATGGTGAGATCCCATTAATGTCAACAGCAGTTTTACAACTGGCTGTTTTAGGGACATGATTTCACCCGGAGACCCTCTGAACTCAGGCACGTCTTCCATGAGGCTCCCTATACGGTAGTGGAGTCCGGACTGAAAAATAATTTACGATTGTTTGAGCACTGTGTTTCTCCCCTCGCAGGAGAAAACACTGGATCAGCCTTTTTTTCTTGTTGTTTGCGTGGCCAAGACTTGCTGGTTGCAAAGCTTTAGTTCGTGTGTCGGTAACAGCACGAGACCAGGCTTTTCCTTATGCTCTAATTTAGGAAATGACCTTGCCTTGACTTCACACCCTACTTGCTGATGGGACTGGAGGCTTCTTCAGTGACAGACAGCCGTCTCGCAGATGCTCATTTATTTTTATGAGGCAAACATATCAACAGAGCTATATTAAACATGTCTGCGTAGCGTGCCAGTGCCTGGGCAAAGCACAGGTTTGGTTTGCTTGAATGTTGACATTAAACACCACAATTTTCTCTAAATACTTGAGTTCTAAATTCCCATCTATTTTGTGTGCATGTAGCTCAGAGGGCTAGGTGGCAGGCAACCTGATAAACCTCGTCCCACGTGGTTTACAAACAGAAGCTGTCTCAGGGCTTCCTATCACCTAAATCAAGTGAGTGTCCTCAGTTTTGGATGATAAGCCACCGTCCCGGCTTCCTCAGTAATGTCTGAAATGTACTAGTTACTCATTATACAAACCAAAATATTTGGAATTCAGTAACTAAAATGCTCATCCAAAACGTTTTGTGAGAGCGAGTCAGATTGGATTGGCTCTGTGTTTACCGCATCCAAGCAGCCTGATGGAAGGAGTGTTTAGAGTGAGAAGTCAGCCTGGTGCAGCCGTGGCCGGGGCTGCTGCGTAGCTGGGGCTGAATGTTAACATTTGCCTCGTGCTCCGTGCCCCCTCCACCCAAACTCTCCTTTCTGAGAAATGCCCCTCTCGCTGTCCTACCGCACCCTGCATTACCCCTTGTGAGACCCAAGCTGTCAAACCTCTCTCCAGTTAGACCAATCACAGAAACATTACTTCATGATTTTGTGCCATTACCCTACATTTGGAACACATAGGTTTGGGGCTTTTATTTTTAAAATCCCTGGTGGGTCCAGTGAACATATTTTTCCTGAGGCACCCATAAATAAATACTCTTTTTTGTTATTCCATCTTCTTTTGAATGTGCGTTATGATTGATGCAGAAAAGATTCAGCATAATTTTCCTGGTAGAATGTCTATCTAAAGGGACAGGATTGCCGAGTGAAATTTCACTTGAAAAAACATTGATAGTAAGCATTTCAGCAGAATACTTTGGTTTGATTGTATATCTTTTTAAAAATCATTTTATAGTTGTACATTATAATTAGTGTTTAAGAAGTAATAGCCCAAAAAAAAATTAAAACCCTTAACAAAACACTACTTTGATGCACCCAAAACAATTTTTCACAATTTAATTTTGGCAAATCTTGCTGACTTTAAGCTTTTTGTTCCAATTCAGAACAAAAGCCACAGGATAAACATCTTTGAAAATGTCCAGAATTACAAGTTACAAGCAGCTCCACAGCAAACATCAGGATAAGTTCAGCCTATGAGCAAAACTGCCCTGGTGGCGAACAACAACATCCCAGTGCATACGTTCTCCACAGAGGGAAAGTACCACATTTCCACTCCTTCCAGGAATTCTCACTTAACATTACATAAAAGGTTGTTAGTCTCGTCCATGAACATCCCAACTGGACCAGGCAGAAGATTCCACACTGTGCCATTAAACAAAATAGAAGGGGCTCAGGTGGGCTCACTCACCCCCACGCAGGGACTCCTTGGAGCTCCCTGGGGAGCAGCAGCACCACCCTCGCCCCCTTCCACCTCTTTTAGGCTTTGCAAGTGAGTTAGTAACTGCTCAAAAATCATGAAGAGGAAAATTCCCTTTCAGTACGACTGGCTTTTTAGGCCCAGAGAGACTAAATAAAGGGAATACTTTTTTTTTATGTAGAAGGCTGACATAAGGGGGAACGTCTTTGCATATTCGCCGCTGAGCCAGTCATCCCTCCCAATGCTTTTCAGTTATAAAAGCTATATTTTTATTAATTGTATTCTTTGATGATATGCTGCAGAACATCTTTGTGGTGAATACCAAAGCACAGACAGTTTTCACACTTTCAGGGTAAGGTAATCTGCAAACTTTATTCAGCCCTGCCTGTAGAACCTGCAAAGCAGGTGTGTTTTAAGAGCAAAGAGCAGCAACACTTGATTAAACCATGCTGGGCTTAAAAGGCAAGCAATGAAACTCGTTACTCTGAGAGACCCAGCAGTTCCTGGATGTCTGGATCATCTCCATCTCAAGCAGGACAAGAGAAAAAAAAAATTTTCATTCCTGCTGTTGACTTAGCAACATCAGAATAGCAAACACAAAGCGAATGCTCATTTAATACTGAAATGCCCCACGGGTGGGAAACATAAGACTTGGTGCTGCCTCTCCTGTGCAGCTGCACATGAGTTAGGCAGTGCTGCAGCAGGGCAGTAGCTGCAAGGGAATTAGAGTCTCAGAGGAGAAAGAGTCATACCAGAGAAGTTTGATGGAGAAAATTCAACCCTCTGGACTGTATTTAATTCAAATTTGACCCTTTGGACTGTATTTAAGAGTAGGATTGAGGACTGTGTGTACATATATATCTTTTCTCTTTTCGATTCTTGTAAGTTGGAACTAAATTTTAAATATTTTGTGAGGGGGGAAAAAGGCCAACTGTCTCATAACTGATTTAAGCAACTTTTCTTTGTTGCAAAACTATATGAAACAGCCACCAGTTTCTCCCTTCAGGTCATCGTTATTTCCAGAGCTACTGACAAATGGTGTTTACTGGGACCTCCGAATTCTAAGGCCAACCCTTTTATTCCTTTTCTCATTTTGAAATTATGCCTATTCCTAGAGCACAGGCAATTACTGCCTGTCAGTAAGAGTTAATACTGAAATTGTTGTGATTGGCGGCAATAGCAATAATAATAATAGTTCTGTATTTGTACAACTGAAACAAATATAATAAAAAAATAGGAGTAGGTTAAGTAGAATTCAAGAAAAAAATGTATCACCTAATGTATCGTTTGATAGGATATCACATTCACTAAGGTAAATAAATTTAAATAAAACATATGCTTTACATAAAAAAAAAAGATGACCCAGGTGCAGCTATGCAGAAGTGTTGAAGGCTTTCAGTTTTGCAAAAGTTGTGGACAGATGTATTTACAGCTGTAGGTTTTGGCTTTTTGGAGAAACTTCCATGGTAGCGACTGGCAGCTTTCTCTGCTCATCATCGAACCATTTATTCAGTTTGTTTTTAATGAAGTTAGTTGGAATTAGTTTATGCAATTGTACGGGGTGGGATTCTGACTTTGTTGGTGCTGTACATCACCACAGGATTTGTCTTACTGGATATCATTGCACATCTGCAGCTCACAGAACTTGGCGGGCGGGGGCAGTGAGTTCACCTGGAAGCTGTGCAGAAGCACATCTGTGTATATTCAGTTGGTCCAGTTCTGTTTAAAAATACACAAAATCAAAATTTCCCCTCTGAATAAGGACATGAGGTTTATATGATCATCCCACTGCTCTGTCGGTCAGTACTTCGCTAATGACGGGGTTGAACCCACTGGCTAATTTCAGCCAAAAATCTCAAATGCGCTTAAGCTCCTGAAGCATCTGTGGGATTTTTTGACCAAGGCGAGAGATCCAAGTTGGTGTCCCACTGGGGAAGTAGTGGGAGGTCACACAGCCAGAGGCTCCAGCAGGCAGGAGGGAGCCCACCGAGCAGCTTCTGAAGAGTTCAGTCCTGCTGCAGCCTCTGCGGGCTGCTTCTGGCCAGGCAAGGGTGTCAGGAAAACACGGGGAGAGCTATGGTTACCGCTCTGAGGACTGGTTTTCAGCAGAGTTAGTACATCCTAGAAAGCTGTGTTTGCTCCTGACAACTCCCATAAGATTTTTATTTTTTTTTTAATGTAGCATTAGACTTCATCAATCTGTGCTTTTATTCTCCTTGCTGGAAAATTGACCAGAGGTACTTCAGAAGGATATTGTGAGATTTAATTAATTTTTTTTCAAAACGTTTTGAGAGAGTAGTGAATAAGTGATAAATAATTTAAATGGGAGCTCAATATTAAAAGTTTAGGATTAATTTAGAGGCATCTGTCATTCCAAATCTCAGCATTGAAGCATTCAAGCTACTTTAAAAAAACAAACAAAAAACCACACCAAAACAAAAACCTTTGATTTCTTTAAAAAAGAAGAGTCTTTGATTTCTTTAAAGCCAAATGTGGTGTTTCATGTAAAAGGGAAAGAAAAAGGAGGGGTGGGGGAGATAAAATGACCTCCTCCAGACCCTGGACTCCTAAAAACCAGTCTGCATTCATACTGATTTTTCAGTGCCCTTCTACAAAGGAGTGTCTCCTGCTCTGAGAATCTGTTTATTCCTTTGCTGCAGCAGTGCTAGGGCTGAGTGGCAAAGCTCTGGTTTTAATGGCTCTTTTCCCACCTCTGAAAGGTTCCACATTTGGGGACATAGAGGATCTTCCTTCCAGAAAAATAGCCTTCATGAAATTATATGCATTTCAAAAGAACTGTGCATAAAATCCCTATGTGACATTATTGGTATACTTCTACATTCAGTCGTCAACAGGACGCTTTTCTGTTTTCCTTTCTGTTCTAATAATGCTCCACTGATAAGGTACAACATGAAAGGCTGCTCTTTAAAAGACTTGAGTGTAATGCCGTGTGGAGCTAATGCAAATAGTATTTCCAAGCAGAGCCATTGAAGCCAGATTATGATCTTTTTTGGAAAGCTTGTATTTCTCCATATCTCAAGTAATTAATCACCACACAAGTACTTTGTCTTCCAGGCATACACAATGTGGGTTGGACATTAGAATCTAGTTCTCTGCTTTTGTCCACAACAGCCAGCATTAAAAACATATGAAAATAATAGAAATAGAATTCAAAAGGATGTTGCACGTAGGTTTACGTATATATTCCTTTCTCTGTATCACTGACATGTACCAGTGCTACATGAAGAATTTGAAATTGAGTTGCGTGTTCCTGAGTCATATTTTGCTTTTGTTCCATTTGAGGTACAGTGTTGAGTTTTAGGGAAGTGAGGAGAGTAATAGATGAAATTTAAATTCATCATTTTATTCACTGATTTACTTCTCCTCCTACCAATATTTTTTTGATGGTGGCTTAATTAAGTTATCATAGTTTCTAACTCCCCTTGTTCTTGCTTTGTTAATTAATTAGTACTCCACTCCTGACTAAAGAGGGACATTTCTTACTGAAAGGTCATTTTGAAAGGTAAATATGGGCAAATATTTTATAATCAATAATGCTTGTTGCCAAACATCTCTGAGCAGATTGTGAAAAATTTGACATTATTTATGTATTTTCTGTGTGTATCTTCCTGCAGAAACAGGTTTCTGTAAGGAGCAGTTACTGGTGTCAGACATGGCAGTGGGGTTTCTCTCCACGATGTTGCCAGTCAGGGCATTAAACAGCACTTTGGGTAAAATTGTCAAAAAGGACAAAAGGCCATAAGGACAAGTCACTGAGGCACCAAGCCCATGTCTGACAACCCAGTCCTAGTTCCAAAAGTAATCCCAAAAAATAAAAATTAAGTTTTCAAATCCTAGTTTTAGCCTGGTAACACCAAGAATGTCTCCTCAGTGGAGAGAGACTGGCCCACTCCAGAGCAGCAGGTTTTGCCCTGAGCCACCTCCAGAGGACTTAGGGGAGGAATCATGGAATCATGGAGTTGTCAGAGTTGGAAGGGTCCTCTAGAGATCATCTAGTCCAAATCCCCTGCTAAAGCAGGATTTCCCAGAGCACATTACTCAGGACTGTATCCAGGTGGGTCTTGAAGATCTCCAGAGAAGGGGACTTCATGACCTCCCTGGGCAGCCAGCAGGTATTCACACTGGTGCTAGAGTTATGACAGGTTCTATGCACCTAACACCAACTTAAGAAAGATAAGAGTTATCACTTCAGTGCTATTGAAGATTGATAGAATCATCTTCAACTTAAGAGGCCTTGCAGAGTTCACAAAATCTATCTTCATCCCCTTTGTAAAACAGGATTTAGGCTAGAAGTCATTTAATTGTTTTTAGAAGTGTAATGGAATATCTAAGTGCTTTGCTTTGCATTTGCAAGTCAGAGATGTTCACAGGGCATGAACACACAAACAACTGTGGTCAAGAGCAAGGCAGAGTCGTGTTGGACCCCAGCTAATGTGTACAGAAAATACTTCACCCGTAAGACTCTGGCTCCCCGTGCTGTTGACCGACAGAGGTGAGAGCAGCACCCAAGTTCAGCACCTATGGAGGAAGTCAGAAAACATCTCATACGCCTCCACTCCGTCTGTATGGGCAGCCAAAGCCGGGCAGCCCTGAGTCACCGGGTCCCTGCACTGTTGCTGATCCCCAGAAGTGGCAGGACAGAGGCAGACGTGCTCCCTTGCTCCTCCTTGGTCTTCCTCATAGACTTACACTTTGGCTCCTGTCTTGTAGCCCTGATGCCCCACACCGTGGTTCCTCCCGAGGGTGAGCCCAAGGCAGATTTCACTGCGTTGAGGATTTTGCTGTTTATCAAGCCCGATTTGCAGCTCAGTGCTTTTAGCTAAGGCAGTCCCTTTAGATGTCTGTAATATGCGCTACCTTGGTGGATCTTTCTCTACAAAAACCTTTCAAAGAGGAAAGCCATTAGTATGGTATTAGTCACTGGAACGCTGATTTAAAGTGTTGCTGCCCTGACAGGATCCAGCTAGCTCCATGGGAAGCATGGTGTGGGACACATGCAGGGCACGGGGGTGGGGGAGTTTCAGCCCAGGGAGGAGAGCAGAAGGAAAAGCCATTTCATTTTTATTTGATGCTTGAAAATTTAATTAATACCAATTTAAATTTGATGCATGTGTTAGCTTGTAGATGGCTATAGCTAAAACCCTCTTGCCTTGTAACACCAAATCTATATGCAAAACCCAAAACTGCGCTGCAAGTTAAATTGAAAATTACTTCTATTGATGCAGAAACATCAACTTTTACTACAGGTAAGTCTGAAGACAGGGAAAAGATCAGCAAAGTATTAACACACAAATTTAGTAGATAGCTTCAGGATAACTTCCTTTTAGGAGAACTAAGAATTTATTTGGGCAGCACTGAGAAGGGTACTTAAATAAATGCGTTTGGAATTTATTTTTTGGCCAAAGAGATCCTAGAAGCAATACACTGGCTCTATTGAAACCAGTGGCTGAATTGTGTTTAACTTCATGGAGCTGTGACTTCAGCTCAGCTATCCAGTCACTAGATATGACAAGTTACTTTCTCCTTGTGGTGAATTAGCTATAAATTTTAATCAGTATTACAGTGGATAAATTAGTGTCTCTTCGATAAACTCCCCCTTTACAGCTCCTGTAGGCTGTGCTTTCACTAATTAAAGTACTCATTGGGTTGGCCCTACCTCTTGCTGGACTGATATGATGTTATTGCATGTACATCAAGGGATGTCCCTAGAACGTCACTACTTGACAGTGTACATAGCTTAGAAATGCACTGACTCTTAGTTTTTAAGTGAGACAGAAGGGCAAAAAGTTCATTGGCTGAAATTTAATTTATAATTACATATTTAAATCTCAACCAAAGTTGATACCATGAGAGCTTCAGAGAGGGAAGTAGGATTATGTTTTTATTTTCTACTTCAGAAAATATAAATCTAGTCTGTTATAGAGAAGGACCTTTTTTTCTCTCCTTGGAAGATGCTCTGAGTATACTTTTCCCCTTTCCCTTCTGTACTTTATGGTTATTAAAAATAAAACAGCCCAAAAAGTAAAAATTCATATCTTAAATAAAACCCTCTCCTTAAGCATTCAGTGTTAAATAAAGTAAGCAGTAACATTATCCTCTTTGATGTTCAGAGCTAGACAGACAGAAGTGGATAAGCTCTATTTATTTGCATGTATCCTCAGCTGCCTCCACTTCTCTTTCATACCACATTAATACCTGGAAATGGGAAGTGTTTTTGTTTCAGGGCAGCAGGTGCTTCCTCCACTGTTACAGGCTCCACCAGCCTGGTCTCTTCTGTCTGTTGACACCAGGGACTATTTCAGGAGTAGCCAATTTGTCCAAGATCATGCAAACAATCTTCATGACTTTGTGCTCATTTCTCCAGGTTATGTTCTTGGCTTCTCTCTGACATGTAATTTAAAGAGCAAACCCCACCTTTCAAACCAAATCCAGTACTGGGTGGAAAGGGCAAGAGTTTAGCAGATGAGCGCTATTTCCAATGAGCATTTTAGTCAAATAGGTGGACATCTGGTGTGAGCATTACCTGCTCGAGCTGCCTGCACTCGCCGCTCTCTGTGCTGTCCCGAGGCCCCTGCAAGTGATCGAAATGAGGGTGGTGGAGCTGAGTTGTTGGCACTTTCCTCTGTGCCTTTGGTGTACATGCCATGTCATTGCCAAGGGGTGGGCAGAAGAGGTGGCTGTACTGCAGCAGCAGGCAGATGCCTCTGAGGGGAGAGCCCACCCCTGTACTCAGTGGTCCTGAGCTGGGGCACTCAGTTATCTCTCCTGAGGTTACTGAGCTCCGGTGCTGGTTTTGCAGCTCTTTGTTAATACTGTCAGAGAAAAAAAAGATTCACTCAGAAAGGAATCCATAGAAATAAGTCATAGATTCAGTTATTTTGGAAATGAGTGGAGGAATTCATGATGGTACATGTTCACTGGTCCCCAAAGTGGCCACCTGCCTTGGCACTGCAGCAGCTCCCCATCCATCCCCATCCCCATCCCAACCCCACCCATCTCTCCCTATGCTGCTGGAGGAATCCTTCAATAGCCAAGATCTAGCAGGCTGAAGAAGCAGCCAGAACTAATTCAGATCATGCTTGAGCAAATTAATCTAATTATCTGACTGCTGGGATGTAAGAACTATAAGGAAGAGTCTCTTAGTGGAGCAGACTGGGGCCACTGAATACTAGAAAAAGATTTCTGAAGTGCAGAAGAGAGGCATTTTTCCACTGGCTGTAGCTGGAAGATGACAGAGGAGTCAGACTGAGCCAGAGCCTTATGCTGTTGCAATGTTATGTCAAAGTGCCATCTCTTCTTCAAACCTTTCATGACACATATCAAAAACCTTTCCTGATGTACATTGCCCCAATCCCAAAAGTACAAGAGGGTGGAAGAAAAGGGAAATTCCTATTTCCAGGTGTATCTGTAATAAGAGAAAAAAAAGCTTT
Organism: Gallinago jamesoni; assembly: GCA_025769975.1. NCBI lineage: Eukaryota > Metazoa > Chordata > Aves > Charadriiformes > Scolopacidae > Gallinago > Gallinago jamesoni. The sequence goes on from JAOQGH010000023.1 coordinate 46,220,554, forward strand.
CCCTTCTGAAAGGGAAGGGTGACAGAATTAATAATAACTCAGAACGGAGAAGGGATTTAATGTTGCACATTTATTTAATGTCATGACAATGGATATGCAGCATATGGTACAATCACTAACTCTTACAATGCCCTGTGATACGTGAACTAGTGCCAGCAGGTAGATACCTCTAGGGAGGCTACTTTCAAGGTTAAAATCAGGCATGGCCCAGGCATATGGAAGCAATAGGGTAAGAAAAGGACAAGGGAATTGCCTTTCTAAAGAATATCATTAATAGGTTCTTTGGTGGAAGAACTGCATAAAAATCTGAGTCTATATACCTTCTGCCCTTAGAGCATTTAAATCAGGCAGTCTTTGATGCTAGAAGATGGGCAGGGCAGGTCACCAGTTCACGTACCAAGCTGTAATCCTGATTACAGGTTCCAGTAATCTCTTTTGGCAGCCACTGTGAAGGCGGTGATTGGAGCAGCTTTGGAGGAGGCTAGGTTCAGACCAGTTATGGAGCCCTGACTTTGGAGAATGAGGTATCTTCTGTGGTGACATGACCTTTTCTTTAATGTTGTTGTGCCTCCTGTATGCATGTGGGAGGAGGGTGATGTGGTCCTCTGACAGGTCCACAGCCTGTAACCACTGCAGCGGTGAGCAGGGCACAGGGCAGGAGCTTCAGCAAAGCACCTTGCTGCAGAGCTGTGCCTTTACCTCTTCAGAGGCTTAAATGATGGGGACAGGAGGGTGTGCTGCCGTTGTGCCAGCCTATCCTCATGTGAGGCACTAAGTTAGGCTATCTAACCAAGCCTAAGGGAAAATGTCTTACATAGTGTTCAACAATGCCCACCTGCTCAACAAGAACTCCTGCCTGGGAGCATCGTTGGTCTACAGCATGAGAAATGCTCTGCCTCCAAGTAGGTTAAGCATTTTGTGTGTGTACGATGTGTGATTTTTCACTTGTGAAAGATTAAGATTCTGAGTTTCCCTTTGTTTTTATTTTTATGTGCAAGGCAGTTTAGGTTAAATAAGATAGTAAAGTGTACGTCACTATTGACCTAAGTAAAGCATCAAAATAGCAAGAAATCCAAGTGTCCCCCCACTCCTATTTAAGGTTTTCAGATCAGCTGTTTTGGAGGCATTTCTGTGCATCAGTTTTTGAAGGACAGCAACAGAATACGTGATTTCCTGATGGTATGTTCATTACTGGGGTGCTGAGAGTACTCAGCTTCTCAGCAACGCCACAACACATGCAGGCGATGACAGAATCTCACTGAGATCTCAGGCTTTACCACCTAAAATTGTTTCATAACATTTCTTGTAGACGCTTTTAGCATATTGACATTGTGTAACGCAGAGAAAAAAGAAGAAAATGTCAATACTTTCATTATGGACTTAGTAAAATTTTGATTCACTGAAAAATGAATCTGTAAGATCAAAAGATGGTAATGTGGGGACTTGAGTACTCCTCTGAGTCTGAACATTATGGTAAATGGTTTTGCTACGAAATCTTCAGCTTCAGCTTTGATTAATTTGAACCCAGCTCACCTCTGTAACTACTTTTTCTCTTACTCTCTATTCATCTCAACCATAAAAAGTATTTTTCTCACTGGTATCACACAATATTTTATCTCTACACGTAAAAGTAGTTTTTTACTATTTCTAATCAGCCTTTTTTCTTTATTATTGATTGATTGGGTGGTTTATTGGAAGCTTAAAATATTTTATATATCTCACTTCCAGAGAGTGCTATTCAGTGATATGTCATAAATGCTGCTAGCATCAGCACGTTACAAAAAGTTAGTTTGCATAAGGTTAACCCAACAAGCTCTGGGACTGGTAGATTCTGTTTAACCTTAAATGAGATAGAGTTATTAATTTTATGTAGTTTTCTTTTTCATATTAACATTCTCTTCTGCAAAGCATAATCACCTTCCTGTTGTTTTTAATACTGTAGTCCTTTTAGTTAGGGCAGTTCTCTGCAGAGGAAGACGTGGTGCCTTCCTGAAAAGCTTACTCTTTGCACAGACAAGACAGGCAGAAGAAGGGGACACTAGAGAGTGGTATGATTTGCCAAAGGTCACACCACAAGCCAAGTAAGAAGTTGAATCCAAACCACTTGACCCTCATTCCAGTACCGTATCCAGTGACCATGCTGCTTCTTAATATGTGGCTGTTTTTATTGTTCTTTCTTTATAGTTCGGGATCGGGTACGATCAAAAATGGAGAGAGACATTTTGGCAGAAGTGAATCATCCTTTCATAGTCAAGCTTCATTATGGTAACTATAATAAATTATAATTTGTGTTTGTCCTTAAATTGGTTGGTTGGGCAATTGTAACTAGATGTGTTATAATTTCATGCAGGTATCCCCCGCCTTCTTATGACTCTGTCTCTAATAAAATCTTAGAAGCTACACATGTGAAATTCTTTATTTATGCTAAAGGCAAATTTCAGTATAAGTAGGTTTTAGCCATTCCTCCATCAAAATACATTTGTCGGAACATCTTAACTTAATAGATTTTGCTGGTGGGGTAGCTGATGAGTATACATCTGCCAAGCCCCTCACCTGCTGCCAGGTACCATTTAGGAAACAGAGAATCTAAATTTAAATTATTTTTAATAATCAGCACCTGTCTGAGTTTATATATGTGTGTATATGATTGTGGTGTTTTGCTGGATTTGCCTTCCTCCACCTCACCAGCTCCCTGATGAGCCCCATTATTTCTGTAAAGGGTCTTCTAAGGACATTTTGGATAGTGCGGGCTCTCTCCTCACACAAACCTGAGAGCTTATCTCTATGTCTAGCTCTCAGTGACTCCTGGTATCCTGTGGAATGGAAAGCAATATTAATTCATAGGTGCTTAGCATGGAAAAGAATATATTAGTAATGCATCGTTGTCTCTCAGCTGATACCATCTTTTCAAAGTCCAAGCTCAATTGCGTAGTTACATAGAGAAATTATTTTTTTTTCTGTTCTCAAAGTGTATGTCATATCATATGACAGAAAAGCTAATGGCATGGGCAATATACTGCTAGTCAACAAGATTAATTCTTTGGAGACTTTATCTTGGTTCAAACTTCCAACATCTCCATCCTTTTCTGATACAGCATTTCAAACAGAGGGAAAGTTGTATCTAATACTCGATTTCCTGCGGGGAGGGGACCTTTTCACAAGACTCTCCAAAGAGGTAAGCTGATAGATTTTCATTTTAGAAATGAAGGACTGTCATGATTTTAAGAAGTCAGATGAAGTTGGTGGAAATACAAAATAGTCAAAATTGGAAATAATCATGTTATATATATGTAATGGAACTGTATCACCTTGTATCTTTAAGTATGTTCTTCATAATTGTATTTGAATTATGCTATAGGTAATGCAACAGATATCATGTAAGCCTTGCTGTTGTCAAAAACTGCACAACTGCTAAGCCATTACCATAGGGAAATAGCCCCAGGCTCATTGCTTGCAAACTATATCTTGGATATGATGAGAAACAGTCTGAGAAATCAATCCCCATTACATTTTGCCCTGAACGTGGGCACAGAACCTCTGGAAAAACATAACCACTGCCAGCAGAAAGAAGAGATGGCTGTAGGTGAGGGGCCGACCCCTGCAGCAAGTGTGCAGGCAGCGGGGCATCAGCCCGTGAGCTGGGAGTCATAGAATGGTTAGAATTGGAAGGGAAAGTTCATCTAGTTCCACCCCACCTACCACGGCCAGGGACACCTTCCACTAGACCAGGTTGCTCAAAGCCCCATCCAGCCTGGCCTTGAACACCTCCAGGGACATCCCTGCAAAGAGCCATCTCTTACAGCAGCTGCTGGGAGCAAGTCAGAGGCCATTCACCACCCTGGGGCTTGGAGGCTGGCTGTCCCAGCCCTCACCAGCCCTCCTCCTGCCTGCCTGGGGACAGCTGCTGCTTCCATCACCTCCTTGGGTTCCTATCCTTTCCCTGTCCTCTGAGCTCCTGCCCTGGGGAGATGCTGTTGTTGCTGGAGAAAAAGGCAGCCAGGAAATGGTCCAAACTTGAGTCTCACTAATGCCTGTAGAGAGCGGCAGTGGCAAGTTTTGTAGATTCATTTATCACTTGCCTGTGTTTCCAGATGCCTCCTGAAGCCAGCTGTCTGCATTGCTTGGAGAGCAGTGCATCCTCCCACATTTAGCCTGAGGGAGGGCAGTGCGGATGGTCCCAGCGAGGCAGCCCTGCTGCCCCAGGGGCTTGGCTGCATCCTGTCATGCTCTGTCCCCAGCGTGGTGTCCCCAGCCCTTGGCCTCTTTCTGAGTTGTGGGGACACGGGGTGCCAGCATCCACCTAACACAGTCTTCAAAAATAAAATAGGGACCTTTCAAATGCCATTTTGAGGGGAAGCTCTGTTCCCTCTTCTTGGTTCTGGGAGTATCTGATGGACTAAAAAAGCTGTGAAAACAGTACTTTCATTCAAAAGTTCCCCGGTTGTTTTTTGCTCATCCAATTTCTGGTTGGGTGACATGCTACAGTCTGCTCTGTGCACCACAGCTTGGGAGCCCAAGTATTTGCTTTCAAAGCTTGTTTGCTAATGCAAGAAGACATTAGCAACAGGTTAATTACACTGCCGAATAATGATGCTTGTATAAGTACTCAGTACGTGGTAGCAGTTATTTTTAATACAAGGAAAAGATTAAAGAAACTAAAAATACCTTTCTGCTGTTTGTCGTGAAACCAGGCTTTGTTAGGACACAGTGTGCTGGCTTAGCAAGGGCCTCTCTGGTTTCATGGGAGAAGAGAGAAAAAGTTATTTTTGCTTACAGAGGGCAGTTAACTGTTCTGCACAGTTGGGGAACTCAAAAGCAAAAGAGAACAGCTCAAATTTTGTACTCCTTTAAAACTGCATATGTCCCCCAAAGCTGTTCCAATGCACTGTGCAGATCACTCTGCTATGTACTATTAAGAATGAGCCCTCTTAACTTGACAGCCCTTCTACATACTTCTCTTTTCAGTGTTTTCAGCTCATCTTGTCTACCTGTACTGGCTAGGCATCATAAAGGAAGACATTATGGGAAAATTTTTGCTGCTTGCAATTTGTTAACTATGGTCTTGGTCCAATGGCATTGAGTTCAGTGGACTTGTAGTCAGATCCCATCTACTACAGCACGTGTGCATGGAAAGCCTGTCTCTCTCTTAGTATGTCTAAGACCTCTGACTTAGCTGAGTGTCTCTGCATAGATTAGATTTTCCCTGATTCTATTGATTTAAGCTCTTGTCTACATGATTTATTTTAAACCTTAAAAAAAATTTAAATTTATTTTTATAATTAATGCAATTTTTATGTTCGGACCAATTACATTTTTAGTCAGAGTTTTTGCTTGTGTATCCTTTTTCTTTCTAGCCTTTGCAGTGATATTCTGAATTAAATTAAATGATATCTGTTCTCTGAATCCTCTCTTTTTGCTCTCAGCTCTCTGCAGAGAGCTCAGGCGCTCGAGTATTGTGGCTGTCCCTTTAAAAGAACAGAGACTTAATTTTAAAAATAAGCTCAGCAACTTCCACTGTAGATATTTACATTTAAATATGAGATGTAAATTTGTATTGAGCTCTTCTTACTTCTGTCATACAGAGTATTCACACTTGTGTATCCAATATATCAGCTTCTATTTCTGCATTTTTATCACTGTATATATTGAGGTTTAATTAAAGAGGACTTAATAACATCTGGGATATAATGAAAGTTGAACCAAAGGGGTTTCTTCCCATCTGAGCTCTGTTTTTCTGAGCTTAGTGTTTTTTCAATTACAGAAATATCTTCCCACCTAAAGCAGAGCTTTCAGTGTTAGCAGTGTCCATATCAGCTATATAAAGGAAGCAGCCACCCTCATTTTAGACTTCATCAGGCCCTGGATCTTAGACAACACACCACTGCTTAGGGCATCTGCACTGAGATTCCTTGAACCCTCAATGCACGGGTTTTTTAATCCATCTCTGGGTCTCTTCATGCTGTGTATTCTGCTCAGGTTTGGAAGGATTTTACTTCCCTAAAGAGGTTACCCCATGTTAATTAGTGGGAATTTGATAACCAAATGCCAAGATTTTAGCAAATTAAGAAATACGAAAGCAATAAGGGTTGCACTGAACGTATTGAGTTTTGCCATTCGTTTCCAAAGTCAAATGAGTTAGAACCTTATTCATATTACTGCAACATGATGTCACCTAAACAGATCAAACAGATGAATGAGAGCAGCATGTTTTAAGGAACAGAAATACTCGACAGATCAAGTTTCATTTTGTAAAAAGAATCTGGTGAGAATTGTTAATGTGAGCCTTAGACAAATTATGGAAAATTGACGCTGATACGATGGTCTTTCCAGCATTCCCAAGTTAGGCAATTCCTTCCCCACGTCTGTTTAACGCAAGCCAGCCCACCGCTGCCCAGTAAATAGATGTGTTCTTCTCCTCCTTCTCTCTAGGTGATGTTTACAGAAGAGGATGTCAAGTTCTACTTAGCTGAGCTGGCCTTGGCGTTAGACCACCTCCATGGTCTTGGGATTATTTACAGAGATCTAAAACCAGAAAAGTAAGTTAATGAGAGAGCAAACCGAAACATAAATGCATGAGCTTTCAGGCTGTTTCTGCTCCTTCTTATGCGAGTAAATCAAAAGGTGCCAGAGGCTCTGCCTTTCTTCTCCTGTGTGAGACTCTACATATGAGAGTAGGGTCTTCCTCTCATATCATTTTAACACAAGGCCAAGTTTTTTGGCTGTGTTCCAGTGTGATGTAACCCCTGTGTGCCTGGCCTTCAGTTCAGTGAATGATCTCAGCGCTGGATTCAGATCTCTGTGCCTTTGACTTCAGTAGGGCTGTTCACCATTGGCAGCATTTAGTCTGCCCTTCCCCTTGGTGTGGTATAAACTGCTTCAAGCAGCTCATATGAAATATGTTGTGGCGCTGTTCAGTTTTATTGTAGTCATTTATTCAGTTTATTCAGTTTTATTGTAGCCATTTTCCCAATAATTATTCCCGCTTATGTTTGCAGCTATTTTCTGTTCCTAATGTGGTGCTATGGAAGTTTTTCTTTCTCTTTATTCTTTGCAGTACATTAATAGACTCAATTATACCCTCACTGGGAGTGACGTGATACTGTTTTCATTCCATGCCACTTGCCTGGTGCTTTGCCTGTATCTTCTCTGCCAGCTCCAATAAAACAGGCTGCAACATTTCAAAGTTACCAGCCTTTTTTAATGTAATGGTCACTGTCATTTAAAAAGATGACACTGAGAGCATTCTCTTTGGCTGCTGTTTATGCTTCCAAAGTATAACAGCAGAGCAGCCTTTTCCTTCTGTGACACCAAGTTCAACAATATGCAGCTCCTTCTTTAAAATGGATGCTTTCATGCTCATGGATAAAATAAGAGACCAAGAGTAGTGGAAGGTGGATTTTGTAGGTGAGAAGTTGAAGGGAAGGATTTATCTATAACAAAGTACTATGTGATTTAAACTTTCAATTTGGTTTTGAGGTTTGGTTATAGTAGCAGTACTGTATGCTGAAATCCAGTCTGTCAAATACAGGAAGTCATCCTCTAAATTAAACCACCGGAGGGATAAAGGCAATGGTTTGTTACTGAATTTCACTGAATGATTATAGTTGGAAGGGACCGTAGAGATCATCTAGTCCAACTCCCCTGCTGAAGCAGGATTGCCCAGAGCTAGAGCATGTTAC
>JAOQGH010000023.1:46228332-46249529 GCA_025769975.1 Gallinago jamesoni
GGGGACACCACTGGTTACAGGCCTCCAGCTTGAACCTGCTCCATTTATCATTACCCTTTGGGTCCTGTCACACAGCCAGTTCTCAATCCACCTCACATCCAGCTCGCACCTCCTTAGTTTCCCAATGAGGGTGTTATGGGAGACAGTGTCAAAAGCGATGTGAAATGCAGGTAGGCAGCAGTCACACTATCGCTGCCACTGTCACATGCTGACATTGCCAGCAGCTCTTCGGTGTTTTCAACTTTGTTCTGTATTGCTATTTTATTCATTCAGCATCAGCAAACATGTACATAATAGAATAACTCCAATTACAGGTTTTCAGTTTTAAACTGAATGTTTCTAGTAAGTGTTAGTATGAATCATGCACTGCTTTTCTTTCTGGTGTTAGATGAAGCTGTTTTCCAAGCTAACACATGATATATGAAGCTGCTATTAGAAGGTATCAAAATATGAGCCTGTATATTCAAATACACATCATGGTGCTGTTACATTTATAGGCACATGCCGTAATTTTTTGCTTTAGGAGAAGTTAGAAACTGAGAGGAAAATTAAGTGCATGTCAAAACTCTTCACTGTTTCTGAAATGCCAAGAGCCTGATTTTTCGGAGTTCTCAGCATTATGTGTCACTTTGTGTTTCAAAGCACATCTCTCACTGACTTCAGTTGCAAGCGAGAGCACTTAAAATCTCTGCAGAGCAAACTGCAGTGTCTCAAATCAGGGATCAGTGAACTGAGAAATGAGAGCTCACCTAAGAAAGGAAGGTGCCACTGATTTGCAATTGTCAGATAGAAACACGTTGAAAAGGTGAAGATTAAGCCCAGTTCTCTGTGCGTTTTCATCTGAGCTGAGACCAGCCGTTCATCCCCTTCTACCACTCTGCTAAAATCCCTGAGAATAGTAGCTGTTCTGCCAACTGAGGCAAGAGCTCTCTGGAAGAAAACAAAAGGTATCATCGTGTAATTAAAGACCTTTGTACAGTGAAATCACTGTGTAAAGCTAAGGGGGCAGCCCTCATTCTGGTGTTTCATAACTTTTGAATGTATTGTTTATGGTCTTTGCTGTATAGTTAAATAGATACCAGTGGTATGGTTGAATCTGGACACAACTGTATAAAATTATTTGTTGTACAAGAGAGAGAATGACCCAGACTGGTATAACTGAAGTTCATACCTGGGGATAAATCAAGGCATCTGTTTGATGGAAAACTATATCCTTTAAAAATAACTTTGTGAGTGCAAAGCCTGTGTGTAGCCATGCCTAGGACAGAAGGGCATGACAGCCTATGATTTCACTGGGACTTTAAGTTTAGAGTTAAAAAACAGGTACAGCAGAAAAAAATATTCATTCTAAATGGGAAAAAAAAGGTACTATATTTTTAAGTTACATCTGGGAAAGGATAGCTCTGTAAATAAGATGATAAATTTAGGACGAGCCCAGGATGTTCTTATCCTCCCCTTGCCTCTGAGAAGTGTCAAATATATCAAGGTGTGTAGCTACCCTATTCCTAAAACACCTGCTGGAGGTTCCATCTTCTCCATAGGAGGCCTCTTGACAGTGCTTCACCAGTTGTACATACAGAAAGTTGCTCTTAATAGCTAACTTGAAGTTTCTTTGCTGCAGTTGCAGGCCATTGCTCGTTCTGCTTTTTCTGCTCTCAGCATCAGCCTCAGGGGATTGTGAGCACATCTGTGTCCTCAGACCTCTCTTCTGTACCCTAAACAGTCCAGCTACCAAACTCTTCTTCACCAGTCAGTCTTTATGGGTGTTCAGTCATTTTCATTCCTCCCCTTTGGTTTCTCTTGATCCATATCTCCTTTGAAGTGCAACGTGTAGAATTACACCCGTGTCTTCAGGAGAAACATTACCAGTCTGATGAGACCACAAGGTTTACTCTGTCAGATTTGCAGAACTGAAGAGAAATGAATCAGTTTGTAATTTCCCAGTTCTCTCTCCCCCTTTGTTAAAAGATAGGCACTGCATTTGAGCTTCTTTCATTGTTCAGTGCTTTTGCTGTCCTCCAGAAGCTCCCAAAAGTAATTGCTAATAGGTTTGAGATGGCTTCAGTCAGCTCTGTAAGTATCCTAAAATGAAGTTCATCAGAACTGTTTATGTCAAAGAAGACTAGTTAGAAAATAACACCGGTCAGACGACTTGAAAGAACCCTCAGTACATTAAAATTTAAGGTTCAGCATTTTTTTAAGATTCCCCGGGCAAAAATCCATATTAACAATTCAAAGCTATGACTTAATTTTAAGTGCAAGCAGAATATATACTCTGGGAGTTGTTATAAAGTTAGCTGTACTTGCTTCAAAAAGGCAAGCAATTGAGTTTTCTGGTTAAAGTCTTGTTCAGAACAAGAAGATGCTTCTTCTCTTAAATTGTTGCAGGTGAATTCTTCTCCTTGAGTTGTCTTGGTGGTTTCAGTGGCATCCCTTGTGGAAGAAGGTACTGTTCAGTCACACTGAAACCGGTGGAGTTTCTTACATAGTGAGGCATGTTTCTGTTTAAGAACTGCAAGATCAAGCTGTTAAATAGGGCTATACTGAAGTAGAAAAATGGGAACCTATTATAAAGTAGTATATGATGCATATGTTATTTTTTATGCTGTGGTTTAAGAGTATGAGTGACTTAGAAGTAACTCTACCTTCTGAGAATGCACAGGCTTCTTTTAGTTATTTTTGCCTGTTCTGTCTCTAGATGCACCTTGATACAGTGCTGTTGTAGGGATTTTGATTAACAAATTTGATTAATTTGATGCCTTCAGCTGTCTGCACAAGGGACAGCTCATATAACTGCTCATTCAACAACTCCTCATTCAACAACCATATGGTTCTTTAATATGGAACCATATTAAAGAAACCCAAACCACTACTGCTTAATGCAACATGTTGTAAACCGTTACAATTCCTTCATGAATGTAACTTCTATGTGTAGAGGGGGAAGATCTGAGAATCAGTAAAGGACAAAGATTTTTTTGGTGGAAAATCGCCGTTGCCTTCCATCAAAGCAAGCAGTCAGTGAAGCTACAGCAGAGGTGGATTTGGCATAAGACTGTTCAGCATGGTGGGATAGTATGAGGTCATGCAAACACTGAAATGTCACAAAAGGTGGACAGTTTGTGAGAGTCTTCATCTCTTTGGTAGAGATTTGAATACTTCACTCTTATCTGGTACTTTCATAGCAAAGCGTGCAATCAAATTCAACATTCTTTATAAAGTTTCAGGTTTTCTTTCTGACCTGACATTTTGGGTACAATTTCTGAAAAACATAAAGTGTGGGCTGAATTTTCTGCACAACTGAGCTGGCTTGAAAAGAAACTTAAATCATCAAAAAACCCACCCCAGACTTGCAGCTTTAATGATTTGGCAGAACTTCATGATGATTTGGGTATCTTGGAGTTCAAAGTGAAGCTTAAAAGACTAACTCAAAATTAAAAATAGAGAAACGGGAGAAGTGCGACCTTGATTTAAGAGTCACTATAAAACAATCTGAACAACTAATAACAAAGGCTCTTTATCCCGGTGCTAATGTTGCAACAAAAACACTCCTAAGGAGGTTGCAGTCCCAGCTCTACTATGAGATTCTCCTGTAACTTCCCCTGCTACTAGCTTAGTTTCCCAGCCTCTAACGTGGAGATTTTCAGCCTTTATTTTCTCAAGGCATATCTTCAAACTGAAGTCAATGAAAGCAGTTTGACTGTTTATGGGATGATCCTGAGACCAAAATGTTGGTACTGTTTTGAAATAAAGAACAGGTTGACAATGGTAGTATCCTGTAAACACACTCAAACCTTTAAGTGAACACATAAAATGGAAAAATCATATAGTGAATAGGATTGTCACTCAATGGGATTATAGCCTAGTTTAACATTTAAAAGTAGTCCACTACTTATGTCTTTTATAATTTCAAGACCTTGATTTAGAAGAAAGATTTTTCTCATGCCTGAATCCCACTAACAACTTCTGGTTCTTCTTTCCCTTTCGCAAAATAATACTAGTTTATTTCAGATTAGCTGATCCTGCAAACCATAGCTAAAGTAATTGTGATTGCCACAATAGATTTTCTACCATTGAGAATGTGGCATAAAAAGGAACTGTAAAGTGATAAAGATAAAAAGAGAAGACAGAAGGTCTGATCAGAGAATAAGTTTGCTTCCACAGTCAGTCAAGGGAAAACCATTTGTCTGGTTCTGTAATCCGGATGCTTAGAAGCAGGTACAGTGTTCTTCGCTTCTTAGCATCACTCAAAGCTAATTCAGTGCAACGATTATCCTTTTCTCACTGTTAGCATATTATTTTCTTTTTACATTGAATGTAATTTTCAGTGCGTAACCGTAGCGTTTTATGTGTTGGCAGATGGCAAATGTGGAACCCCCCATCTGTCCGAAGGGTGCTGCCAGGGGCCACGGGGGGAGCTGCAGGCAGCTTGAGGGCACCACGTGAGGATGACGAGGGAACAGGAGACAGAGGAGGGGATTGTAGATTGAATTCTAGGGGTTATCGCATGCAGGATCCCTTCATTATTTTTTTTTCTCATAGAAACATTCAGTATGAGAAAGTCTGTTGTATGTTTCAGGCTTAACCTGAGGCAGTATTATTAGTCTGGTAGCTGTGTTGGTTATTAGTCTGGTAGCTGTGTTGGTATTGCCCCCCTCCCTTTCATGAGGGTAAGGTGTGAACCCTCTAATGAGGGCAAAGGTATGAAAACCATATATTATGTACATACAAAAGCAGCGTGAATTTTCCATATGAAATCAATAGAATATAAAATCAGTGTTTCTGGGGGAAATTCTATGCCCTTTGAATTGCATTGTTGTTTGCAGGGGTTTCTTGGGTGTGGGGCAAAATTTTGGGTGATTTCTGTGAGCTGTACTCGCCCTTGCTATTTTTCCAGACCCAGGCCTGTGGAGTTTTTACATTCATGCTCACTTCCACACTGGCAGGTGTTTTATTCTGTTTCCTTCTGAAACAGAAGACTCATTTAGGGATTGTAGCCACAAAATACATTTAAACATGCCTGACACAGGCTAATACTTAAAAACTATGCCTCTTGAAGAAATCTGGGGAGAAAAAATAGAGGTAAAGAAGCTCTTATCTACAAGGAAAAGCTTTAATTATTGAACGATAGCAGTGACACAGCTGCTGGCCTTTATTTGATGAATTGCACAATAACAGTCTGTTCTAAACACACAGGCAAATGACAGATCATCTCTTTTCAATTATGTTTCGTTTCAGAGGCAACCTTTCATAAAAGTATATCCCAATGTATTAGTTTCACTTCTGTCTTATTTTGTTCCTGATTAAATGGATTAAAGTGACTCTCTGAGAGAAGGGGAGTATAAAAATGGCCAACAATTCACCAGACCATTTTGAAAAGAGAAATACACTAAAACTAACTAGGACTGAAGAAACAGCACCCTCATTACTGTATCAGTATTTATAGGCAGAAAAGTTACCAAAATCATTACTTTTCAGTTTCAGTGTTCCTTCTTGTTTCTACAAAAACTAATAGTGCTTTTTGTGAACTACAGTCATTTTTCTCACAGAAATGTTGGAGTGCCTTTGTGAGTATAAAATAAGTTGGCAGGTGGCAAATATGAGAACACTTGCACTTGGCTTCCAGGCTGAATTTTCATTTACGCTTCTGGACAGAATAAATTAGCAGGGACTGAGATCCGTAGCATTAGGCTGAGACTAGTCATTGTGCTCTACGATCACTTCTATTACTTCAGCATGACTGTAGCTACCTTTGGAGTTAATTTTAGGTCCAGTGAATCCAAGCCCTGATTACTTGTGTGCTTGCCTTTATTATTATGAGGAGAAAACCTGTAGCTCCTTTTCCTGCGGGAAGCAGATACTCTGCAGTTGTTGGCTTTGAGGACCCTGTTCTTTCCAAGTTCAGTTTGCGTGCCCACCCTGAGCATGCTTGGGAGTAAGAAGGAGGTTCCCCGTGCGACTGTCACAGGCCATGCGTGCTTCAGACATGAGATTAGACAGACTTTGAGGATCATTTTTGTTTCTGGAGGCAGTGGGTTCACTGGGGATTTCTTTACACATGTATTTGAGTCTTGTGTATTTCCTTATCTGTCTTAAAGGTTTTGTTCATGTTCGTTAACTGCAGTCTATGCCTGCCTAATGAATATTTGGTTTTTGCTTTACAGCATTCTTCTTGATGAAGAAGGCCACATTAAGATAACAGGTATGTGAGGGACAGAAAACTTAACGCCTACAAACTGATTTTTTTCCTGCATTATGTTCCGTCCATCTTGGTCTTTGCTTGGAAAGAGTTTTCTTGCAAAAACTCAGAAGCTGGAAAAGTTTGAGTGTAGTTCTCTTCTCTGGCAATTTGTCAAGCACCCATGCTGCACAGCACATGGAGAACCTAGTGCTTTCTTGGTAGAAATGTAGTCCTGACTCACATGAAGTGTGGCTGCCTGCCACCGTGAGTGGAAGGATGCTTCCCGTATGACTGATTACTCCAAATTAAATTCTCTGAATTGTAACTGTGCAGGGGTTACCTGGAAGGTGCTGTCTGGTCATCCTTTTCACTGGTGTCCATCTGGGATTATTATTCCAAATGCTTTGGTTATCTGATCAAGAACTCTTACCAGTATTGTCTTCATCAAACCTGAACTGTGTATTTCTGCTTATTTAAACTCTCTCTTCTGCTTTGGGCCGGAACCTCATTCTGAACAGAGAAAATGATACATCTATTTCAGGATGTACTAACAAATGCCAGCCAAGCACTCCAGGCAGGCAGGGCTTAAAACCTGACACATTTTTTTTGTTTCAATTTGTTTAGATTTTGGTCTCAGTAAAGAAGCCATCGACCATGACAAAAGAGCATATTCGTTCTGTGGGACAATAGAGTATATGGCCCCAGAGGTGGTCAACCGACGAGGACACACACAGAGTGCAGACTGGTGGTCTTTCGGCGTACTCATGGTAATGGAAAAGTTGTGTTTGTTTGTTGGAGGGGTGGCTGTAGGAGTCATCAGATCCTGCAAGTAAAAAGTACTGCTTCCAGCAATTAAGGGTTGATAGCAAAGTAGATGTGTAATGATTGCCTGATCATTTCCATACCATCAGCGATAGAGAACCAGCTGCTCCTGGCAGTATATGAGTGTATTTGGCCCCAGATTCTCTCTGTTCCTCCTCACAGTCCTTTGCTGGTTTGGGTGGTTACCGTGAGCCATGAATATTTCTACTGCACAGAAACAGGGTTTGGGTAGTGCAGAAGAGCGCAAGCATTTCAGAAGGAATACCTGTCTGGATGCTAACATGGTTCCTGTTAGGAAACAATTCCCCAAGCAGCATTTTTCAGAAGTTAAGGAGATCCTCTTAGAGAAACTCAGAATTTACTCCTTCTTTCTGCAAAATATAGATTAAAGAGGACATATTTTAGAGGCCACTCTGAATTTTTCACAGGACATCAGTGGTTCTTTTGCCATTCATTTGTCTTCACATCAGCATTGCTGACTCTTGGTCCACTAATGAGATTCACGTAGTTTTTGGACTGGTGCTAGATTTCCTGTAGTCTTATGAGCTGGTGGGAGACTGTCACTCAAAAACCTCCTTTTCTGCTGGTGGGAGAAGAAAGCAAATACATACAGGCACCATTTCATCCTCTGTTTTTCTTCTGTACTATTTTGCTGTGTCTTGATTATGACTAGTTTGGGATGTTTGCTTTGTGCTGAGTGCATGCTGAAGCTGGTTTAAATATGATGCATGTGAAACAGTTTTAAAATGACTGCTATTTTCATGGGTGGAAATCATCAGAAACAGACCCAAATGTTCACAGGGGAATACTTAGAGATTCATTTTTTTCTTGCATGTCTTTGCATTGGATTATAACTATACAAAAGTTTCAGGTTTTCCCCACTTGCTTCTAAGTCCTGCAAGCTATTCTGGAGGTAGTTTAAGTTGAAGCAATGTGAGACATTGGGCTAATTCATTTTTTGTACATGGAAATCAATGAAAAGTTAGTTAAAATGCAACATGAATTCACCAAAGATCAGTCATACTAGATTAATCTGGTATTTTACTTGATGAGATATCCACCTTTATCTAAACAAAGTAAATGAAGAGGCTCTCACATGCCTCCATTATAATAAAGTATTTGATACAGTGTTGCAGGAGAAATTCATTAACTGAAGATGCTTATTAGTCCAATAATGGTCCAAAGATGGTATACATACTATACCATGAATATGAATACAGCACAGGGAAAAGCATCACAGAGAGAAAGGAGCTATTTCAGCTGAAGAGTAATGTTGCCCAAGAGCAGATAGGAATAAACTCATTGTGAAATGTAGTTAACCTGGAAAGCAGAAGAAAACTCCTGACCACTTAAGTGAGGCCCTAGAAAGCACTTTGCAAGAAGGGCTCTGTGAGAGATATCTGACTACAGTGGAACTGCTGGGCTTATGAGAAGTAATATCCAGTAACACCCAGTAACATCCTTCTGAGTGCTGCAGGATTTGACACTGGGATGCATTGTCAGGAAAGTTTTTCTATCAACACACCAGCCATCTAAAATTAGGTGTTCGGGTGCTAATGCGCTCCCGCCTGCATCCATCCATCCTCTTCAGTCTGTGATACCGTTGTTGCTAAGGAGGATGAAGGGAAGATCAAAGAGAAGTTGGTTTGTGACACTGTGATCTTTTGAAAGCTGTATGAACGCTTTAGGTTTTTTGAAGCAGTTATTCCCAGCGTTGTTTTATCAAGTACAGTGCTGTCCCTTGAGCCCAGACATCATGCATTTATTACTCTTGCAGGAATACGTTCAGACCACGAAGGTGCTCTCTCCTGAAATGTGCAGGCTACAGCTCTACCCGTAGACCTAGGGTCGGTGCAGGGCCACCAGCCAGCAGCACAGCATGGCACAGCACTGCAGCTGTGGCTCCCCTTGCGCCCCACCATGGTTGTCACAGCTCCCCTGCAGAACAAGCACAAACTAATGTAGCGGTGTGCTCTTCTAATACAGCTTCGTTCCCTGTGGTGTGGAAGCTATTTAGGTAGTTATATTTTACACTATATACCACAATCTGTACAGTATGTTTAAATACTGTTTACCTTAAGTAGACAATTGCCACCAAAAGAAGTAAGGGTAGGAAGCAATGTGCAAACTAGTGAAGATGTGGGGTTCGGAGGGCCTGCATCATTGATCTAACTCATCAACAGCCATTAATCTAAGTAAATACTATAATTTGTTACCTGAATTTAAAAGGAGTGGAACTTCCTTATTTCCTATGGCCACAAATCCATTTGTGGATGCTCAGCACTTCTGAACCACATATGTTTATTCAGGAAAGTCAATAAGTTATGTCTCCTATAATAAATATATGATAACCCTTTAAATTTTTTTATGGTATATTTTGTTTTGGAGGATATCTGTGCCTTCTCACCATCTCCAGTTAAATGATGGTGTATTTGGTGTATGGATTATTTTTCTTTCACCTGCTAATGAACTTGGCTCCTTCCCCTCTGTTTTTTGTTAGGCTTCCTTCCCCCCCCCCCCCCCCCAGCTCTCTTCTCATCCCCTGGGACTCAATGTATTAGAATTAGAAAATATAAGAATCCATATAAATGGAGATGAGTTAAAGAGAATAAAATCTTTTTAATTATAAGCTAATGCTTTAAGCCTTTGAGTTCCATCTTAGAGAAGAATAGCTCTAATCAGTTTTTTTCCTTTTCAGCAATTAACTGGTTGGGGCAGAAAAAAAGGGTATTTCCATACTCTAAAAATGCAGGAGGATTTTCTGCTGCTGTCCTTCACTCTGCCCATTTCTCCTTGTTTTCCTTGGTCTGTCACTTGTATGTTCTATTAGGGGAGCTGGTTTTCTGCCAGCCTGAAAAACTGAAGAGAATTAAAATAGTATCCAAATGATT
The DNA here is from genome assembly GCA_025769975.1 of Gallinago jamesoni. Lineage (NCBI taxonomy): Eukaryota > Metazoa > Chordata > Aves > Charadriiformes > Scolopacidae > Gallinago > Gallinago jamesoni. Next base: position 46,238,224 of record JAOQGH010000023.1, read on the forward strand.
TATTAGCATTTCTCTAGAATTATTTTGCAATATGATGTGAAATATGCAAAGAAAATGTACCTGTCGGTAGCATATGCATAGATTGAAAGGAAGTGAACACAATAGTGCAATTTTCATACCTTAAATTTTGATCAATAGAAGGAACAGATTAGGCAGATAAAATGGCCTGTAGCCTAGCCATCAGAAGAGCAAACAATCAACCTCTTGTCTGTTTTCTTACATGAAGAGGGATTAATGCTACAATATGAAGAGTCGGGGTGTACTAGCAGCTCCTTACCATCCTGCATTGACCAGGCACAAGCTAGAATCAAACTGAATGATCCTTGAAGGCAACATTAAATGTGGCATGTTGTGATCAAAACAAACTTATCTGCAAAAGACCAAAATCTGGTCTTCGCTTATTAATTAATTATGTTAGTGATTTTATGATTTATTATTCAATGGGAGTTTTACTATCATAACAGTAAAACTTCATTTACCACCAGCTAAGTCTTTGACACAGGCCACAAAACCAAAACTGTTCTCTGCTCTGTTTGCTCACTCCTCAGTTTGTTTGAATTATTTTATGGTAGCTTAGTATGTGTCAATTCCTATAGCTATATACATCTTGAAATTAACCCTTTCCGAGCATTCCAGAGGATGCTTTGGCATCCTTTCCAAGGATTCCAGAGCACCTGCCTCTCATTCAGTATGTGATGACAACTGCTGGGACCCAATTAGAATGTTGTGCTGGTGAATTTATGTGGTTTATTGTGACCAGACAGGTTTTGTTTTCTGCCTTCCTGCATCTTGCTCATTGTACTGAAGGTTTCGGATAGGACTTGTTCTAGAAAAGCTTGGCATCAACAAATCGGCATGAACAAGGAATTGACTTTAATTGTTTAAAAGTTGTGTACAGGTCTAGTACTTTTCCAACTGCACTGCAAGAAGATTGATGCCCACCCTGCCATCTGTGGGGCCCAGATGGACAGGTCTGTGTATATAACATGCACAGGTCTCTGGGAAGGCCTCTCAAGGCAGAGGGTTTGTAGTTCATTGTACTACCTCATTTACAAAGCCACAGACCTCATGAAAGTTGTATCTCTTTTCAGTTTGGGAGAAAACACTATACCCTCTTGAGAGTCATGTGGGCAGAGAGGGGCATATAATTAGTGAAAGAAGTGACTCAGTAGGCAGTCCCAACTAAAAAGAAATGTGTTTATGTTTGTCAGCAATGTAGTGAATGTGTGAGTAGTGAAGGAAAAAAAAAGTATTCTTTTGGTATTCCGAGAAAGTAGTCTGTTCTGTAGTAATTTTGTAGTAACTCTACAATCGCATTGGAAATATCAATATCAAAGCAATACACTCTGCATTTATAAAATCTCATCATAACACAGTCCCAGTCCAAGAGATGGTCTTCATGAACAGTATTTCGAATGTTTATGTCAGCTGCTATATTCAAACCCTCTGCAAACACTAATTCATTATGCTTCACAACTGCCAATAATGAAAAATACTTAATGCATTTTACTAATGGTAGAACAATGGAGTGGCAGACCAGCTCCCAGCTACCTGGCAAAAGACTGGAAGTGTTGAGAGGAGAGCCCAGCCATTCTGACAAGAGTGTCTCTCTCTGCCCTCCAAATCTGACTGGTATCAAGTTTCTTTGTAACCCTGAATTTTCTCCTAAGATCGCCATAATTTTGCAGACTTCAGCTGAAGTAATTTACGCAGTCTGCTCTCCTTCCATCTGCTAGAAAGATTCATCTGCCAATTACCCCAGGCTGTGGATTTTTTTCTCATTCATTATCTTCCTCAATGTCCTACCAAGGTCACTTCTCGAATCTATTCCCTCAGGAAATTTGGCTGTGTTTTCCAAGGTCTCCCCACTTAGATATCTTCTGGGGTCTCCAGTGCTGGTGTTTTGCCTACTGAAATTGGCGATTGCCCTGAAAACTAGAGAAAGGACCCACTGCAGAGTATGTTGAGACCTAAGCAAGGGCTGGATTAGATGACTCCAGAGGCTTCTTCCCATCGGGATTTAATTCTGTGGTTCTCTTGTGGTTCTCTGTGGCAGCTGAACTGGAACAGGGAAGATTTGCCTTTCTTGCTGAATGTTGGTACAGAAAGGAAGTCAAGGGTGGAGGGAGGCACAGCCTTCTGAAGTAGTGGCTAACAGAAGGTGGCCCTCCAGAATACCCAGGAAGCGAATCATTTGGGAGGCGAGGAGCAAAGAGATGGTTTATGCAGATGGGGAAGTGGGGAGAGTGAAAACTGAGTCTCCTGGCAAAACTATAGGGTCTGCTTTAATAGCCAGAAATGCTGGAGTTTCTTCACACCTAGGCTCAGCTCCTTGTCAACCTGCTGTGACCCATACAACTCTGTATTTATGTGCAAGAGTGTTAGCAGCAAGTGCTCACTTCTGTTTGCATGTTTACATTTAGCAAGGATTTTGATTTTTTGAAAAAATAAGCAGTTGTGTGGTAAAGTGGTAGCTTTAACTGATGAGATGAACTATTCCAATTTTATTTTTTTCAGTCTTGTTATTTCGTTTTTAACCTTCAACATGTTTAATCAGGACTGAAATTGAGAAACCAGTGCTTTCTTCCAGCTGCTACTTAGTTGAGTTCATTGAAGTAAAAAGCTGTGGGACATTTAACTCATGTAGCTGCCTTTCACTTTAAATATTGATGTTAAGTGCATTTCTTCTGAATCTGAATTAATCTCAACATTAAAGCTGTGTAATTGGAGACATGTGGTAACAAAGTGCTAGCCATTAGAGCAGGGCAGTAAATATTCCCTGAAGCCTCCAGGACTATCATTTCCCCTGCTGCCTCCTGCAACTTAAATTTCTTTTTTTGCTTCCTTCCTTCCCTCTTGGACACTGCTTCTGAATTTCTTGCCTTCAGGTTTCTTGGCCCCATGCAGCCACTGGTGCATTTGCAGATCTTTCTGTGATACTGGGGTGGGTGGGAACTACTGTCGCCTTCTTCCCACATAGTCACTGACCAAGCAGTTGCTTATATCTGTACTGTCTGCATCAGCAGTGTCAAGCCCATTTCTGCCAAAATAAATGAGCTGTAGCAGTCATTGTTAGTGCTGCTAAATTAGATTTATTATAACAACAATGTAACATGAGAAAGTGTAAGTGAACATTAGGTACTTACCCTGAATGTAAACTCTTTAGAAATCATGAAGAGGGTTTGGTACAATACATATCACTTCTGCTGCTGCCCAGGGAAGCAGCATTCTCTGCCTCTCATCCCCACTGTATCTAAACACCTTTATCAGGACTAAGGCTCTAATAGGTCAGAATTACTTTGAAAATGGTGCTTGAGCTCCAGCATCATTTAGGCAGTTTGAAAAAGTCTCCCCCATCATGCTTCTCTCCAGAAGATAAGATGCTTTCCTCCAGCTCTGCCAGGCAGCTCTTCTTTCCTAGACAGAATCACATGAGGTTGGAAGGGACCTCTGGAGATCATCTAGTCCAACCCCCCTGCCGAAGCAGGTCCACCTAGAGCAGGTTTCACAGGAGCTTATCCAGGAGGATTTTGAATGGCTCCAGAGAAGGAGACTCCACCAGCTCTCTGGGCAGCCTATTCCAGTGCTCTGCCACCCTCAAAGTAAAGACGTCCCTCTTCATATTTAGGTGGAACTTCTTACATAAGGAGGAACTTCTTTAGTGACCAAGCAGGAGTTAACAAATTTGTGTTTTCCAAATCTTGTTTATATCTTTCAGCCATACACACTTTTTAAAAACTGTTTTTCTGTTGCTTCTACTATGAGTTTTATTGCCTCGAGGTAATTTGTTACTAATGCAGATTCATCCTCCAGTTAATTATAGTCAATTAGTTATCTGGCTTCTAAACATCTCCTCTGCCCCCCTCCCAAAACTAGCATAACAATTTCACAGTTACAGTTTTCTTATGTTTCCTTATATTTTTCTTATGGTATAGCTATATTTGATCTGGGAAAAGGGAAGAATCGGGCTTTGGGGCAGTCTCACACAGATTTTGGTTATGAGAGGATCCTTTTTGCACAAATGTGCTTCCTGAGAGTAGTGAAGTTACTTGTGTGGTAAGATACAAAAACTACGTATGGGTTGCAGAGTCTTCCCTGCCTTAACAGGTATTTAATTATAGCAGTGCTGATTAATTAGTAGGTAAATATTATAGTAGAAGAGATCCAAAGCCTGAGTCACAGACAGAAGCAAATAACAGTTCTCCTTCCCCTCAACAGACATTGTCCTCCTTTGTGCCCAGGCTGAATGATGTTCTTGCTGTCTTTGTGTTTCGTGATGCATAACCTTCATCATCCCTTAGTCAGAGGAACCAGCTGCTGCTCATACCCCCATGAAACACCATGGCAGGAGCTGCATGAAAGACCTGATATTGAATCCATATTAGACGAGCTTCTTTGGCTGGGGTTGGGGGGTGGGGGGGTGGGGGGGGCGGTGTTACCAATGTGAAATTCTGTCAAATTTGCTGAAAGCACTAATCTTTTTCAAAGGAACCGTAACTGATTGATGTTTTCCTGTGTGAGTTAGGCAAATAATTGATGATGATTGATGAGTTTTGCTTTGAGATTTGGGTTCAGTTAAATGTGACACTTGCAGAATTCATTACTAAATACAGCCAGGAGAACCAAAGCAGGAGAGAAAAACACATGCTCCAATGCCTTCAGAATGTGGGGTTTCTGCATGTTTCTCCTGCAAAGTATAGCAGTGGCATCTCTAAGTGCTGCAAATAAACAGTCAAAGAGATGGTTAAACTCAAGGTAAGAAGATGAAGAGTGGCATGTTTAACCCATTTCCTTTGCACCACAGTCCATACCAAACATCTAAGAAGAGCCATACCCCTTCATTCTAAGTATCCCCCAAGCCAAATATGTCATCTCCGGCACTGGCCATAAAACAGGTGCTGGAGGAAACAGCATATATGACACTTCTTCCCAAACATACTAAAACTTGACCCCAAATATCAGTGTAAACAGTTTGTAACAAGACTCTTGAACAAAACAGTCGTGTTGGTTCTTCAGGTTGTACATTGGAGAATAAATCTTATGAAGAGCGATTGAAGGAGCTGGGACTGTTTAGTTTGAGGAAGAGGAGGCTGAGGGGAGACCTCATCACTCCCTACAGCTACTTGAAAGGACGCTGTAGAGAGGTTGGTGCTTGTCTCTTCTTGCAGGTAATTAGTGGGAGAACAAGAAGGAATGGCTTTAAGCTGCAACAGAGTAGGTTTAGAGTAGACATTAGGAAAAAATTCTTCACAGAAAGAATGAAGGAGAGAATAGGCTGGAATAGGCTGCCCAGGGAGGTGGTTGAGTCACCATCCCTGAATGTGTTTAAGAGTCGTTTAGACGTGGTGTTGGGAGATACGGTGTAGGGGAGAACTTTGTAGAGTAGGATTGACGGTTGGACTCGATGATCCCAAGGGTCTTTTCCAACCTGAATGATTCTATGATTCTACATAATGCAGTGCATTTTTTTTTGAATGACAGCTTGTTGGGCCTTTTTTTTTTTTTCCTCAAGTTTTCAGTTGTGTTAAAAATAGGAGGTGGGTGTGGTGTCTACCAACTATGCAGGCTGTCTCAATGCTCATTTGATTTACCATTTTGTTGTTACTCCACAGTTTGAGATGCTTACGGGATCATTACCCTTCCAGGGAAAAGACAGAAAGGAGACAATGGCTCTCATTCTCAAGTGAGTACCGAAACTGCTTTCCTTGCTCTGACTGTGAGTTAACTGTACCCTCTGGGCAGCCTACAGCTCCCAAGTATATGAAAGGTAGCGAATAATAATGTCTTTTTCAAAGCTCTGTAAGGCATGAGTCTGGTAAGGCACGCACAACTGACGCCTGCATGTGGCTCTAAAATTGCCTTTGGAATAAATAGTAGGAAGTGAAATACTGAGAGGGCCTTACAAAAGAAACGTATCCTACTTTCTGTAATACAGAATGTCATTATCCACACAAAAGTGGGAACAGTCACATTTCTGCAGGACAGCTTACGTTTTGTTGTTGTCAAGTTTCAAATCTTTTCCTTGCAGATTTCCCGTTCATTTAATGCTAAGTGCAGACATACAGATTTGAATCTTATCTTTGCTCAATACGATTTTTCTCTGTAGTAGTGAATCACCAAGGAAAAAAATTTATTTTCTTTAATTGATATGTGATTTAATATCATTATTTTCAGGAATTTTGTTACTTTGTTTAAATTCCTCTTGATTTTCAAATTTATTCCAGCAAGCTAAAAAAGTGAAAAAAAATTCTGTAGGAAAATGACCTTAGGTTGCTAAAGGTGTTAATAGATTCATTTGGTCTACTGTACCTGTAGTGAATAAAGTGGTAAAACCCTCTTTAACTCCAACAGAACAAGATCAGGTCCTCAATCTGTATTGCATTATGCTAAGGTAGCCTTTGGTCTCCAGATTCATGTGTCTCCCCATCTTGACTACTGTAATTCCACACTTAAAACCACAGTGGGATGGAGAAAATTTTTGAAAAATCTATTTTCTTTTCAAGTGTCGTGTTCTTTCAGAGCCAAGCTGGGAATGCCGCAGTTCTTGAGCGTAGAAGCCCAGAGCCTGCTGCGAGCCCTCTTCAAAAGGAACCCCTCCAACAGATTAGGTACGCGCACATTTGATCGGGGCATTGGTTATGTGTGCTCTGCCTTGTCCGGTGGTGATCGTTTCTCTCGGTGCATCTTCCCTGGTAGTTATCCTCTTCATTATGCGGCCTATTGCATTCCTTCCCAGAGTGCAGTGAGCGTTACCAGAGAAATTTGCAACTTTCTAAACATTATATTAACCTAAATCTAAAATCTTCACCTAAATTCTAAATCTAAAACATTATATTAGCCATTGGAATCTAGAGCCATTGGAACCTAAAACAATGCATTAACTTGTATTTTAATTTTTTCAGTGAAGAGGGAGAGTAAACCACCAGCATTTATGAAGGGTTTAAGATAACTGCTGCATATGATAATATAGGGAACTGAGAAACAGGTATCTTTTTAATTCTATGTAATTTAGCTGCAAATCTGAGGTGGGGAGCAAAAGAGAGTAGAATTTCTCTCTCCCATTCTCAAGTACATTTCAATGCTCTCTCATTCTGTTTCCTGGGAACATTTTCACAGTAGGCTTTCTTCCTTATTACCCTAAATGTATTATCTCCTTTCTTACTACTGTGTTGTCACCCTTTGTAAGTAATCCTATTTAAATTGTGATAAACTAGAAGCATGTGTTGGATCGTGTATCTTATGCAATACCGTTGTTTTGGGGAGTTTTATTGAGTTAATAATTGCATTTGGCAAGGTCATGGACAATGCCTGGTGCGTGTTTTTCATTGCAAATTTGGTCTTCAGTTTTTATGTGGAAAAATAAGAACAGCAATATCAAGTGAATGATATGAAGGTAATAGCACTGTGTTGTTTCTCATTTGAAAATCATATCTAGTTCTGTGAAAAGTATTGGAGGTTTCTTTTTTCCTTGTATCTCTCATATTGTGCATTTTGGATGAACAAGGGCAGAACTTGCTTCTAAAATAAAGGCACAAACCTTTGTGCCTCTGTTGGACGTTTTGTGACTTTAGGAGCAGGAATTTAATCCTTCTTTTCTGCAAACTGTATCACAAGAAGAGAGCTAATGGGTCATATTTAAATATGTGGTTGACTGTCATTGCTATCCGTGGGACATTTGGCAGCTAATAAGTGACTTCTCTTTTAGATAATGGCACAGACATGTTAAATATTGAGACTGGGAAAAAAGAAAGTCCTGTGGACAAGGACAGTGTGGAGCAGGCTGCCGCTTGCTGCAACCGCTGGGAAGAGCAGGAGCCCAGAGCCCTTGTGCCACAGAGGGACCAGGGGACAACCCGACCTCCCACAGGCCTGGGAGGGAATGGGGAGCCAGTCTCTCATCACTCTGCTCTGGACCCTCTCCTCCTGGGGGGACACGCACGCATTGACTGGGAGGCAATGCCCTCCCATAGGTTTTACCTCTTGACCTAAATGGCAGCTTTTGTAGCTTGATATGCTGGAGAGATGATAGTGGAAAAAAAAAACATTTTCTCAGCAGGTTTCAATTGCTCTCAAGCAATTTGCTTGATGCTAGAGAAAATTAGAGTCTTGGGATTCCTAGGTTTAATTTACATTCAGAAAAACAAGATGCTGCAGCAAATACAGGCTTTTCCCCACTCCACTGCTCCATTCCTTTCTGCTGTTTCCTCCCTGTCTCCGTCTCTTGGTTTTGTTCTGCTCTGCTCGTTTTGTGGCTTCCCACAAGCTGCTATCCATCCAAAATGGGGCTCCAGTTAAGCCAGTGGGAGTTTCTGGATACTGATCCTTAAATAAAAAGCTACTTACCAAAATAAGTAAAGTTGCTTAGTTTTAGCCATGACAGTTCTAGCCCCCATATCGGCTCCTTTTTAATAACAGGGAGTTGTTAAGGGTCAAAGTTTTAAGCCTGAGGTTTATTGAAAGAAAGAAAGAGATTATTTATAACAAAAACATCCAAGGAAATGACATCTAGAAGAGTAACAGCAAAATAGATCTTAACATTTCAGGGATAGTGGTGGAAATCTTCTGAAGGCCCTCTCTATTTTAACTGATTGAGAATCAGCACGAAGGACAAAGAAAACAGCTTGTTGGTAATGAAAGAAGGAATACTTAAATGGTTGGCCTAAATACTGAACAGAAGTCAGTAGATAAAAGGGCTGCTTCAACTTTGTGGATTTTAGCTTTTTCTGGGAAAGGAATAATAGACTGAACTTAAAAGAAAAGTAGGCTTAGACATCCTGTTTTGAAAAATCTTTGGAAAATTAATGAAGCGTGCTAAAATAAATGAATCATTTTATGGATCAAACACTTCTTTTCAGCCATTGTTTCAGAAGTTTGCAAATCTGGAAAGTGTTTGTATTTAGTTCCAAAGTGGTTTTAACATTGGCAAAATGAAAGATGATGAGCTTCAAAAATCATTTTATTCTGACTACTATCTTGCTTTTTTCCATTTGATTTTGATATCTTAACAAATAGAAGTAAAGATTGATGATGTATTCTAAAATTTTACTTTGAAACTTTGTTTTGAAACATTGGATTATTAATGAAAATAATATTAAGAGTTGAAGAGAGATACTCAGACAAGGCAGAGAAGGAATTTAGTAATCCAGTTTGCCTGATTCTATTTCTAAGTCTGTTGCCCATATTAATGCTTTAGAAAAAATTTTAAGGAGTTAAAAATCTTTCTTCCTTTGGCATCCCTTCTTGTAGGTGTGTTCTGTTCTTTTCTGAGCCTATATACTTTGCTATATAAATAGTCTGCATACTACTGCTTTGGCACTATTCCTCTGATTAAGTACAGCAAATTTCAGATTATGTACAAGAATAATTTTAAATTCTTAAAAGAAACTAACTGGAATATCCAGGCAAACAAGGAGTAAGCATCTCGGAAGGGAAATTTTACTATGAAAGTGTTAGTTCCTACATTGCCAGGAATTTAGGCAAGAGACTAATTCTTACTCGCCCTAAGGCCTGGATCTACTCAGGTGGGTAAATGAATGTAAAGAGCATTTCAGGAACTCCCTACACTGCTGAGCAATATAAATGTTCCAGAGTCTTTTTAATTGAGAATCTTGGCCAAGAATGTATAGAGTAAAACCATGCGCCAGTCGATTCAGAATTAAAGCCAAAGAAATAGCTATCACTTCCTTAATCCTGTGTTCTTAGAGAAGATACATTATGCTTTGGCACATAGAAAACTTTGTTTTTCAATTTTATAAGGTAATGAGTTTTAAAAACAAGTGTCACCTTTGTCAGAGTGACTGTACATCTATTTTGTAAACCTTAGGAACACATTTCAAAAAATCTAACCCACTAAAAAGATTGTGAACCCATGGACACACTAAAATTTTATAATCTAAAGTTAAAGATCTGGAAACTCTTTCTGCTCATTTTGAATATCCAAATAATCGTCTTTCAAATTCATAGGTCTCCCTTTTTCCCCTTAATATATTTCAAAGCTCATATTGTCCATAACGATTCAACAATCAAAATCAATTACAAATAAAACATTCTACTGTTACTACTTGTAGACACTTTTATTACAGGCATAAAACAATCTTTGATAATCAGGTTCTTGCTTATTAACATGAGGCTGCTTTTATATAAATCCTCTCTATAATGTGTTTAAACTGGCAATTTGATCTGAAAGCATTATTTGTCTTCTCAGGCCCTCATGGGGCTGGGTAGCATGTAGAAATATTTACAGGCAGTAGGTTTGATTGTGCTGATTATTCTTTACAGATAGGTTTGATTACTAAATTTAAGTTAAAGCAAAATTAAAAAGAACAACTAGAAACCTGGAGGAAGGTAAAAGGTTTGCAGTCATGTGGTGTGCTGTCATGTGCTGTGCTCCAGCAGCTTGCTAAATACTCATCTCTATGCCAAGAAATGTCCATCCCTATGAAACAGGACTTTCCAGTTATGACCTCTCCAGTGCTTCGCTTTTCTCTGCAAGAGCACGTCTCTTTAGATTTGCAGATGGCAGATGCATGGCTGAAACATGCTGAGCAAATCCAGAGAGGTTCGTCCCTAAGCAGCAGTGCCCAACCTCTCCTGTGGACTCCTGCAGCGGGGTCAGGGTTGCCCCTCCAGGCTCCCAGAGATGTCCCTGAGTGCACCCTTGGGCCACCTCCCTCCTCCAGGAGAGGCCACACGCTGCTGCCTGTGGCCGCAGCACACAGCCTGAGAGGAAACTGTGGGCCACACCAGCAGGTCTCATGGTGGGGAAGATTGGGGAATAAAAGCTGCAGGAAGCGCTGAACCTTTTCCATGGTGTAAAATCACTTGCTGGGAATTGGAAGTCCTTCACTCTTTGCAAAATTAGGCTATTACCATCCTAAATCTCTTTAATACATTAGGCTAACCAGAGATGGAGTCAAGCCCTGGCACTCCTAACAACATATTCCTTCCATGCCAGAGCTCTGAGGTGGCTCCAAGTGGGAAATGCCAATTTTTCAAACAAATGCCTGTCTCAACTTCATGCTGCATTGCTTACTGCACGCTGCAGTCCCCCACTAAGAGAAGAAGATATGGGTGGCCTTTTTCCTTGGTCCTGATTTCTGTGTTGTTGCGGAAAAAAAAAACAACAACAGTAGCAAAAAGCATAACTTTCAAATAGATCATCTGAAAAAGGCAGGCCGTCCCCATCACACAATGATGGATCTATCCATAAGCCCAGAAAATGGTATGAAGCTGCGGCAGGGGAGGTTTAGATTAAATATTAGGAAGAATTACTTTACTGAAAGAGTGGTCAGGCACTGGAACAGCCT
>JAOQGH010000023.1:46270272-46352273 GCA_025769975.1 Gallinago jamesoni
TGTGGTTGGACTCGATGATCTCTGAGGTCCCTTCCAACCACCACAATTCTGTGATTCTGTGATTCTGTGATACTCAGCAGCTGAGGGTTTGAACTACGTCAGAGGAACCAGAGCAAATTCAACACCTGGAGGCACTCAAAACTCCAGTGGAGTTTAACACTTTGATTACTAGGTTTATGCTCTTTCCCATTATTATTTATCTTTCTTCTCTTTAGTCCTTTCTTCCTCCATTTCTTACGACTCTTTTCTTGTCATGCCGCTATTCTGGGCTCCCCGGTTCAAGAAAGACAGGGAACTGCTGGAGAGGGTACAGCAAAGGCCTATGAAGATGATTAGGGGACTGAAACATCCCTCTTAGAAGGAAAAGCTGAGGGACTTGCATCTTTATAGTCTGGAGAAGAAAAGACAGAGAGGGGACTTCATTAATACTAAATAAATACTTAACAAATATCTAAAGGGTGGGTGTCAAGAGGATGGAGTCAGGCTTTTCTCAGTGGTGCCCAGTGATAGGGCAAAAGGTAACGGGCACAAACTTGAACACAGTAAGTTCCATGTAAACATGAGGAGGAACTTCTTTACTTTGAGGGTGCCAGAGCACTAGGACAGGCTGTCCAGAGAGGAGGTGGAGTCTCTGTCTCTGGAGACATTCAAAACCCTCCTGGACACCATCCTGTGCAACCTGCTGTAGGTGAATCTGCTCTGGTGGGGACGTTGGACTAGATGATCTCCAGAGGTCCCTTCCAACCCCTGTCATTCTGTGATTCCGTGATATGTCTTGATTTTGACTACCAGTTTAGGCAACACACGCAACACCTCTGTTCCTGACACAGTGTGAGTCAAACGTGAGGCACAGATTTGGGGTTGGAGCTGGTTGGTGGGTTTCTGTTTGTACTGTCTTTCCAGCACATTGAGTGCTGCCTCTTTGATTATTATTCCTGCCAATATATTAATTTTACTTTCTTTTCAATTTTATTTTTACTTCATATTAAGATTATATCATTTTGCTATCAAAACAGCTTGCTTTGATAAAGATTGCACAATGCCACCCATTTCAAGTAATTAGATAGCACAGGAGTTGCAACTGATATTATCATAATTATATATCAGCCCCTTTTGACACGCATCCTTTAACACTCTCTATAAAAATCACTGTAATTAGGCTCTTTTGATTTCTTTCAGTAAATATAATTTTCTCAGTGCTCCCTAATACATAATATTCACAGGAAAAAGCTATCTGCCGTGACAGTGTGTGTGATAGGCAGCAGCCCCGTTTGCTTGGCACCACCTCATTAAAAGCTCCCTCTTTAAGATGAACTGCTGACACGTCAGAGAGCATCATCCCGTCTCCCCAGGGGAAGATGGTGGTAGGGAAGGAGGTGAGGAAATGACGTGGTGGCATCACTGCGGGAAGACACACATCATGTCACTGGGTAAATAATCCCTCCGTGGAGACTGCCACTCACCAGGCCTTACTTACTATCACTGTGGAGTGCCGTACCGAGACAGCAGAGCCAGAGTAAATTGAGTCAGAGCTACAGCTGGAAAATTTACTTGGAAAAAAACAAAACCTTTCCTCACCCAGAAGCAGAATATATTTGTTAAAACGCAGAACATTTAATTCCTCTTCCTTTAGCTGGCCATCTGCAACTAATTGGGGGCCATCTTATAGAGATAATTAGATGTTTCACAGTGCAAAGAGGTTCTTTGCTGGTGTTGTAAAAGCACTTGAACAGATTTGGGATTTAACTTGTATCAGATTTTAGTGAGATTGGGCACATCACCCACTGAGCTGCTTTTGGAAGTCCCCACAGACACCTCTTTGCACCTTTAGGCAGGTAACTGCTTTTGTAAATCCCATCACTGAACCTGCAGGAGAGAATTTTCTTGCAACCTCTTCCTTATTCTTCCATGTCATCCATCTTCCATTCACTTCCATCTGTAAAGTGAAATGCTAACAATAAAATATAAATCTATTTTAGACATGCTCTCAGGCTCCTAAATGCAATATTTAAGAATTCAGACTTACGTCTCCACTTCTGAGAGCATTTCAATACCATGCAACAGAAAACCTTGTAGACAGCCAGGTTTCCCACAGAGTCTGTCCTGAAACTAGTAGCCACCTACCTGGTTCAGGGCAGGTAGATGTTGGTTTAGCAAATCTTTGTATCATATTCTACTGCATGTACATACTCTGAGGTACTGTTAAAATTTTACTCTTAGACTTCTTTTCATCTCATTCCCAAGTGAAAAAAAGTATACAGATATGAAATACAAGTAAGTACATTGTTCGTTCTTCTGACTGCCTTATCAGACTCTGGTTTAAAGAAGGGATCTGGGGAAAAACATTTTTCTCCTCTGAAAGACCTCTAAGGTGTTTGAGCTTCTTCTGCTAGAATATTGATCATCCTGACTACAGCATAGTGATTTTTAATAGCAAAGGGGACTGGCATTGTTGATCACAGTTACAAGCTTCACTTAGGTACAAATGTAACAGTGAGGTCAGAAGCAAAGGAAAATCAGATCAAACTATTTCAGTCACATCAGAATTTGGAGAAAATAAGTCAAAGAATTATACTAGAACAGATGGGAGGGATTTCTGTGGATGGAAGAAAGTCTGCAATGGAAGCCTAAAGAGATTAAGACCCCTCTTTTGAAAAACAAAGGAAATGTTACAATTCAGAGTTCTTGGTAAATCAGGTTTTTCAAAACCTGCCAGAGATTTGATGAAATTAGTGTATTCCAAAAGTTTTTCTTTACTTAAAACCATCACAGTGGTTTCAAGCTTGGATCCCCCCCGGTGAAGCTTTCAATCTGGATTTTCAAATGTGCTTCTTACTGATGCCAGATTAAGCAAGTTTGCAGAGGACCTCATTGCATCCCCTTTTTTCTAAAGATTTCTTTATTTAATTTGACTCCTTACCCCCAGGAGAGATTACTGGTGGATATTAGCCAAGTAGAAACTTCTGCTGTTGGGGCCTGTTCTGCCCCCAATATGGTAAGTGTACCTTATATAAGTAAGTGAGTTTTAGCTGAGTAGGACTACCAAATCCTGGTGGGACCGTGTGCTATTTTTGTACCCATGGTTTAAGATACAGTATAAACAAATCAGAGAAAATCTGTAGCAGAAAATATGCAAGAATTACAAGGCAAACTCTATCAAGAGAGCTCCAAATATATATGATGTAAGACAGAAAAGTCCAGTGGGATGCAATCAAAATCTATAAATATCTCTAAGGTGATATAAATGATGGATGACAACCATTTGGCTGCTAAAGACAGCAAGACAAGACAGAATGTCTTGAAGCTAAAAAAAGGAGTTTCAGGAAAAAAAGTCTGATGATGAGAGCAGCTGATGAAACAGACTTTTCAAGGAGATGACCAAGACGTCTTCCCCCTCATATTCAAAGGAGTTGGTTCTGTCATATTAGTGGAAATGTAGCCTTTTGAATGGCAGAGTCAGAGGTGTAAGACCTCTTCTTACCATAATAAACTTCAGAGAACACTTACCATGTTCTCCCATTAAATTTGGTTTATAAAGCTGGGATTCAGGAGATTCTATTGTCCAGACACTTCAGCAAAAGACGTATTTCACTGTCTGAAGGGTATTTAACCTGGTAGTGTGGCACCAGATTCAGTAGGCTGTAGGGGCCCATGTAGGAGATACAAGTTTCACAGCAGATTTAAGCACAAACCTCTGTGCTGCTTTGGATTTGCACAGGAAGGATGCTCTGTTTTCCAGAGCGCTCCGCAAAGATCCATGGTGAATACAGTAAAAGTGATTACAAACAGCATGGATGGCTGTCCTCTAGATATGATGGAAAGAGAAAATTATTCGCAGTAGAACAGATGAAGTAGCAAAGGAGTGGTGGAGAAGCTTGTCTATGAGGATTTCATGCCTGATATGTGAGAGTATTTTTGAAGGCCTTCTTGATTATCCTGTTTTGAACAACTTTATCCAAGGGCCTGACTTCCACACTGGACCAGGGTCTGCTGTGTACAATTTCACTACACCACAGCAGAAGGGAACATAGCATATTTTATATGCTGTCCTCATTTTTTAAGATTTGGGTTCAGTCAAATGCCTGCAAAACTTTTATGAGCCTCGCTTTTCTATTTTGATTTCAGTGTGTTCAGATTTCTGCCAGACACTCTCCCCATAGAAATAATTCTAAAAGGAGACGCTGCTCAAATAGACAGGACCCTGTAGCTCCAGCTTCAGAAAGGATGAGCCATTACAGAGTGCTGGGCTCTGCTTGAAGGACTTGGGAGAAGGCAGCAGGGCAGAGAGTGAGGAGTGCCTTGGTCACTTCTACAAGCAGCAGGCTGGTTTGTGACAGCAACAGCCATTGCTGGATGGCGACTTCTGGGCTACACGGGATCAAGGTGTTGCTTAAGACTTAACAAATAAGCAGAGGAGGCAGATAGAAATCCAGAAATGTGTGCAGACAACCACTTAAACACAGCTTCAGAGCAAATCTTGGATCTGCAGTGGTTGTACATCCCCTCTGGTGTAAGGATTCCTGCAGCCTCCTTCCCATTTGGTCATGAAGCTCAATGCCTCATCTCCGTGGCATGGCTGAGCTTCTGAAGAATGTGAGATGATGGTATTTCTCGCTGCTAACTAGGTCTTTTCCAAGACTTAGCATCAGGCAGCAGTTTTCCTACAGCTTAGTAGTATCATGTTTCTCTTCTCTAGCTCACTGGCCAAATACCTAAGTATTTTGGACAGACTTTGGTCCTTTGTGGCTCCGTTTGTCTTTGGGGGCCATTTAAACCATGTTTCTTGTATTTGTCTTCCATACTGATGTAATAATTTTCCCCTTTTATAAGATCTGAATATGATATACTGGTTTCCATCCCTGAAGCTTTTTGTAAAAGAAGGTGGGAGTAGCGCTGCAGTCATTTTACGGACTGAAAACTCATCAGTCTGATCCAAGGACGTGTGCTAGGGCTGAGTGGAGCAGACTAAAACACAGTGCAGAGCCTTTCCCACCGAGCTGTTCTGCCTCCAAAATGGCAGATTTCTCTCTAAAATGAGCTCTTCTGTTTCACAGGTGCTATTGGAAAAAACTTGTCAATGTTTCTGCATTGCTTAGAAAATGTGTTCTACTGTATAAATGCTAATTACTAAGTACTACAGTTCCAATTGACAGTTTAGGAGCGCAAAGTCAGCAAACAGTGGCAGTGAGTGGGCATGGTCTGTGAAGAAAGTTTAATGTCTCACCCACACAGCTTGGTCTGATGGCCAGTGCTTATTTCAGAAAAGTATTGCTAATTAGGCCTGTTTCTTTTAATATGCATTTCACTGTTTTTCTGAAAGATTTAAGCATGGATGGGGGGAATGAATCCCTGGAGCTAATCAAAACTAATAGCACAGCAAATGGTCCTCCCGAAACTATTAGGTTTGGAATAGTTCTCCTTGGAGACATCTTAAATGTAAAATTATACCATGTCCTTTTAAATAATGTTAGCCTTTCTGCAGTGATTTTCATCCAGTTTGAGTAATTTGACATCAAAAAAGGAACCAAATTAAAACAGATGCTTGGCATGAATAGGGCATATTTTTAGAAGGAGATATTACTGAAATGGAAACCTGTACATTTTCCAGCAGCACAGGACTGTAGAACTGTATCTCGGTGACACTTTCGTTGGAATTTATATTGTAGTTGAAACCATCAGGTTAAAATCTTTGCATGCTGTTGCACCTCCTTTCTTCGGAAGAGATGCAAATCCCACCTATAGTCAGTTCCACCAGTGGTGCCCTGAATTTTCAAATACATCACAGATACGGTTTAGACATAATGTGCAAAGGAACACAAAATTAATTATTCCTTTGCTCATCCCTCCCCTCCCAGAACAGGAGAGGATTTCTGCAGGGAGTATCACATCAAACTGTATTATATAATTCTCTTCTTAAAAGTGATTAACCAATGCTTACACTTCAAACAAGCTTTAGAAAAATCTTCAAAGTACGTAATACAAACTAAAGCAGCTTTAAAAATGTATAAAGTTCTCTTCTTCCTGCATGCTTTTTCCACAAAGCCATCCTAAGTTCCCTGGTGCTGGTCAAAAGGATCTTGAGGTAGTCTCACTGTCAGAACACACTGGCAGCCTCAGCTGTGGCTGTTCAGATACTGTACTGCCCAGGTGTCTCCCCTGACCTTCTGCTGGACTTTCTGTTGCTGTAGCCAGAGCAGCAGATAAGGACAGTACCAGTGGCTCAGCCATCCCAGTTCACCCCCTTGTGTCTCAGTTTTAACTGCCAGGAAAGATGATTTAAGGCAGTTGAAGATGATGCAGACACTTGTCCCATTTGGGGACCTGCAGCATGATCCACTAAAAAACCCCGCTCAAAGCCCACAATTTACTTTTTATCCATGCCAGTGCTGCAGGGTGTACCTTTAATGCTTCATGGGATTTGTGATTCTTGTTGTGGAATTAATCCACTAAAACAAAATGGAGAATTTTTGCTGCAGTCCGTGGTGGTGGCACACACCACAGCGATAAGGGCTAAACCCCAGTGTCAGTATTAGGCAGGTTTAGCTTTCCCAAGAAGAAAGGTGGCTACCATTGCCCATTTCAGTTGATGTGATTAGACAGAGCTGTCGCGTCCTGGTTTACTTAAGGGGAAAAATCAAGTCAGAGCCAAGCAAATGTTTTAATCCAGTCTTGTTTGTTCATTAAAGATGCAAAAAGTCCTATCTCTCCAGGAAGACCCAGCAGCAGAGAGCAGTTTCCTCACTGATAGCTCCAGCTTAGCCTGGCCAGAGCCCCATCCTTTCTCCTGAGGCCCCTCTCACTGCTCTTCCCATCAGTGCATCTCATGTTTTTTTTCTGTCATCTTTCTCACTCTGTTGCTTTTCTCTCACCTTTTCTTTTGGGCTGTTCATTTTCCAGACAGCAAAAGCAGTTAAGTTGTCACCTCCTACCTCTTGCCTTTTTCCAATCTCACAACCATAGTGATGGAGAAACCCATGTGAGAAACGCAGCTGTCCTCCTCACACAAGGTCACACAGGTTAATTTCAGCTGTTTAAAAAAGCAGTTTGTATTAACAGGGCTAATTCTGCCCTAAGCACATTAGGGAGCACTCACACATACCATTTCTTTGGCAGAGCTGTGAAGACCTTAAGTCCCAGCTGGTAGGTGGTAGCAAGAAACTGAGGACTGTAACATCTGTTAATGGCATAACTAGATCCAGAAGAAGAAATTTATCTACACAGTTGCAGGCAGTACATTCACAAAGCTGCAACAACTGTCTATAGAGTTGCCATACCAATTTCAGCAAGGCTTTACCCACACAGAACTGTATGGATGGTCTCTTATACTCATCAGTCTGCTCTGGCAAAGCTGAAGACATTGAGGACCCATTAGTAAGCAAGAATCAGGTGATGTTTTTTCCACACAAAAAAAAATTATAGAAGGACTTGTAAAAACTGGCCAGATGTGTTAGTTATGATTTTTTTAATGGTCTCTCCTGATCCTTTCTTCTTTGATAGAGAAAGAGTTCAGCATTGTCCGTCAGTGGAGCTGGACTCTCATTAAAATATCGTGAGGTTCTTATCCTAAATTCCGCTGAAGAAAATGCACCTTTTCTTTGAGATACTCAGCCAAATACACAAAGGATGTGATAGTCAAAGAACAAGTTCTCTATTAGAACAAAGGATGATATTGCATGTGCTGAGCCTCTTTCTGCTCTGGAACTGATTCATCCCGTTTAATACAGAGGAGTTACTAAGCAATCCCTGGGTGTCCAATGCATAGAGAAAAGTCTGCTTATTATATGGCTCAGTTTCTTATTTTTCTGAAGGACAATAGAAAACCCCTGCGCTTCATCGCTCTTCTCTGCAAAAGTACAACAAAGCTCTTGTTACATTTTCAGTTATTTATACATTGTGATGGCTGAGTTGTTCTTCACCACACATCTACAGAGAGAGACAGAAAAGTAGCATTACTCAAAACCTCAGGACTAGTAGCAGAGAAAATATTCCCTTAATTCTGTAACAGAGGATGTTTATGTGTACATTTTATTCAAGTTCAAATCAGAATGTATTTCCTAAAGAAAAGACATCATACCTTGCCCAGGAAGAGCTGCAGGAGGTTCATGGGTCACCCAGAGAGGAAGAGAGAAGAGTCTGTCTTCGTGCAAAGCATGGTGTCTTAAAGGAGCGATTTGCAGATGTTCTGGGGATGCGGCACTTCATGTCATGATGCAGACACCTCCAGGTGCAAAAGGAGGCAGCAACCACTGACCGAACCACCCTGATACGGCAGCTTCCCTCTTTGGAAAGTCTGCCGTGGGTTGAACAACACAACAGAACGCTTTCTGAAGAACAGGAGGAGAGCTGGGTATCACAGTGGAGTTCTAGGGTATATTTAAGGAGCTGCTGTGGCCATTGCAGTGTGAATAAACTGAACCAGAGAGTTTTCTGCTAACGGTGCAGCACCCACCTCCTTTGCTGCTTTATCAGTCATGGGCCATCTGTAAGCCACAGGCACACCAGAGACACCATCAGGGTGACAGTCTCTTGCTGTGGAGGGAAAAAAATTGTTCTGATCTGTCCAACTGGACTGTCCAAGGACTGTGTGAGGAATTTGGCAGGTCTCTTCACAGCTCTGACAATGATTTCTTGTGTGGTTTTGGGGCAGCTTGTCCATTTAATCACTGTATTGCAGCTTGTATATACATTAAAGCAAAAAACATGCGTATTTAGCAGGTCTGTCTTGCAACATATATTTATATAGCATATTATGAATTAGAAGTATTATATATCACTTACTGCTGTTGCTGCTAAGTCAGTAGCAGACTCTTTCAGGCTACTTTATTTTGAGTGTTGTGTCAATAGCTGAAGACTATTTTTGGTTTGGATTTGGTTTAGGCTGTATATCCATATATATATGCATTTTTAGTCCTGCGTTATTAATAGATGCTTAAAATTTTCTATAGCTCTGGATATTTCCTTTCACAGGAAAATACAACAGAAATGGAATCTGGAATATATCGCTTGCTACAGTAGTAGTAGTGATAGTGATAGTAATAGTAACACTTCACGCAGTGGTAGTAATACTTGCCGCAGTAAATTCTGCTGGTTTGTACAAGGCAGGCAGATCCTAACAGGTGCGGGTGTGTAACTCCATTAACTTGACAAGAGCTATATTAGTTTAGCCAAGAAAGTGTCCCTGAGGATCTGTTTATATGTTAGAGTTATTGGCTGAGCGGGACACATTCAGTCACTGTGCTTGTAGGTATGGGCACTCATTCAGCCGGGGTTTCATTGGCTTTTCGAGAATGTCTCAACTAAACTGGAAGAACATTATTCTGAGGAGAATTTTTTCTGCTCACCTGTTTTTGATTTTTTTCCTTCATTTATTCAAATGTAGACAACAGCCATCTGCCTGCAGCAACGCCCTATTGTACTTTCACTTGTCACACTACTATTAATTCAGAATCAAATCACTGATACGGGTTCAAATGCTTACCAGTCATGATGACTGCAAAACCTCTGATAATATATTCAAGTCTACACAATTATAGCCGATGCATAAAATTCTAGACATATAATTAAATGTGTATTGCCATAATTAAGCCATTTAAAAAAAAAAAAAAAAAAAGCATGCAAAAGCAGCCAGGCATTTATCCTATAAGCAAAAGAGATTTTTAAAAAATTGTTTCCCTACAAACACTATTGTTTTAAATCTGTGCTCTTTGCATAGTTCTTAGAGAGGACTAGCCACATTTAAGGTTAGAATCCTTAAAATACAAGGCAATAACTGAATTATGATTTTCTGAAAATGCCACCCATTCATCCTGGGTAAACCTGTTATTGAAAAGTATTTCTGCTGTTTTCTAGCAATAAGAAATTATGCCAAAGTACTGTACTCCTAATGAGTTTCTAGTAGAATGAATCTTTCACCATTCCCTGTGGAGCTGCATTTGAGATTCCAAAATACAGAGATCTCCCTTGGATTATTTTATAGCTTTTTTTTTTATTATTTCATATTTATCATTTAAATCTGTGAAGTGAGAAAAATTAATCAGTGCTCTCTACTGGGCAAATGATTAAAACTATTTGATTGACATCCCAAATACAGGTATTGATGAGAAGCCAGTGTCATCCTAACAGGCATCCTAGCAGGCTTTCCATGTGGTGATTCTC
Organism: Gallinago jamesoni; assembly: GCA_025769975.1. Taxonomy (NCBI): domain Eukaryota; kingdom Metazoa; phylum Chordata; class Aves; order Charadriiformes; family Scolopacidae; genus Gallinago; species Gallinago jamesoni. The sequence continues at coordinate 46,280,428 of JAOQGH010000023.1, forward strand.
TCTAAGCAGCGGGTGTCATGTTTTTCTGAGACCTGCTGCTATAAAACGAAAAAGCCTCACTATACTCTCCGGTAAGACAAAAAATGCTGAATACACAAAAGTGATATATAGAGCAGATTTTCTTTCTAGCTTAGGAACGGGCAGAGTTTGGTTATGTGGCCAAATGCAATCTCTAGCCACTCTCTTGTTCATTACAACTGCACAGCCCAAAGAGCCAAGTGGTTACCAATAGCTTCAACTCAGATCTCCCTTGACAGTAAATGTCTATACATTTTCATTTCTCACAAACCCACCTGGTAATTAATTTCTATTAATTTATCAGCAGATATACAAGCATATGCAAATATTATGAATGTGTCCATTTTTTATGCCAGAGGTCATTTTAAAACTATTATTATTTTAAAACTCTCCAAGTAATTTGATTTCTAAATGATATTTCTTGTAACTGTCGTTATTTGTGGGCAAACAAAACTATAGGCATCAAAAAGAGGGCCTAGGCCTTCAGAGTCTAACCTAATTATTGATCCATCTGACTTTGGCATGCAGTCAACATGGCTCTCAGTTGCACAGGATTTGAACTGTCCTCTCCTAGAATAATGATTAATAGAAGAATTTTAAATATTAATTTGTTTAAACTGTAGAAATTGCTTGGTTTGTGCTTAGTGCTTCTAGCCAGTATCTTACTACGCTGTGCTTTGTTTATTCCAGATAATTGATAAGAGCAAGAGAGACCCCTCTGAAGAAATTGAGATCCTCTTGCGATATGGGCAGCATCCAAACATCATTACTCTTAAAGATGTGAGTAGTCTTTGAGCACTTCAACATTAATTTATTTTGACCTTATGGCCAGGCTCACCTGCTAGTCCATGCCTGGAAAATTCTTCAGCTGAAAGTCAGAGCTAGAACTAGAACCCTTGAAATCAAGCTAAAAAAACATGACTTACAAACTCCCGGACACAGTTGGAAACACTGCTCAGGTTATATATACTCCAGTTGTTGTCTAACCAACTGTAGATAAAGCCAGAGGGGCACAGAACAAGAAAATGTATTTGGTTTTGCAGCACTTTTCCGAAGGGGGATCTCCCTAGTTGGATGTTTCGGAGCGAGGTGCTGAGCCCACGCAGTGGTGCTGCTGGCCAGGGGATGCTCCTTCCTGAGCAGCAGCTATTCCTGTGCAGCATGTGGTACCTGCTTTGTTGAGAAGAGCGGAGCTCATCAAGTCCCCAAGGTTTCCCCTGACAAGGTTTCCCTCCTTCTATTCGAGCAGCCTGAGAAGACATGAGGATTTCTTCAGCATTTCATATGAAGAATAGCCTTCACTATGCTGACATGCAATAATGACCTTAATCGGAGATGTTTTGCTCGGGCTGCCTGCAGGCTCACCTAGGATTGGCCACACCATGTCAGATTCAGAGTCTACAGAACAAGATCCTGCCTCTGTCAGTGACCAGTACATTATGGTTCAGACCTTACAGAATTACATAAAAAATTTCTAACCACACGCCCTCTCACCCAATTCCAAAGTCTTAAACAGTATCTTAAAATCTGTGCAAAAAAAATAGGTTTAATATTCCTTTCCAAAGACACGTAGCATTGACGACTAGGGCACTGCCTATTATTGCCAACCAGATAAAGGATTAGGACATGAAAATGTCTGTCTTCCAATTTAGACAAAAAATGTCTTTTACCCCTTGCAATTGATGTTGAAGGTGGCTGATGTCAACAATGCATTCACCAGAACTGCAAATATAAACTATATAATATCGTTGGAAGCAGGGCTTGGCCAACAGTATAATACAGTTCATTTGGCTGATCACGAGTGAAAGGGAAATATTGATATTTGAAATGGCAAATGTTACCCTGTAGAAGTGGAAGGAGAGAACACCACTGAGAAGGAGGCTTGGGTGAGAGCCAGGAGACATTTCAGGCTGTGTGAAGCGGTGCTGCTTTTAGCAGCTTGCTCTGCTCTGCTGACGTGACAGCAGACCAGGAAAGCTACGTGTCTGTGTGGACAAATTGGCAAATTGCTACAGACATGAGAAAAAAGTGTTGATTAAGTCAATTTATAAAGTTACCTTTTCTGTTGTTAAGCATAATGACCACATTTCCTCCACATTAGCTGACGTTTTCTTCTTTGCAACATCTCACACAAGCAGGCCAACACTGTGATTAAAGGACCAACCTTCACCAAGTTAATGGGTCCAAAACATGTATTTATTCTACTACTCTCCCAGGTCTACGATGATGGGAAATACGTGTACCTGGTGATGGAGCTGATGCGGGGAGGCGAGCTCCTGGACCGCATCCTTCGGCAGAAGTGTTTCTCAGAGCGGGAGGCCAGCGCCGTGCTGTGCACCATCACCAGGACCGTGGACTACCTGCACTCTCAGGGTGTAAGCATTGCTTTTTTGGCTATCCACATCAACCTTCTATTACTTTTAGAAAAGCAAACAGCAGTGATCTTGCTTCTCTGAAATGTAAATATGTTTTTCCCCCCACCCAAAAAAAACCTTTCCCCATATTTATAATTACATTTGGTTTGTGAAATTGGGGCGTTTTAGCCATTTCCCAACTGAACTGCAGTATGCCAAAGTGGTATTTTCATCTCCAAATTACACTGATGTTGAAGTTCATGTACCTTGTTGGGATGTTAGTTGTTTACTTTTTATCACAGTCATCATTGCAGAACCTGATCTTTTAACAGAATTTCCAATAGGGTAGCTGAATCAGCAGATAGATAGAAATCAAATGCTCAGCTTTCCAAATGAAGTGGCAGTTCGAGCAGCTGATGGGGCAGGTTTCTGACATGCTGTTAAAGAGATGGCTTTTAAAATCTAAGCTCTCTATATTCAGCAGTTTGAAAATCCCTCCTTTTCTGGGACAAGCAGTTTAGATGACTAGTCAAATATTTGCTGCTTTTTCTGCCTCATGGTTAAAAGAAGTGCATTTTGCGCTTGGGCTTTTATGTTTTCATGATAGTTTTTCAGTCTTGCTATAACAACTACAGGCTTTTTTCCCCCCAGTGAAATACGGTATGTCTGGTAAAAATGCAGCCACTTGAAGTGTGCCTAAAGAAAGGATTTTTGCAAATACATTTTGAAATGAGGAAAAAATATAATCCCTTCAGGTGTGAGCCATTCACATGGACAGTCACAAGAGAACCCTTACACACTTTTCTCCTGTGATGGGATTTCTTCTTCGCCTTTCAGCTGAATATTCAGGCCATCAGGTTCCAGGAGACTCCAACGCCAAGGTGTTTGTACAGCAACCCCCTCTGACAACCCTTAGGAAAGGTTTTCCCCCCATGAAGCAGCAGCCTCCATCAATACATCAGCAGAGGCTGTCAAGCAGCGGATTTTAACAGACTTTAACTTTGTTCTTTTTCCTTCACTTGCCCAAGGCTTTTAAGCAACTTTTCTCCAAAACTTAAATACTTTCAGCATGAGCTCTTGACCCACCTCAACCAGCAGACCAGAAACAGCAGCCAAGCCCCAGTGCTCCCTGACCTCCTCTCCTCACTTGTTACTCACTGCTTTCTTGTTAAGGTGGTGCACCGAGATCTCAAGCCAAGTAATATCCTCTACATGGATGAGTCAGGAAACCCAGACTCCATCAGGATCTGTGACTTCGGGTTTGCCAAGCAGCTGAGAGCAGAGAACGGGCTGCTCATGACTCCCTGCTACACTGCCAACTTCGTCGCCCCTGAGGTAGGATTGCATTTCAAAGCCGTGAGTAATGAGCGTGTCCTAGGAAGCAGTTCTTCCTCTCCCTCTCCCTTTTCCTCACTGCCTTTACAAGAGCAGCAAGGCAGAAACCAAGGTACCGGAGCTTGCACAGCCACTGTTACCATAACTTTCCCGTTGCTGGTCTTGTCAGGGCAGTTGTTTTTCTCCTGACGGAAACCAGTGTCTGTCTTGGACTGATGTACAACAACGCCTTGGCTCATTACTTGGATACATACCATTTTTTCTCTAGCTGCTCTGCTCAGACTACTTCCCCTCTAGTGCACTGCGCCAGAACGGGATAAGGCTTAAAAGGGAAATCTTGGTGTCAGGAATAAGACTCAAAAGAAAAATCCATGCATGAAATCCTATGAAGTCAGTGTGAGCTTTATTGCTGGCTTCATGGAGCTACAGAAACATCTGTCCTCTTGGGCTTTCCTAATTCCAGTGCCCTCTGTTATGGGGGGTGTGGGAAAGGGCTGCTTTCCCGTATTCACAGGCAGGGAAGTGGAGGAAGACCAAACAGCTTGCCTCAAGCAGGGACAGAGGTGGCTCTGCGTTGCTGGCAAGCGCTGTTCCTTTCATGCAGCCCCCCAGGAGTGGGTTTGGGTCCCACAGCTCTTTGAATGGTTTGCTGTATTTGACCCTTGAGATGTCATAGCTGCTTCCTTCTGATGAAGGAGCAAGAGGTTAATTTCCTGGGTAATTTTTTCTTTTCTTGGAGTGATGCTTACCAAGAGTGTTAGTATTTGCAAAACACAACTTCAAATGTGTGTCTTCCTCTGCTTGTTATGGTCCTTATAAGAAACATACAAAATTGTTGCCTTTCAATACTTTATCCGTCCTCTACTGTCAAACACCACTGTCTCCCAGTTGGTATCATTCAGCTTCCATTAATCTTTTCTTCCCTATAACTCTTCTCCATCCAATGTTCATCTGTGTGGTGTGTAACTGGGAACAGAAAATGGGATGATCTTTCTGTACAAGGTCCTTTAGTGATACCAAAAGTTACAGGAATCACAGCCTTCCAGCGTCTGAAGGAGAATTTGTTAAATTGAGACCATTGCTGGGGCAGTATAAATTCAAAGCAGATTTTTTTTCTGCAAAAAAATTCCATTGCCAAGACAGATTGGTTTGTTATTTTATTGCTGTTTGGTTGGGTTTCATTTTAGAAATTGGAATGAGCTGTTCAAAATACATTAAAAAAATTCTGTGACACCACAGCAGTTCAATTTCTAAACCAAAAAAAAAAAAAAAAATCATGTTTGCAAGAATTAAAGCACTCAGATTTTCTCCAGGACACAGGGTGCTCTAAATAGGTATAGCTATTTTTCATTATGGGCTATTTTGTATTGTGTTGGTAATCATAAAAATCACTGGCCCAACACAGTGTCAGATCAGAATCTCTTGATTTGAACTGAAAGCAGAAATCATGCTCCCAGATGTTTGTTGAGAGAAAGGTCCTGCTAATGCAGGAAGCATTGAGGATCGATTGGAACTTTACCAGAACTGGCAGAGAGCTTAGATAAAGCCTTAAGTGCTTTTACATTTTCCCTGTGATATAGTGCTGCCCTCCAGACTTGACTTTGACATTCCCTGTCTGAGCCCCACTTCGACATCCGCCGTACGCCCCTGAAACTAAACAAGGCGGCAGAAAGTCAGCTGAGCTGATGGCACAAGAAGACGGTGGCAGAGGAAGGAGGACGTGTTTGCCCACTCGGATGTCCCTTTATTTTGGAAGCATTTAATTGGGGGTTCAGATGAGAACACAAGCAAAGCCGAAGGCTACCCGGGAGAAAGATGCCGGCTGCCACCTAGTGCGAGTCAGGCTGGGTGCAAGGAGTGAAGACGGGCTGGGGCAGCCTGCCGTTTCCTTAGGGATGCAGTAGGGTCCTTTTGGATAAAGTGAAAATATATCATTCTGCAGTTTTCCCACAAAATCCGTGAATAACTGCCGTCTTGGCATTCAAAATTATGAGTTTTTTTATTAGCTTTCATACCCATATGCATCCCTGCTTGTGTCACAATTGAGAAAAGCCCGTATTTGTAACATTGTTAACCCAATAAACCAAAGCCCATAGAAATAAAAGGGGTTTGGATAAACTTTTGAGCCATTATCAGAACTGAATGTACCCAGGGGCAGTTTGTTCCTTATCACTACAACGCTCTGCCATGTATGGGGCTGAGAACTAGCAGCTCGTGCCATATGTCAGATGCCACCAAATTCTCAAGGCAACCTAAACCCCTTCATGGGTGGTAAATTATTCAGCATTAGGGTAGGAAACCACTGCATCTTTTGCAAAGCTCTTTCCTTGACTGATTTATTTCTAAGAGAGATGCCTATTCAAACATTCACCTTTTTGACCAAGGTTTCCCACACTTGCTCCTGCCAGCTCAGTGTTCCCACTTTAACTACAGACATGCAGGAGGCATTTTCAAGTGACAGTGACACTAAATGATAACTCTCACTAGATCCTGTTGTCATTAAGAAAAAGTAATTCCCAGCAAAGCTTTCCCTAGACACTGGCACAGAGTGAATGCCCCTGTTATCAGGGCAGCATTCTTGCAAACTGAATAATAGCACACAGTGACACCTGTCCATCATTTTGGCCTCATCACTGCTCCATTTTTGTGTCATTTGCCTTGGGCTTGGTTGTCCTTGGTTATTGGAGGCTGACAGCGATGGCAATGAAAATGTAACTGTTCAAGAAGCAATGGGAATGGCCACATCAAAAGATAAATGGTGGGTATTCAGTCTCGCAGGTGAAGCAAGAAGCAACTGAGTTTGTCAAATAGCAAAGAAGTTTATTCCCATAAAAACTAGTATTAATAGAGGGGGAATGGGTATAGGAACTAAAGTAACAGAAAAAAACAAAACAGCCAGAGAATGTATATATGATGTGCAGGTGAGAGAGGCAGAAGCAGGATTTTACCAGCTTTGTCTGGTAAAAAAAATGTGGCTTTTTCTCACTTTTTTTTCAGGTAGCAAATGTTCACTCAGCAGCATACCTGGCAGATAGTTGCTTTGCCACTCATCATTTGTAAAATCTGTTGAGGCAACATATCCTGAAAGTGTTTTTTTCTTGATCTTTTCTGTGATAGACTTCATTTGCTGAAATCACTCCTGGGTAATAAAACTGCAGCCCAGAGAAAGACTTGCTGATTTTGTACATTCCTTTTTCATGTGCTTTGAAAAAAGTTAATGTGTCTACTAATCCATCTGAAGGGGACAAAACTCTTCTTGTGTGTCAGAACTGAATAAACAGAAGGGTAGTTTGCTTTTAGGAGCAAGTGGAAGGTCTGAAGGTAGTTCCTGACCTTCTCTGAACCAAACAGAAACATAAGTTCTTCCCCTAAGCTCAGCAATGCAGCCTCAGTTAGTGACTTCACTTTCGCTCGGACCTGCACTGACTCAAATAAGTATTTCTTCTGGTATGTATTAGCATAAATAAAATCCAGATTTTACCCTTACTGCTCTAACTTGCCATCCTGTACCGACATTGAACCTACTGGTTCTTTGTCACTCAACCCTATGGTTTTTGCATCTGCAGTGTTCTTGGTAACTTTTATGTTAGGAGGATATGTTTCAAGGTATTAAGTAGTTGGTTTTTTTAAGAAAGATTTTAAAACACTGGAATAAGCGGGGGGGGGGAGGGGGGGGAGGGGGCGGGCTTGTTCTGCTTTGCTGTGTGTTAAATGTTCAGACAGGCTCCCAGAGCCTCCAACAACCTGCCCTCATTTCTGTCACTGTGGAGGTGACAGCTGTGCTGGGCTGGCACACTAACCAGCTCACTCCAGCCTGGGTTTCACCTGGCTCCACTCCACTACTGAACTTTTTGCACCTGAAGCAGCCAGATATGAGGGCAAGCCCTGGAAATGTCCAGAGATACCAACTGGTGCTTTTTGAACACCAGAAGCTAAAAATTCACGAAAGCAGATTAACCGATTTTCATCTCTCTCTTTCCTTCACATAGGTCCTGAAACGCCAAGGTTATGATGCAGCCTGTGACATCTGGAGCTTGGGGATCCTACTGTATACCATGTTGGCAGGGTGAGTGAAGAGGTTGTCCTGGAGCAGCGGTCTTCAATGGGCTCAGTAGTTCAGCACTGATTAAGTCAGAAAGGAGTCACAGATAGAGAATAGAGACAGCGAATTGTCTCGCCTCCTTTGAGAAATGTGCTCAGTTGTATGAGGCAAGAAAATAGATGCCAAGACCTAGAATTAGAATGAGTTTTTCCAGAGAGCATAAATATCTTCGACGCGTTACAAGTTGTTTAGGTTTTTAACAGCCTGTGCCTCTGAGTGTGCTCTGAGACCTCGACTCCTAAAACACTCCCTCACCACATGAAAACTTTACACTAGGAGAGCAGTGTGGGAGTATGAGGGAGCCATATCAAGTTCATCTTATCCATAAGAAGATGTAAATTAATTTCTATTAATGTAGGTATTCTCTTCAGCTTCATTCTTCTTCTACTGTTGTTGTTATCAAGGTATCTGAATACCTTTAAAGGCTAAAAATACCAAAACCTACACATAGTCTTCAGATGCTATTTGAAAAATGTGCTGCAGAAAGGACAGAAAATAAATAAACAGATCAGCAGGAACAGCAACAGGCAGCAGGAATATTTTGTTTGGGGGGGGGGGTGGGGGGTGGTGTACTTGGCAAAGGTACCCCTACTAACGTGTTGGTTAAAGTTAAATATTGACACAAGAAGACCCAGAGAAAGACAGATTGAAACAAGCAGGAAAGGACAGAAATAAGATGTGCTGGGGTGAATGGGAAACACAGTGTGCAAACCCAATCTGGAGTTACCAGGCCCCTGAATTTCATGTCTCAAGGTATGGTATGTGCACATTTATCGTACCTAAGTGCAGCTTGAAGCTTTTCAGTGACCTCTCACAGCTCTTTAATCTGCTTCATGATCATTCAGCTGTGACAAGAAGCTTGGATTCATTCCTAGATTTATACAGAAAACAAAGAGTTGGACCCTACCTTTCTGTTATTTGTGTCTCTTGCCTCATGGATTGTTATTATTGCCAGGAGTTTCTATCCCATCTATTTTGTTCCACAGTACAAATGTGTTCACCATTAGCTGAAATACATTTTGACTTTCTGTGGGATCTTGAAAAACCTGTTTCTATTTGGCTAATGCAATACATTTGTAGTGATACACAACCACAATCGGTAAAATAAAATCAACACATTACCCACAGTCACATTTGTTTAGCTGATTATATTCAAAATGCTTCTTTTTTAAATGTGAAAAAAAAATCCAAATGTCTTTGAATCTGAAATACAAATTGCACAATTTGGTGGCTATTAAATTTGCCAACAAGTGCTTTTAACTTGTTTTTTTTTCTCACTTTTTTTCTGCACTTAAAAGAGAAAATGAGTAATGCAAACTGTTGGGAAGTGCTGACTTTTTAGGTGCCACCACTGCATTTAGGGATGGTCTTGTTCTTCCTCACTAGAAAGGAGTTATTAGAAACTGACTATTATTTGCTGCCGAGATTTTATTCTTCTGCCATCATCACTATGAGTAGAGAAGTCTCATACACCCAGGACTAGAGCTCAAGCCTGGGATCCTGTTAATGCAGGTAGTGACAGACATTGGAGTTTCAGCCAGTTCTTAACTCTTATTGCATCTCTCTTGATAGTTATAGATTGCAGTAATATTATCTATCTCCTTGGGCTGAACGTCTGTAAAATCTGACATGTTTTGGAAAATTAGAAAATACAGCATAAGGAATTGAATGTGGTATTAGAAACCAGGTGGGATAGAAAGCTTTGGCCAAACCAACTGTTTAAACGATCTGAAAACCACGCTGGCAAGCTTTCAGAAGAGAAAAGACAGATGGAAGGAAAAGTATAAAACCCCCAAGTACTCCCTGCTTCTAAACCTATGCAGCTGTTCAGGATTGCAGAATAAAATTTCACCTGGTAGATTTTAGTCAGCTGCAAAAATCTTACCACTTGTAACTTTCTGAATATAAAAAGTGTGCCCTCTGTGTGTGACACTTTTGTAAAGCTGGGTGCATGTTATAGTCATTTCCGACTGACTAGATCAGGAAGTAACCTATTGCACATCATTTGTTTTGCCCAACAGACTTGCACATTATGATTAACAAAGCTTTGCAAAATAGATTATAAAGGGTTCTTTTCTCTTTTCCTTTTTTCTGTTGCAGATCCTAATTTTTCTCCTTTATTATTTTTATTCTTCCTAGCCATATCAAGGTACTTCTATTTGCAATAAAGCAGAATTAAAGCAATCAAAGAGGTAGAAACCTGCCTATTTTTGAAAAAGAATATTTCATTCCTTAAAAATGAGAACAGAACAAAAATTTTAAAAAACAATTAAGGATTCATCCTTTCCCTCTGAGAACAAGTTAATTTGAGGAACCATCACACTGTATGGTTTGAGTGAAAATGAAGCAGTGATATGTGTGGTCAGTTCTGGAACCAAATTCCTGTTGTAATCAGTGGCCTTTAGCACTAGATCCTAGAAACCATATACTTGCAAAGTGCACTGCATTGTTTTCTCTTTTTTTTAAACAGGTTCACTCCTTTTGCAAACGGACCAGATGACACCCCAGAGGAGATTCTGGCCAGGATCGGCAGTGGCAAATATGCACTTACAGGAGGCAACTGGGATTCGGTATCTGATACTGCAAAGGTCAGTGAACACTTTCTGAGATTTTTTTCCTTGTTCTTTGAAACAGGCTTGCACTCTGCAGTTGTAACAAACTTAAGCAAGAGGTGGTCAGAAGGGTTATTTCTCAGTGCCCTATGAAACAAAAAAATTCTTCTTTATGTTTCTATCACTCTGCATGAAATAGTGTGTTAGGAATTTTGGCAATTTATTTCATTAAACTAAGACAGAATATAGCACCATCAATTGCATGCTCTTAATGTTAAAATAGCACAAAACTCTTTTGGTGCAACTGCATTTTTAGAACTGTAGGGTAGTCGATGCCAGAAATTTGTGGTCTATATGTGAGTCACCTTTGTGCTTCTCGAAGTTAACCATAAGCAGGCAGTTTATAAACTAGCATTTTTAACTGCAGTACAGTTCACAGTTTAGGCTGCCCATCTAGCACAAACCATAAAATCTCAAGTGATAAAATTTGTCTGGTGCTGAGATTTTTTGGCAGAAAGCCATGCGCTGCTCTGTGAAACAGGTAGATGGGCAAGGAAGCTGACCAGCTTCTGGTTGCCTGGCATTAATCAGAAACTTTGACACGGTTTAGATGTTCCTGCAAGAGATTTCAGTTTTAGCAACCAGTAGTATCCAAGGGAAGAACATTGATGTATCCCATCACAAAACTGCAAACCATCCAAGTAATGTATTTGTCTTGCTACCAACATTTATGAGTCTCACAATTAATTTTTTATCAAATGTTCAGTTTTGAAATTAAAATGTCCCGACATGGTAGAAATTATGTCATTGGATTTTAGCTGCTTGAATGTTAGATTTCTATTTTAAGCTTCTCATGCAAGCATGCTTTGGAGTCAGGGAGGAGATGCCTTCAGGGGGCATCCTCTGTAAATCACCCCTACAAGGTCACCAATAATTAACACTCAAGAAGCTGAATACCCTCGACATTATCTTTTGACTGGATTATCAGCTAAGAGTGGAACATTACACTTGGAAATCTAGTGAAGTTCAGGCTTTACACTTCAAAAATATGAAGCATATCTAAAGTACATTCCTCACTCCATTGGACACGCTGGTCAACTAGGAAGATCTTAGTAAAACCTGCACTATTAATTACTTTTCCCCTTTTCCCATTTTCTTTCTTTTAAACCTAGGACATTGTATCAAAGATGCTTCATGTAGACCCTCACCAGCGCCTCACGGCAGTCCAAGTCCTAAGACATCCATGGATAGTGAACAGGGAGTATCTGTCTCAAAACCAACTCAGCAGGCAGGATGTTCACCTGGTGAAGGTACCTCCTACCCCCCTGCCTCTTCCTTCCTCGCAGAATATGCTGTCATTTGCCTAAACGTTCTGGAAAGTGATAGAGGAATTGGGAAGATTATTTGTCACAGAGGCCAAATATAATATGGCATCATATTAACAGTGAAGCTTTTTGACCCGTCACCTATGTTTAACTTCCATCTGCATTGTAATGACCTAGTGGAGCTCTCTGCACATACTGGTATCCACCACTTTCAATCAGGGACACCCCAGCTGTCTGCCAGCTGAAGCGGTATCATTTCATGGAAATCATCCATGGACGTCCATTTTTTCAGGGGTCTGAATAGGGCAAGGGAGTGGGGAAAGCAGCAAAGAACTGAATTTCAGCCCAGCATTTTCTTTTTCTGAGAAAAAAAAAAAAAACAAACTATCTTTTGTCTTTCTCTATTTTACAGGGTGCAATGGCAGCCACTTACTTTGCTTTAAACCGAGCACCTCAGGCACCAAGGCTGGAGCCTGTATTGTCCTCCAATCTGGCTCAGCGACGCGGCATGAAAAGACTTACCTCTACCAGGTTGTAGCAGTACCCCCAAAAGGCCTCTTTGAAAACCCACAGTTTATTATTTGAGAGATTCATCTTTACTTGGCTAGCAGAACTGTTTTGGACAACCTGCACATGAAATCACCAGAGATAGCAGAAGCCCAGCATAAGGCAAAGTTCTCCTTTGCTCTGTCATTTCTTTTACATTCCAGCCAGGGTCCCAAGTTTAGCAACTTCACAAAGATGTGCCAATTTTGCCAGTAGCTCTGTTTCTTATTGAGATAAAGCCAAATAAAGTAGAAGTGCTCCATCCTTCCCACCCTAGGAAGTACTGGTTTTGAGTCCTTAAGATGTTCCATGGGAACACTGTTTTCATTTTGTTTCTCAAGAAAAGCACTTTTTGCTACGAAGAACGCAGTCAGGTTTGAATGTTTTCAGCTGTCCCAGCACGTGTCATGATGAAGTGGCTCGGCTGGTCACCAGTAGACATCTACTGATCTCCACTTGCCCCGGGAAGAGTGAAGGCTGAAGAGACACATGAATACTACCCTACTTGAACTAAGTGCTATACAACATGAAAGAGAGGGAGCTGTCAGTGGTGGAAATACCTTCTGATTTCAAGAAATCTTTTGCACTTTGCCCCTGCCCTCTCTGGAACGAAGTCAGCACTGTTTGGAGAGCATGTGCCACCAGCCCTGACTTACTCAGAAGTCTCTGAGAGCAGAAAACCTCTGGGAAACTTGCTCCTCCAAGGAAATTACTTGGTCTTAAGAGACTGCGGGAAAGCATTCACGTAAAACAGTGTGAGTGGGAGCCTGTGGATTGGGGGACAAAAAGGCGTCTGGTCTTGCCCAGCGAGCAGGACGTCTGGGGGCTGGGGAACCGAGCAGGGGCAGAGAATGGTGCAGGTGACTTTGAGGACAGTAGGATGCCACACAGCAGGAGGATGGGGGGTGCTGCCAAAGGGAACGAGCATGTCCTTAGGGGGCTAACTGGGACTCTTTTAAAAGCAAGGGACAGTCCCTCTTCCCTGGCTGGGGCAGGAGAGGGTGGGTGGGCGGCTGGGTTGCTAAGGGGCCGAGCGGGTGGGTGCAGCCATCCTGCCACACCATCTCTGCTGACAGAGACCGGTTCTGGCAGGCCAAATGCCACCCTGGAGCGAGCGAGGCCATTTCCAGTCATTGCTCCCTGCCCTTCCCTGGCTGCTCACCCAAATCCACCCCTGTCTCCCAGCGCTTGGTGTCCCTGCCGGGCTGTTCTGCTCTAGCAGAGCTAAACTCTCTCTGCCAGGTGTGTGCTGAGAGTACCCGCTTCTGAAGAGTCCAGCTAACTCTGTTCCAAGCTTTAATAATAATAAATAATGAGGAGAAAGGGGAGGGTGCTCTGCTTTTATATTTATATAAATATGTACAGGTGTATTTATATACATATAAAACAAAAGTTCTGTACCCTAATACCTGGTTTTTCTAGGTTCAGGGAAAGAAAACTTTGTTGAAACGGTTTCAGCAAAATGGACCTTTTTTTCTCATTCCCTGATTTCAAAGAAAATGAGCAAGCTTTGTCGTGCCGGATGTGAACTATTTTTTTATTCTTTCTCTTACCCATCTCGGCTTATGGTGGTCACAAGCTGACCAGGAGTCTTCTTTGTACTGCTTTTGTTAATTTTTGTTTTCCAAGTAAATTTTTGTCACCTCGAACGCTTTATGGGAAAAGCTAATGTGCTATGTTGGCTTTTTTTTTCTGTTGTGATGGAAAAAAAAGAGAAATGTGAACATGGAGCTTCATATGCTAGAGATGGTAATTTTTCCTTGCTGGGTGGTATGTGCGTCGCGGTGCTGAACTGGAATTGCCAGGTCATTGCCACAGAACGTCCAAGGGAACGAGTAGTTGCATTTGCTATAGCAGTATGCTTCCTAAAACTAGCTCTGTTCCGGTGTCGACTGAAACCTGTTTGTTTGCATTCGCCTGTTTTTAAATTTAAATTTATTCTTAATAATTTAAAGCTATATTTAATGTTCAGGTTTATGTGCTGTGCACAGAGGTCTGCTGCAAAGCAGCTCTTCTTGAAGCCCGTCTCTTTTCTAGAATAAAACGATGCTGTGAAACCTCACGCCGTGGCTGAATTGGCTTGGACCGATGTGGGCAAACGGGCGCAGGAGTTCTGTGTCTGTGGTTATACACACAGCAGCCCCCGGTTCTCCCCTCCAGCTAAGCTGGGCTCACTGTCAGCTTTTTCGCTGCCTTTACGCTTTCCCTCCTGTTAGAAGTGAAGTTTGTTTCTGGGAGCAGCACACGCTGCGAGGGGAGTCCACGGGCAGGAAAAATCCTGATGGATGAGGAAAGGCTTGGCCCAGGCCTTGTTTCCCTGGAGGTGACTTCTATCCTGGAAGAAGGCAAGGTGGGCACAAAGGATGCTAAGGGCAACCTGGCGGGAGGGATAGGTTTTCTGGGGTCCCAGCTGATTTGTGCTGTTTCAAAAAAATGTGGTTTTAACATCCAAGGTAATTGTATTGTATATGGGCAGAAAGAGTGTTGTAAATATTATGTACAGTTTTTGTCTCCCCCTGAGATTTCCTGGTCGTCTTTCATTGCTTCAGTTTGCTTTCTCTTCACAGCCATTGGAAACAGTCTAATTCCCTCTTGATATACTCTGTCTTAATTTTTTGACAATTTTTTAATGCATATTATTGTAGGCCAAGCTTACAGGATGTTGCTCTCCCTGAAGTTTAATGGTTTGAATCTCTTCCTGATTTTGCTATTTCCAACCCTCCAGCTATCACCCTATTAACCGTACAAGGTTTGGGCCACATACAGAATGATACATGTTGATGCTCATTAATTACTTTATAAGCCTATAAATTACATATAATGGGGGGTTGCTTATTAAGATTTTGTTGCCACCGCATGCAGATGCATGCACGTGTGTGTGTCTGTATAAACACATACACACAAAAAGTGCTGTCCCAGCTTGTCCAAACGAGGATAGAAGAGTAGTCAGTGCTTGAGGTGAAAATGGTAGTGGTTACTCTGTGTGTGGGTAGGCAGCTGTGGAAGAGGTTGTCCTGTCCAGCCTCCCCTCTGTCCCAGCTGTGCATCCCCACCCACCCCCAAGGCAAATCAGCCCCCACCCTCCTCCTCAGGCTTGCCATGGGAGGTGCTCTTCTGAGGGTTTTCTGACCTGTTTCAGTCAAGAGGAACCCAATTAAACCATTTACACCGTCAGTCTTGCTGATCCAGCTCACTTTGACTGACATACAAGAGCCTCCATCAGCAAATCCAAGGGACAATCCCTCCTGGCAGAGGGGGAGGAACGTGCCATTGGCACTCGCTATTTCAGACTGGTAGCACCTGCTGCTTCCACTGGCCCTGCTGGATCCAGGCAAAGATGCATGGCCGTGGCCTAATTACTGCTACCGCTGCTTTTATACCAGCATCTCCTTTCCAGGCTCCTTGCTACAGCATAGCTCAGCAATAAGCATTTACTCTTTCTAGGAGAAAACTTAACTGCAAAAGGCTTAGCCTCTCTCTCTCTCTCTTTTTATTCTTGAGGGACTTCTACTAAATGTTATGTTTGACTCCTGAAAGTCTAAAAATCACTTGGAATTAGATCATACCATGTTGCAGGTTATTAGTCCACAAAGCGACCTAGTGCCTTAGGCTATTACCCATAGTAGAGTTAGATTTCTGAACCACCAAGGTACGCAAGGCAGTGACCATCCAAGGCATACTGAAGTGCATCTGTCACAGACACAGCCAGCTCATGGGGAGAGCCACTTCAAAAGCTGCCATTCAGCTCAGTAGAGAGGAGTCTGCCCAGCAGGGAGAAGGCATCTCCCTGCTCTTTGCAGAGCTGGACCCCACCTCTACAGCTCCAGGACTTTAACAGTCCTGAAGACGAAGGTAATGGGAAAAGTTACCCCAGTTCCTACAGAGCACCACAGCTTGTGTATATGAAAAAGGTGTGGGAGATGCTGCTCAGAGGGAGAGCTGACCTCTCATGCCCCCGGTCCCCAATTAATTTTTACTTGTTTAAATTTTTTTAAATTTTTTCTAAGCAAGTTTTAACAGAGATAGCATTTATAAAGCCTGACTTTTTCAGCAAACCACAAGTGACCTTCACAGATACTTTGTAATCAACCTGTATAGCTGGAAAAAAAAAAAAAAAGTCCATCTGACGATAGATTCTGATTTGCTTCTCTAGAAAATTATTTTCAGCAGCTCCCTGAGACGGCCTGGGGATGGGATAACCCAGGCACAGAGAGGTGGGAGAAGCAAGCCTTGTGTGACATGACGTCGTGACATGACATTGCATGTCACACTCTAACAAAGTACAGATTGTGTGTCCCTGTGCTTCGTCTAACCCTGGACTTACTGCTGGGATTCTCCAGCCAGACTTACAGTTAAATAGGTTTTGGCCTGAGTTTGAAAGGGACGCTGAGTCTGTTGGCTTTACAGGGTAGATCAGGCTCTATTCGAAATCAGTATGCAGATCCTTATGGGACGGGCTGGTGTAGGTGCAGTGCTCGCCTCTAAACGCTCGTGGGTGGCTCTGGTACCTCCAAAAACATCTGAACCTTCGTGGAGAACGGCAATTGCTGTGTGTCTGTGTTAGGAATTATGCCAGGGCTTGGATCATCCCCTAAGCCACAGATGCCACGAGGGTTTCTTATGCTGCCGCCAGTCCACAGAACTCCTGCCAGCATACGCCAGGGCTGATGCTAAAAAAGGCAGGCGGCCACTTTCACTTGACCTCAGCTGTCAAGAGAAATCTGTCCTTTCGCACCTCCCTTCTCCAGGTCACCCCGGAGCAGAGCAAACGTTTGTGTGGCAGAACAAGCGGCTGGGGGCAGCAGGAAGGCAGCAGTGCCTTTGCCTTGCCAACAGGGCTGTCAACAGCGTTGGTGTGGCTGCGACTTCACAGTGTCACCTCTGTCCCTCTGTTTGAGTTATGCTGAGCTGAGCCCAGGTGTGGCGCAGAGTCGGGGCTGCTCGTTCAGCATCTGGTTCCCAGTGCCAGGTTGTGTGCACAGAGAGCAGGGGGAGTGGGACAAGCCCACGCTTCTGAAATTGGCTGCAAGTTCATATAAACTCCCTGTCACCAGAGGGTGTAGGGCCACAGATAACACGCCATGGGGAAATAATGTTGACTGTGTATTTATTTTTTTTTTTGGCCATCATTGACTTTTTATAAAGAGGATAGAAAAAAATCCTGGGGTTTGTTTTTAAATCACCCATTTTTACAGAGGAAATTCCTGGTTTTGTAGAGTGCTACAATCTTCTAGATGCCTAGTAGAAATAAGGCAGATAAACTTGGGAGGTAAAGTAGATTACTGTAGCAGAAAAGGAGATGGCTTTCACCAGAAAATGGTTTTAATTCAGATGTTTTGAAGCTGTATCTTAAGATGTGTGTAGCAAAAATACCAAAGCAAATATTTAGAAGCACATTTCTCTTGGTGCCTTTAAACAAGAGCCAAGAGAGCTCCAGGTTCACATGTCTGAATCCTAAAAGATAGGCAAGAAGCACAGCTGGGCCAACAAACTCGGGTATTTCTTAGATTAAAATAAAAAGGCTTAAAATAATAAGATATTTCAATACAGTTTATAAAAAAAGGAAAACTTGCAAACCGGTTTTCTTTTCCTCATTTGAAGCATGGATCATAATCCCACAGAAGTGTGGATTCTTGCCTCCTTGGTGATCATGCTTCTAAAACCCTGTATTGCCCTAAGACATTGTAGCTAAGCTGCTTCTGGTACCTCTGATACTGTGTGAACACAGACCCACACTCCCCCCTCCATGCCTGCCCACAACAGGCACAAACAATGATTGTGCATCCTCTTGTATGCTGAAAGTTAGCAAAAATTTGAGTGTTTAAACTCAGAAGATAAAGTGAAGTTAAAAGTAACATTATCACTGTGTACAGAACTAAAATTCTCAGTGTTTATGGGAAGGGTGGGTAGAAGCCAGTGCAGAACAAGGATGTTACAGAGCAAATAGTCACAGAAGTTCTTAGAGCCAGAATAGATTTTAGCTAAATCTATTAATAAGTTTTGTGAGCCTAGAGCTTGCATTGCCATGTGCAAGTGGGTGACAAAACATGCACGTCAGGCAGCTAACCAGGCATCCGATCACGCAGTCGACTTGCACATGGAAATGTTTTGCAGCCCAAAGTTTAGAGGCTAAAATTAACAACGTGGCCCTTTGCATCAGCCTGTGTTGTGTAAACCATAATGTCCAGTGTTGAATTGTACAACCACTACTGGCTTCGCTTATGTAGTTGCAGAGTCAATTTGTTGCTCCATCATGTCTCCTAAATGGATGTGATGATGGTCAACCTTTTCAGAGATGTCGTAGCATGGAAGGCAAACGAGGAAAATACAAGTCCTCTTCAACAAAGGAGAATTTTGAAAGGAAAGGCTGGAAATAAGCAATTTGAAGTGCAGAAAATGAAAACAAGTTGCTAAAAGGTTGTTTCTGATCTGTGGCTCGGCGCCAAATCTTGCCTCCCTCGCTCTTGATTTGCCAGTTCCTCATCCGTGTGCACCTTCAGTGAAACCAGGGGGGCGGCTCGGAGCAGGGTCCTCTTTCCTGTGGCGGTGGTGGAGTCTGGCCATTAGATGATGATGTGTGCAAGGGGCTTACTTGGGTAGCAGTCGGTGAATTTGACAAAATATGAACCATGATCTAGCACTTTGTTTACGGGCTCCATATTCATGTTTACAAATTGTGATTTCTGAGGCTCACGCTTTTTATGTTTCCTGTATGAAAAGGGCAGCCGGTGTACAGATATTTATTATGTTTACCAGCGTTTCTGAATAGATTTTTTTTAAAGTACATGGTTTTATGAAGTGTAATATTTTTATAGCAGAATTACGATCTTTGGACTTTCTATATTGTTACCTACAAGTGTTTGCAAATAGGCTCTTTGCTCCCTTTTTTCTGTGCACTGTGTCCAGTGTTGCTGCTGTTGCTGGCCTCAGCTGCTGCTGCCCCACCGTGACGTGGGCTGACGGTATTGTGAAACTGTGCAAACTAACTTCAAAGAGCTGTGATTGTGCTGAAGGGCTGGCTGCGTGCTGGGTCCCTCCTGGCAGGAGGGATGGGGAGCTATACTCTACCAGGGCAAGAGTTTAGTGTGGATGGCCCCCGAGGAGAAGCCTCAGTGCCCACCTTTGTCTGTACTCCACCGTTTTGGCTTGGCATGCCCATCCTTTCCTTTCTTTATAAAGAAATAAAAAAAGAAAGAAAGAAAAAAAAAGGATACTGCTCGTTTTTGCACAATTCCTTTCCAGTTCCCAAGCATGGACCATGTTTGAATGTCATTTGTTGGTCACAGTAAAAGCACACAGTTACCTCTTCAAATTATACCTGGAGCTGTTGCCTCTGTGCAGCCTGAATACTCAAACCTCCGCTTTGGGAAGCAACAAGTAAGCCTTTAACCCTTCATCACTCAGAGAGTTCACCCACCAGACAAATTTAGGATTTCACTGCCAGACAAATGAGCCCTTTCACTCAAGCTGCCTGGCACGGATTTCCCGTGCCCCTTAGAGATCTTCTGAAGAACAGTTCTTCAGGAAACTGCTGGCTGCTGGCCGGAGCGTTTTTTTTGCTTGCTGAACTTACTAGTGACCACAAAAGCACAATCAGTCTCTCCTACTTTGAGGGATTGGTTCTGCTTCTCTGGCGTTACCATGTCTGAGCCTGCACACCGTTACAGTGGTGTTCATGTCTGTGGATTTCCATCAGCCTAGCAGCATTGCAGAGGTGATGAGCCCGGCTCAGGCTCCCCATAGGAACAGCATGTGGTCTTAGATACAGAGAAACTGCATGTGATTTGGGTCCAAGCAAGCATAACCAAGAAAACTCAGACTTCAAATATGTTACTCACAGGATTTCTACTCTGATCATAGGTAGTCTTATGCCTCTCTTCTCCTGCCAGCTCCTTCTCTCCTCCTCCCACTTCTATCCTTCCTTTCTTTTCCCTGTCTTCATGGCCCTTCCTCACTAGGACACATATATGTCCCTCCTCGCCCTCTTGCTCTGCACCCCAGGACCTACAATGAATTATTCCTTTTTTTCCTTACCAAGCTTCTGTCCTACAGGTCCATCTTGTGGTTTTTATAGCCTCCTCTGGCAAGCAGGCCAGTGGTTCCAGTACACCTGTCTTTATAGGCCCAGTGGTTAAAAAAGGAGGTTTTTGCAGAGAACCTTAATGATACACAAGAACATCCAAATGGGAAAACTCAGAGGATAAAAAAGACAACCAGGCTTTCTCTTCCATCCCCTCTTTTAATTCCTCCTTTAACATGACCATGCTCAGGAATGAGCCAAGTTCAGCCCCTGTTGGGCGTACATAACTTTGCAGAGGACCTGGTTAGGAAGCCCTGAGGCATGCCAGGCCCTGGGCAGACAGGTGCAAGTCTTTCCCTCCGACCCCAGAAAATGAGTAAATGAGATTTCTAAGAAGAAGTCTTTCCAGAGAATGCCCAAGTGCCTATTACAAGACACAGCCCTTTTATGAAATCTGTATCAGGAATTGCCTTAAATCTCTGCACTTACTGATAAGTGACCATCGTTTTTCCCCGGCATGGAGCAAAACATATTTGTTAAAAAAAAAAAAAAAGCAGCAAACAACTCCCCTCCCCCTTGTAATCCTGCTCTTTAGTCAACATTCATTTCCTTCTTAAGTCTTCCTCCTGCTCTACCCCATTCCAGTTCACCTTTGGCTGCTTCACCCCCTTTTTGTGACCCACTTGTTGTGTAACATGAGAATTGTCCTAAGGCTCAGAAAGTCTTGTTCTGTGTCTCAATAGCATCTTGTTCAAGGGCAGCATAGCTGCTGGCTGAACACCACTACAGCAAGGCAAATAGTAGGCAGTAACAACAATGGCTAAAGACTGAAGATCCCAAGAAGCAGAGATTTTGCATTAGAAGTTATAAAGAAGAGGTAAAGACAAGAATTTTAGGTTATGCCCAAGTAGTCAGGTTAAACATAGATAACTTTGCCGTGCACTGGCTGCTACAGATGCCATTCTCCTACTGTCTGGTTGCAAGATGGAAGAAGGGGATCTGTGTCCATTCATCCAGAGAGACTGGAGAGGTATTGTGGTGCTCTCACTGTTTTCTAAACAACCGAAGCTGGCCTGAGCTCAATTCCATTATTTGTTGAGGAAATTAGCTTATAAAAAGGCTGATGAGTCACCGTCTGTGGTTTTTCTGAGTTGTTTTTTTGGCTTCACATACTCCTGCCTAATTGATTCTTCCTGTCCTTCAGGTTCTGCAGTCACTGGTAGAAATAACCACAGTCAAAAAGCCTCACACTTTCTCTACTGTAGAAAGCAGGCTTCAATTTTAGTGGGAGTCTCTTTGCTAAGACATGCAAATGAAGTCAGTGATTTTCCAGGGATTTCCAGTGCGCTTACCCAGACTTCCCACTTGTCACATTGTTGTCTGCACTCCTCTCTCTATTGTAAACTCTGTTATAATCAGTTACTTGCTTTACTTACCCATTCAGGCTAGCTGCTTCTCCTACTGGATAGTCAGCGTGAAGCATGAAGGTCTGTTTTACCTTAGCATTTGACTTTGACCAGTGAGTGGATTTCTGATATGAGTCTTCACTAACTGCTACTATTCACAGTCAACTGAGTTGGACACAGCGGTGAGATGATCCCCTAATGTCTGTAACCAGTGTCTACATGTAACCCTAAGTTCTAACCATAAAGTCAGAACTAGAATACTCGAAAAAGAATGTTATTGGATTTAAGCATATGAGACTTCCTAGAGGCCTAAATTTATTTTACCTGTTGGTACGAAAACAATTTAGCCCTTAGGAACATTAGCTGTTACAAAGGAGCCTTAAACACAGAGAGCAGAGACAACCTGCATTTCACTTCAGAGGAGTGACAAGAATGACCTGTCGGCTTTTAAACACTCTTGACAGTGCTGATCTTTTGCTATTGGGACTTCTGGTCTCACTTCAACCACCAGTCTGCTGCCATCTGTTACACTCTGGGGGGAGCTGCACATCAACTATGGGGCTGCAGTCGTATTGGGTCTGTGGACTAACACACGCAGGTAAAAACTCTGTCCAGGCATGAACAACACGCTTCTCGATGTGTGCTAAGATGGGCAGGAATGAAGTGGAATACACAGCCGAGATGAATGCACGCTTTTGGCCCAGCCAAAAAAAGTGCACGATCAGCTGAGCAAAGGTGAGGATTATTTATTCTGTGATTTGGGTGCAAATTTGTTATTACTCTCTCAAGCCCAGGAATGCCAGTAACCTTCTGTGAAGCTCATGTCAGGTATCTAACAGGCACATTCACACACCTTGCACAATTCCCAGTTCCAGGAAGTCTCCAAGTGCCCACCCCCCCCCCCCCCGCAATGTTCTTCCACCATCAGTCAGTCTGTGAGGAAAAATACAGCGCTGGCACTTGAACCTGGGTGAATTATATATTAGTACGTCCCCAACACATGCACAGATCATTGGTCTTAGGGTAACATGACTTTTAAACTTCATATGTTTTTATGCCGTTTATAGCAATTTGAGTTAAGAATACCTCCACTGTGATGCAGTCAGCAGCTAAAAACTCAGGCTGAAACAGGCCAGGTGGCTCCCTCAGCCACAGAAGCTTTCTTCCAGATTATGCTTCAATTTCAAATAGGATGCCTAACCAGGGAAGTCCCATTGCCATTGGCCATATCCTAGGCTTCAATCCCAGTGCGTCAGTCTCCTCAAAACTTTCCGTCAATATCATCAACAGGCACTTGATGCTCTTAAAAATCGATCTATAAGAATTACAGTAAAAACCTCACCAGTGTAACTGGAAGCTTCATTCCTGGTGTCTAAAGGAAAGCAGAAGAAGAGATTAGGCATTATATGTTAAAGGTAAGAAAATGTCATGCAAATCCCATCATTCAGGCCTCAAGTACCATTTTTAAAATGCACTAGTATCACTGAATCTATTTAAAGGGTTCAGAGTTCAGATGCAAGGAAAAACGCAAAACGCCTGTCATGGAGATGATTAAAGATCCTGACCTGTTCAGCTCGGCCTGGAGATGGCCAGGAGAGGATTTGATTATTGCCTACAAAAACCTTCACAAGGAGAAAAATCCCACATTCTGGAAGCACAGAGAGCCAATCCGGAGCACAAAACCAGGCGAATGTCTGGGTGCAAAATCCACACTGCTGCAGAATGGAAATAAGGTAGCCATAGTTTGAAAAGTGAGACAGGCTACACATCAGAACAAAAATATGGAAGGAGAAAAGGGGTTTGCTGTTCCTCTCAGTGGCTTTCAGTAGATATGCCTTAGCAGACAAAAGGTTAGTACAGAAAGCTTCAACAGCCTGCGGTAAACTGGGAATCAACGTAAATGCTACGATGGTCTCTTTTGGCCTCAAGTATGATATGCATTCATATTGCACTACCACAGGTAGTCAGCACTGAGTGAACAGATCAGGTTCCCATAGGATTTTATGACTGAGCTCCAAAGATTAGTTCAAACATTTTTAGGCCACAAACAACAGCAATATTCAGCTTTCTCTGTTTAAATATTTATCTTTACTATGGTATATTGGAGAATCTTTGCTGCCTTTGACAATATAGACTATCCCTCTGAAATTTTGTGATGTTTATAACTATCTATAATGTTAATTTAGAACACTCTGTTTCACACCATTGGTGCAATATGGTTAAAACCTGTAGCAAGACTGGGTAAATGGTGCTCCCCAAAAAAAGTAAAAAGCTCACTGCCTAAAAACCAAAATAAGTTACGATAGCATTAGTAGTGCACTAGTCCTGTGAACCACAGGAGGGCCTTAAACAAATAGATGTCAGACATGAGTGAAACCTTCCAGTACAAAGAGATAAAGGCAGCTTTAATCTTGAATAAGGTCTCCAATTAGAATTAAAGTGTTTAAAAGCAAGTTAAAATTAAACTACGAAGCCTTGAATTCTAAATTTACAAAGCCTGGAGCTGAGTGATAACTTGTGAAATGTCTGACTTTATGCAAATTTTGAACATCTGGAAGATATCCCCCAAAGCAGATAGATAGAGAGGCTGCAAGATCCTAATCACAGTATCGTGGGTATTTAAAAAAAAAAAAAGGGAAGGAAGAAAGGAAGTAAATAATCAATAATGAATGCAGCTATTCATATTAATGCACAGTGAAAGATGGAGCTTCTCTAAGGAAAACATCACTCCATCTTACCTACACACAAAGCTTCAAGATTGTATATGTTAGCAAGTCCCATAAGAATTATTTTTGGTCCTAAATGCTAGAGATGACACCTGGTGAAAGTTGTTCCACCTTTGTGACAAACGTTGCTGGAGCAGTTTCCCTGCAGAGATTTGTGCAGAGCAGCCACTCGGCACGGAAGCGCTGCACGGCCACCCCCATCACCATGCCTATACAGTTGGAAGCTTGTGTCACGCTCCTGCAAGGTGGGATGTGTGGGTTTGATCAACACCAGCCTGAAGAAAGAGCTGATGTTCCCTCCACCACAGAGAAGAAGGGTCTACTGTCAGCAGGTTGTAAAAATCTACTGCTGTGCAGCCTTCAGCAGGGGGATGCTGAGCAGAACGAAGCACTGAAGTCACAGGGTGGTGTCATGATAAGGGCATTCCTCTGCCCCAGATTTCCTCTTGGTTAGATTTTGTTGAGCTTCCTGCTCTGTGCGAAAGGTTTGGCTCCTGCTCTAACTTCACACGGTGAAGCTGCTGCAGTCTGCTCCAAGTGCCAAGGGTCAGTATCTAGGTATTGCATGGCTTTTGAGTGTAACCTCTTGTATTTAATTTATAAGGCTCTCAGAGTAAAACCAAGACATCTCTTTATAGTCCTTGTGAACTGAAGCTGCAGCATCATCACCTAATATTAGTATTTTTGGAAAGATCAGTACCCATACAAAAGAGCCTCAGATGTCTATGGAACACAAGATTTAGTACCTTTCTGGTAAGAAAATGACCCTGCTACAGAGTTAGGTGGCTCCCTACAACCAACCATCTCACTTTTGCACATGCACAAAAAAAAAATTTTTGTCTATTTTTTTAAAAGTCTACTTTCTTTTTTTTTTTTTCTGTTAAGACCTTGTATAAACCTAAATGACTCCCTGTGGAGTCCTGAATGGCCTTGCAGAAGTCCACCAGGACCTATTGTTTACTTCACTTTGATCCCAGTAGCTTTGGAAAGGACTTTGGCATGTTTATCTTCAAGTTACTAATCTTGTATGCCCACGGTTTGTTTATCCACTACTGAAATTTTCCCCCTTTTTTCTAGCCTGGTAAAGAAGTAGGCCAAAGGTGGTTTCAGGTTCCCTGTCTGGATATGCATCACCAATTCGATCAAAGACAACCTTTGGCTTCCTCCAATAAGTTAGTGTCATCCTAGATACTGTCTTGCTCTCACAGTTCACCAATGGGAGAAATCTCAGTCCATCAAGCAAAAAATTGACCCAAAATTAAGCGGATTTAAAACCACCGAGGATACTGTAATTAGGCCAAAGTGATCCCTGGTATAATGATGCCTCTCTGGCTCAAGTGTGCTAACCTGCTTTTTTTCCTAAATCAAGCCCACCAATATTTATGCTCCAGGTTTTCCAGTGGCAGTAGTTGGGGTACTTGTTCTTTAACAGGGGAAGGGCTAGAAGAGGAGAGAAGCACAGAGTTGTACTTTTTTAACAGGAATGACCCCCCACTCCTGTTAAAAAGTACAACTCTGTGCTTCTCTTCTCGCCATTCTCCGGCCTCACTTGAGTTATTTAGGCTGAGGAGAGCCAAAGTACCAGCAAACAGCCTATTTAATTACAGCAAGTGAATGTATTAATACTGTAACATACTGGGAGCCTATATTTTTATCACATTCTACTAAATTTATATTTATTCAGTTCAGTAAAGATCCATGAGTCCTGAGGAAAGGATTACATCGCCTAAATGATTGTCATTTATTAACAATGTGTCTCAACTTTGGCCCCTTCGCTTTCTGCCATCAATCAGAACCCTGATTTTAGACTCCTCCTTACAACCCGTGGGGTAGTTTTATTGGATAAGATACTTTAAGAAGGACATAGAAAGCTTGGGAGAAAACACGTGACTAGTTCTCCTTGTGAAATACAAGTGTTTCCGCAGACGCTTTGCAAGGAGGAAGGAAACCTCTTCACAGTCTTACTTGAGAGGTTCATGCCACATCGATACTCCTTCCTCAGAAAAAGGAAGTGGTGTTATTTTTAAAATAGAATAGACTAATATTTCTACAATTTTTTTAATCCTGTTGGATTCATCACCAATCAGGCTTTCCATAATAAGGAAACCAACTCTGCTTCACAGCCGGATTTGATGCCTTCTAGAAGGTGCAGCCTGCCAACTGAGCACTATCAGTCCTCCTGCTCTGCTCCTCCAGACATGGTAATTACAGTGATGAAGTGATTATATGTCATTTAACTGTAAAAGATTTCCCTAACCGAGTGAAGGAGGAGAATTTTGCAAGGTGTTACAAGAAGAGTTCTCTTACCCCAGTTGCCCCAATTTAGCAGTATAAAGTACTGAGTGCACCTGACTGACCAAGCAGTCCTCATCCCTTCCTTCCCAAACACAAGATAATCATCAACATTTTCTTCAAGGATACCAGCAGTGCAGTGGTGCGATATCAGAAACAGCAGTTTGGTGCTGCTTCTCACATGGATGTAGGGGCATGATTTTTAAAAAAATGACCATTTATTATCATAATTTCTTTACTTAATAAAAGAGAGTTTTCTAATTCAAAAAACAAATACTGTTAGGAAGGTCCATTTTTTAATAGTAATCATTATACACTTGTAGCCCAGCACCTGTATCTATATTACCAACTGGAAGCACAAGTAACCAGTGAATAAATCTGTGAATAAATGGGACATTTTCCCCATATCATAAAAAACTGATTTATTCTAAAGAGCCCTAGGAATATAGGTTTATATTTAAAAACAGAATCTAAAATTATCTCATTTGAAGCATTATTAAATAAGTAAACTGTAGAGATGAGCTTCAGCCCAGAAAAATACCTTGAAACACTTAAAATCAATTCAGTCTTCATGACAGTAAAAACACAGGTGGATATGGCCATCACTGCTACACATATTTCAGCATGAAGTTAGCTTGAGCAATTCCAGCTGCAATTTTGTCTGTCTGTTTTATCATGTGTGACTAACTGAGGACCCAGAGCAGCCTCATCACAGAGAAGACACATCCTGGGGCTGCCCCAAGGCTTGGCTGCACCACGCACATGCAGTGCTACTGGCGCATGGTGCATCCTTCATCTTCAGCCATTTGTCTTTTAGGAAAAAAATTCCCAGGAGGAAACTTGCCCTAAAGAATAGCAGTACTATAAGCTTAAGGAGGGGAAAGTATTGTTTCGAGGTGGTTGGTTTGGTTGGTTGATTGGTTTGGGTTGGTTTTGGTTTTCTCCCACCTCCTCTAACAGGGTTTGAAGCTGGCAGTCAGCCCAGAAGTGGGGGGCTGCTCCCACCCTTGAGCAGTGGCTTCCAGTTCATCCAGGATGCTTCCCAGCCATGAAGCACCTGCACAGTCCTTCTGCAAACCCAGCTGCCACTCTGCCAGCGTTGTACTCTGCTTCCCCGTGTCTATACAACTTTAGACATTATATGTTTTTCACAGCACAAGACTAGCTGTTTTCTATGCGCGTATGATAGAAAACTTGTTAGAGCTAGAGTTGTGTGATTCCCACCTCTATAGTTTAGAATAACAGGAATAACTATGCTAATAACAGCTTCAAGTGTTCAGACCCACCCCACTGTAATCTAATCATGACAGACAGATCTTTCTGCACGTAAGGAAGGGAAAAACAGTCATAATTGCAACAATTTTCTGGAAAGCTTGTCTTCTACACTGACAAAATACTTTCTTTTTCCTTTGTTGTAGGTAGCACCCCTTGCTTCAGTTCCTGCTGCCCAGCTGTTGCTTGGCTTGACAACAGTAATTGTTAATGACAGTAGCTGCTAATTTGCCAATATTTATGTCTCAGCAACCCAGTTTTTTTTCCAGATCCATTTTGCTTCTATTTTACTTTTCACTTCTTGACTTTGTGCATTATAATTCCTAAATCATAGTGTTCCTTTGGTCATTAATAGAGGAGGGTCTGTCTTTTTCATGTGTTGCTATAGCTATTACACCATTGTCTTATTTGCAGGTCCTCAGCTGGAAAGAAATGTTTTTATTTTGATGCTTGATCCTACTCCAGATCCTACGGAGATCTGCAGATGACGAAATGCCTCTAGTTCCATAATGTAATAAATTATTGTTGATCAGGTTTTACAGAAACTATTAATCTCACAAATGATATATGCTGATCTTATGCAATAGTGTGCCAGCTCCACCGTCAGTGTGAGAACTGTTACCTGACAGCTGCTGTATTTTTCAGCACTGAGAAAAGTATTTCTGCATTTTGGAAAACATTTTCTAAAAAGAGGTATAGCTCCTTCCAGAGCGATTTAGTTGTTATGCATTTATTTCAGTTTTCTTTAGACTAATACTAAATTCATATTTCTACTGGGATGTCTCTGCAAACAGGTCAGGGCTGACCATGCATTTTACAGAGATTATTCATTATTTCTATATGGCGGCTTCCTGAGTTAGCAGTCTCAAATGTTCAGTCCACCTACTCCTGTATGCTCCACACGGAATAAAACTCCTCAAGCATTGTGCCGGCACATAGAGATAATGTATCTATAATCAGAGATGCAAAGATAAATGCAAGTGTCACATCCAGCTGTGCTCTTGCTTGGCTCCTTCTGATATTGCAGGCTGATTAAATGTCATAGTCAAAGGCTCTAGTCAATCTTGCCTACCTGCCAGATGATTTGTGACCTGTTCACTTTAATGAACAGGTTCATTACAAGGTCTAAGAAAACTGTCCAAGTGATAGATCTTTTCTTCACATTTTTCTGCAACTTCAGAGCTATCACAGCAGGGAAATAATAACTATGTCAGTCCTGAAGTCACAGTTTCTTGAACAGCTTGTTTAATTGTTGTTCCCCTGTCTGTCACACAGCACTCCAAATAATGTTTTCCTGCAATTCCTTTCACAGCTGGGAAAAGGCACCATCATTTTCCCCTGCAGATGTTTGTTAACAGTTAAGGTGAGATACATCTTTTAGGGCTGACTCAATGTATTATGCTAGAAGCACAACTACTGCCTAGCACTAGTAGATTGTTCCTCAACGTCCATAACACATTTTTCTTCACTGATTTTATTGCCAGGCAGCTAGTACATTCCCCTCTACTTGAGAGGGCCATGCCACCATGTATGTGCCTGCAAAGGCATATCAAGAGGAAGAAAGAGATGCCCTAAAATAGATGGGGCTTTGAGCAACCTTGTCTAGTGGGAGGTGTCCCTGCCCATGGTGGGGGGAGGGGGTGAAAATCAATGATCTTTAAGGTCCATTCCAACTCTAACCAGTCAATGATTCTGTGATTCTAAAAGGAGAAAAATTGCAGGCCACTTTACTCAGCAGCTCGACCTGCACCTGTGGAGGTCAAGAAGAGGTGGCTCCTGAGCCGCAGTTCTGGGATGAGGGGAACAGGAAGGGCCGTACCTCCCTGCAGCTGGGAAGGTCACGTCTGCCACCTGTTCATGGTTTAACCCCAGCTGGCAACCAAGCAGCCTGAAGCTGCTCACTCACTTCCTCTCACAGCCCAATGGGGGAGAGAAACAGAAGGGTAGAAGTAAGAAAACTCACGTGTTGAGATAAAGACAGTTTAAATAACTAAGTAAAGCAAAAGCCACACACACAAGCAAAGTGAAACAAGGACTTCACCCACTACTTCTCATCAGCAGGCAGGTGTTCAGCCATCTCCAGGAAAGCAGGGCTCCATCACACGTAATGGTTACTTTGGAAGACAGATGCCATCACTCTGCACATCCTCCCTTCCTTTTTCCCCCAGCTCTATATACTGAGCATGATGACATATAGCATGGAATATCCCTTCGGTCAGTTGGGGTCAGCTGTTCTGGCTGTGTCTCCTCTCAGCTTCTTGTGCACTCCCAGCCTTCTTGCTGGTGGGGTGGTGTGAGGAACAGAAAAGGCCTTGCCTGCTTAGCAACAACCTAAAACATCAGTGCACTACCAACATCACTCTCATCCCAAATCCAAAACATAGCACGATACCAGTTGCTAGTATGAAAGTTAACACTATCCCAACTGAAACCATGGTGCACCCACACACACAGAAATTGGGAATGTGGGATATAGCGCCTCTGAGTGAGATATTATTCATTTGCTAAACAGACCCATCATCCAACAGCACACCTCCTCACTGAGACAAAACCCAAGACACTGTGAAAAATTACTAAGTCTCACCCATCCCTGGCTACCTTATGTATGTGTCCTCGTGGACAAAAATGCCAGTGCTAGGTGTGCTAGCACTGAAGTTTTGTGGAGCCAAGGAAGTAGGAGACAGGGATGCTCCCCTCCATCCCCGCAGCTGCAGACAGCAGCTCAGGAGAGCAGAGATGTGTGCTGGCAGGAAGGGATGATGAGCTGCAGGAATGGTATTTACAGAAACCCTGTCATTAGAGAGTGTCCCACATAGAGGAACTGCTGGACAATCCCAGAGTCTACCTGCTAAAAACAAGGAAGGGAATCCAAGCACACCAGCTTGCTACTCTACTGAGGAAAAGCTTAAAGTAAAGATGGTCAGTAACAAAAGTCAGTGAGTCAGTTAAAAAAGTAATGACCTGGCCAAAGGCTGAGGGAAAACAAGGAGAATAACTGGTCAGCCTAATAAACTTCAGAGGCTTTTCCTTGCAGAGGTCAGAAGTACAAGGCTAACCAGAAACAAATGAAAGCAACGGGAATTCCAGGAAGACATTCCAGGAAATGGCAGTTAGGGATTCTGCGAAGATAATCTAAGGGATAAAAGATCGCAGGGGATCTGTCTGAAAACCAAACCAGCTACAATTACCTGTTCTGATTAGCAGAATCATAGGAACCGTCCTCAGACACACATGGCTTGGCTTATGTCCTAATGACCTAAAAATTGGAAGGAAACATACAGTAAACAGACAAAAGGACATATAATAGATGAAAATAAAGGAATGGCGTCTGCCTGCAGATAACAGAATCAGAAAGGTTAAAGCACGAAATCAGTTTCAACTATCATAGGATATAAAGGACAGCTAGAGAAGTTTGATAAAAGCATTAGAAATTAAAATAAGGCAAAGGAAATTGCAGTCATTAAATAGTGCAGAGAGAGCTCATAACAGGTAAAGGCAGAAGTATGGTAATAAAAACTCAAAAGAGCTCTAAGTTCAGTGAGAAAAATGGACAGAAGCATAGTTCAGACCAAGAAAAGAACAGGTGAAATAGGTCTTAGAAAAAATGTGTGGCAGGACATGAAACTTGCTCTGGGGTCCACCAGGCCCTAGCAAAAGGAATTTGAGATCATTAGTGATTATCCTGCAGCTAATGAGGAGGACAGGGCAGTCCAGCACTGGAAAAGAGCATGTGTCTGAAGAGAAGGGATTAACAACAACCCAGCAAGGTATAAATCAAATGGCCTAATTCTGATATATAAAAGAAAAAATAATGCTAGAATAAGTTATTAAACAATCAGTTAATGTTCACTCAGGGAACAACATGATTAAAAGCACATCTAACACAGATTTGTCAAGAGCAACTCATGTCAACTCCAAACTAATTTCTCTGTTGAACAGGCTAAGGGGATAAAAGGGAAGCTGTGAATGTGATAAATTAAGAGAATCTTTAGTACGGCTTTTGATATCCTTACAAGAAGCCTAAAAAATGGTATGTAAATAAAACCACTATACATACATGCAGAACTGCAGCAAAAGCAAACCTCAAATCCTTGCTAGCTGCTTTTGTTGTGTAACTGGTAGAACCTGTCATGTGGGACTGGTTTCTTCTGGGCACATTTCTAGTTAATGATTTTTTGATTAACTACTTCGAAAACAAAGTGGGATACTCTCAAAATTAGAGAAGGGCACTGCACTGCCTTAAGAAAGCTGTAAACAAGAATGGAGTAAGCAAAAGATTAAAAGATTTAAAAGGCACAGACCATAAAAAAAAAAGTTGAAAGAATTTGTTTACTCCAGGAAGAAAGGCTAAAGAACAACGCCTTCCAATGCAGACAGAATATTACTTTTTTTTCTCCATACAAAGAGTGAGGAAAAAAATTGACGAATATTCAATAAGGAAAAATAAGGCTATATTTTTAGGTAAAGCTGTAGCTGTAATGCTAATGACTGAGGCTGGTCACACAAGATATATGGAATCCCACTATGTGAGATTTTGTTTGAACATACAGAATTGATTTCCATAGACCTTCCTTCTGTTGGTGCAAGTTGAAACAACTGGAATAAATGACTCTTTGAGCCCTTGTTCAGATTCATATTGCTGCTTTTAAATGAGTCTAAATCATCCACAGAAGTATGTTTGGCTGCATCTTAGGTTTTCATAACGCAGTACACCAAGGGGATTAAAACTCTTTCTCCCACACAGCAAAGCCAGGGATGGCTGTGGGGTGTCAACCTGCTACTCTCCAAGTAAGCAATCAGGGAAGAGGGTAAAGGGCTCTACTCTTTTACTTTTTTCTTTTTTTTTTTTAATTTTCCCCAAGATCCTGCAGGGAAGAGGAGGGAAGCAAAAGGAACAAAGCAACTGTGGCCTCCAGGACTTCTTGCAGCGCATACCCATGCCCCAGGTTGCACTCTCAGCCCAGTTCTAGGCTGTAAAAACTGAGGCTGCAAGTCTTCGGAAAGCAGAGATAAACAGCCATTTCCACTATCTCTAGTGCACTGTGCAAAGATAAAAGACGCTGTTCATATATAGATATTTGTTTATACACCCGAATTTTATGGAGATGGTATTAGCAGGGTTAGAGTTTATCTTCCCTTCTAAGTAACTTCTTCTCAGGTATGAAATAGAAAGTGCTGCTGAGAAATGGGATCTTAGACCAGTCCAGGTAGAGAGGGAAAGGCTGAACTGAGCAGTGCTCTGTCCTAACTCTGTACTCCCAGCTCCAGAGATTTGGAAGTCCATAAATTTGGCTCTTAAAACCTCCGATTTTTAAAAATCACTGAAACAATTAAAGGGCCTCTTATCTTGCTTTATGTGCCATTGCGATACATTAGCTGTGTGTCTTCAGTCATCTCAGCCGCCATGGTGACGGCGGAAAGGAAACGGTGACTCGCTCGTTTGCCTCTCGAGGGCTCCGGGTGAAGGCAAAGAGCGACGCAGACGGGGCCAGCCCGCCGCCGGAGTGACAACACAGCAGCCGCCACGGCCGCTTCCTCCCCCTCCGGCCTTCCTCTCGCCCTGCCCTCAGGGATTCAAAAGCCCGGGTCGTCGCCGCTCAGCACCGGCCCTCAGCAGGCTCCGGCCCGACCCAAGGCGGGAAGAGCGCTCAGGGGGTTCCGGCCGCAGATCCTTCAGTCCCTTCTCTTCCCTCCGACCCCTCCCTCCCCGCCCGCAGCCGTTACCCGCCCAGCCCCACCGCCACCCCTGACACTCGAGGCGGGGCGGAGCCAGACACCGCGCGAGGCGGGACGCGCCCCACAGCGACCAATGGGAAGCCAGCAGCCGCCAGCCCGCAGCCAATAGCGGCTCGGAGAGTCGCCGCGCGGTCGTCCCCTGGGCGCTGCGACGGAATGCCGGCAGCTTCGCCGTTGGCGACCCTCCTCCTCCTCCTCTCCTTTTTGCGACAGTTTCCCCCTCCTCCTTCCTCCGCCTTGCTTTACGGCACGCTGCCTTTCCCCCTCCCCGTGACCACCGCCCTGCTGTGGGGGCCCGGGCGGAGGGAGGCGGGGCCGCCGCGGCCAATGGGAGCCGCGAGCGCCGTGGTGACGGAGGGGGCGGTGGCGCGGACGCTGCCGTAAAGCGGGCGCCGGGCGGCGGCGCGGGGGAGTTGTCACCGGCGCTGGTGGCGGCAGCGTGCGAGGTGGGTGGGCGAGCGCTGGCTGCCGCCGAGAGCCGCCATGGCGGGAGCGCTGGTCCGCAAGGCCGCGGACTATGTGCGCAGCAAGGACTTCAGGGACTACCTGATGAGGTGAGCGCGGGGCGGGGGTCGCCGCCGGTCCCGCCTCTGCTTCGGGTGGCAGCGACCGGCGTCCCTTCACTGACCCTCAGAGCTGCCAGGCGTCGCCGTTTGACCTCTGCTGGGCTCGGCCTCGCCGGCGGCTGGGTAGGGGGAGGAGGAAGCCGGGAGGGAGCGGGCGAGGAGGAAGGCGAAGCCGGCTCCGAGGTGCGAAGGGAGGAGAGTGGTCGCGGGGAAGGGCGGGATGGGGGGCGGGGGGCGGTGAGGCCAACCGTGCTATCGGCTCGTCCTGCGGAGGCTGTCGGGGTTGTCCGCCCTGTCTGTGGCGTCTCCCGCCCGCCCCACCCCACCCTAGGCCGGGGGGACCCGGCTTGACCTTGAAGCGGAGCGACGCGGTTTGGAACTGCGGCGGCAGCTGCCCTTCTCCGTCTGCCGTCTGTGTGTGTGTGTGTGTGTATGTGTGACCTTCCTTCGCCCGGCGGCGAGCAGCCTCTGGGCTGCGGGGGCAGCGGCAGAGGCCCCGCACCAAGGACAGAGCGAGCTTTGCTCGGCTGTGGGTGGAAGCGGGCTTGTTAGCAGATGCAGTCTTAACACTACTTACTTACACATCCTCAGAGATTTCAAGATGGGTACTTTTTTTTTTTTTTCCTTCTCAGAGGCTTGTTAAAGGCTCGTTTTCATGGGGATGTGGCGTAAGTCACCCCCCAGACAGCAAGGTGCTTCTGTCAAGCTGCGTTTTGTGGGCTATGGAAACGGCTATGGCACCTGGAGCTTAAGTCACAGGAGTGTCTTAAAGATACGATTGCAGCATTCTGGCTTAAATCTGGTTGAACTGCTGTACAGGCACTGTCTCAAGTAGGCAGGCTGGAGGATTCTTGGCTGGCAAGCAGTTTGATGAAACTAAACAAATAAAGATGGGCTCTTCTAATAAAGGTGGTTGAACAACTTTTAGCTATAGCTGTTGCTTGCTGTTCTACCTACATCTATTGCAACTGATGTTTGATGTTGAGCAAGCATGTAGGAGGACGTTTCTTTATCTGAGAAACTTAGTCTTGGAAGAGGGATTGTAATATAAAGGCTCAGTAAGCAGAAGGGTTTGTTTGACATTTGCAAAATCAAGTTCCACAGAAACAGTGGGGCAAAGGGATGAGTAAAATACAAGAGAGTATCCTGAGTATCCTTGAAACACAACAAAGAAAGGTCAGAGCAGGCTTCTAGGTGGATTCCTTTTGAAAGTCTTGAAGGTACTGTGTAAGCTTGATAGCTGCATTTCAATGTTAACATCTAGTTAATTATGCTAGAATTTGTGGGAAGCATGTAAAACAGCAGCCTGCTTCTTAACTAGAAAAACAAACAAAAATCCAGAAGAGGTAACACCTGTTTCCTAATACAACCACAGTTACTTGCCGGAAGTATCTCTTCCCTTCCCAACGACTGAAAAGGTTACTGAAATGAGCCTTGTCATCTGCATCTTGTCCTAATTCTAGTCTTGAAATAAGCTATCCACAAAGAGCATTGCACAGGGTTCTTGCTTTGTGGGATGAGTTCTGCCTTGTTATGTACAAAGATACCTGCTTATTTATACTTCTGTTACTTGGTGTGAAATGAAAGGCTGAAGTCAGTTCCTTCATCTGGTATGGCTTTCCAGCTTTGTTTCTTGCTTGTTAAGAGATGAGTGTTTAAGTTGTTGGCTTTGAGTTTAAAATCCAGATTAGCAGTTGCCAGACTGTGTCTTCTCCATAGGAGAAATGGAGTGTATATACTTTAGAGCTGTATCTCTTTACATTCCTTCCTGAAGGCTCTTGTTCCCCCAGACTGCAGGACTCTGGGCTGAAGAAGATTCCCTTCTTATCTTACTCAGAGCAGGAATTTCCTCAAAGCTCTGAGACTGGTATCTGTTCTAGAAATCAGCATCTAATTACTGTGGTGAAGCAAGGCTTTATAAGTGTGAAACTTGTTTGTGAGGAAATGATGAGTTGAGATATTGTTTGTGATACCAGTGCTGTGTTTTAAAGTGTTTGATTCTACATAGAATAACTAAAAATAATCAAAGTGGTGGAATTGAGTGGAATTATTCTGGCTTGGGGCAATCAAAACTTGCAGGCATCTATCAGAATAAGAAGCTTCAATTTTGGCTTCATAAGTTAAAAACATGAAAGCAAGTATAATGAATGTATGCTGCTTTTCTCAGGTGGATTTACCTGGCATTAGAAATGCATTATGTCATACATTAGTTTTTGGATCTTGCACAAAGAAACAAGATAAATTACTTTTTAAACTGTCATTAATAACTAAACGTTCTGCCAGCTTCACATCTGGCTTCTCTCAAGTGGTGATTAATAGGCATCTGAATAACTGTAAATCATATAAGTATAGACATACATTCTTACTATGCTTACCTTAAAACATTAGGACATGGTTAGGGTAAGCTGTAGGTAGACTATTCCTGCTTCTTTTTACAAGAAGCAGCACTGTTAACTTAAAACTGGCTTCTTAGCATATGAAAGCTTGGTAGCTCAAGTTTACATACATTGTGAACTTGAAGTTGCATTTTTTTCTGTAGATCCTAAAAATGTCAACTGTCACTGAAGTTGTATTATCTAAGCCACTAATAGTAGGCAACTGAGTCCTCTTATTTCTATCCTAAATTTTTAAACAGTACCTTCTGGAAAACATCAAGTAAAACAGCTTTTTTCTTCTGAGTGTGTGAACCTATAGGCCACTCTAGACAAGCTCTGGCATCTTCTTGTGGTAGAAGTC
Organism: Gallinago jamesoni; assembly: GCA_025769975.1. NCBI lineage: Eukaryota > Metazoa > Chordata > Aves > Charadriiformes > Scolopacidae > Gallinago > Gallinago jamesoni. Next base: position 46,317,414 of record JAOQGH010000023.1, read on the forward strand.
TAGATTACTTTAGTCACATAATGAATCCCAAGGAGTCCCACAATCTTTTGGTAATAGGAAAAACAAGCATGGAGAGTGCCATCTTTTGGGGCACTTCTGAAATGTTTCTTCCTGATGACTCAGCAGTAATGGAAATATAGCGACTCTGTTAATGTAGATGCCTTTGATATAAATAGATAGTTTGTTCCTTGTAAAGCTTGAGCGCTTATGTTGACATAAGCTATCTAGGACCTTTCTTTTAATTGAAATGAACTTTAAAGAGGGAAGATCAGTGCTGTAACTAGAATTAGCTGATCTTCAGTCCTCATTAGTAAATCTTTAAACACAAGGACATAAGAACTTAAAGTCCTTCAGCAGTCTGCGCTAGAAACTGAAGGTCACAGTGCTGCTGTCATTGTCTTCTATGTTCTGAGAACTGAACAATCTACCCTTTGCAGAAGGGAAATAATCTTTCCACTTAGATGGCAGTGAAGGGGAAACAAGTAGTGACGGTTCATCAATGTTTGTGGAATGGTCTGTGGCCTATTAATATACTCACTGCCAGTATGAGGAAAACACATGAGAATTTTGGAAAAATAAATCTTTACCAATATAGCCTTTCTCGGATTAGATTGTAGTAGAAATAAAGGTATTGATTAACTCATGGTTCTTCCTGCGATGTCTAGATACTTACACAGAAATTAATGGGTGAGTAAATCCAACAACTGTCGTCTGCATTTCTGGAAACTTTAGTACAAAGTGTTCCTTTGTCAAGGGATTGAATGCTGTTCTTGGAAACTCCTAATTTGGAATGGTGTCACATCAGGAATAGACGCATGCAGTTGCTGTGGTATCCTTGCTATTAGATATGGTGCATTTGCTGCAGCTCTATTGGCTGGAGAACTTTGGAGCTGGATTCCTGCTTCTGGAAGTGCCTATATGACCTTGATCTGCCTTTTTCTAGTTCTGGTTTGTTTTAGAGGCTTTATTTTTATTTATATCTATTTTATTAGTTTGTTTATAAATCATTATATATAGGAAGTATATAGAAATGAATTTATTATATAATTGCTTCTATGTTTAAGGTCCTCTTATTTCCTTTAGAACTACTTAAATAGCTACACTAAATCCTCTAAAACTACAAAACAGCTCTAACTGTTCCAGTCCCGCCTGGTTGTGAGGACAATGTTGCAAGACCTTAGCCAGAGCTGCCTACTCTGTGAAAATAGCAGCAGTCTGATTCTATTTTGGGCTTTCACTTGCCTGAAAACAACTTCCACTTAAAACTGAAGGCTGCCTCTGTTGGCACAAAAACATTATGCCACAAGATATATTTGAACCTGTTTAGTTAAAGTTTTATGAAGAAACTGAAGTGTGCACACATCTTGTGAACTTCAATTACTTACTGCTGCAGTTCAGTTAGTAAGGAAAAAAGTGGTTAGACTACTCAAGGACACCCTAACAAAGCCTCTTGAACCAACCTGCAGCTTGTAACAAAGGCTCAATGAGGTGCACATTCATTGTGATTTCCTACGTAGACCTGCCTGTTCCATTGCCATAGAGTGCTCTAAGAAGATGGAAATCAGCCTGAGGGAAGTGACTGTTCAGAAGCGTTCCGCAGCTTAGGGCAGTGGTAGGTGAGCAGCAATCAGTCAGCAGTAGGCCTTCTATTAGTAGCTGATTCCTTAAAATTCCGAACTGAGTCTTACCAGTATCTTTGCTAGAAATAGAATGTTTAAAAGTTTTGAAGCATTTTAAAAGGTATAGTAGCAAACAATCTTAAATATATGCTATAGTCTAAGTTTCATACATAGATCATCAAGTTTATTTTTATAAAATTATAAATAAAATTGATACCAATAAGACCACTGTAATGAACCCACATACATGACTGGAGTGTAATTGCACATTAGATCACTGAAGATGTGTTATAGCTCATGTTTGGTACAGCCACAGTTGGCCTGAGCTTAGTGGCAGTAAGATCTCTGGCATAATTTAGCCTGACCTACTACTTTGGTTATACAAAGAATTCCAAGTGACTTCTTCAAAGCCTTCGTAGAGGAATGGTAGCTGTTCAGCTTTGTCATGGGCAGACCTTGACAGCTTTTGGCATCCTTTTAAACTAGCTGGAGTGGAATACTGGATGCTTTAAAATCTACAGGAAATGAATGTCTTCCACAGACCATAACAGGATTTTGTCTTGTTAGGAAAATGGTACATGAGCAGCAAACGCTTGTCACAATGACAGCTTTTGAGGGAAATAGAATTTTTAATACTGTTATATTAATCAAGGTTAATGCCACGTCAGTTTCCTGACTTCTATGTATCTTTTCTTTGTGGTATATTTCTTTAAGTCAATTATGAAAGAAACTAACATTTTTTTTTCTCTTTTTCCATGTGGCTTTTTGAATGGAAAACAATGATGGCCCACTCGAACAGTACGGTAAGAAAAGGGAGGGGGTTTCACTTTTTCCCTGGCTTCAGTAATTGGCTTTCTTTTTGCGTCAGCACTGTTATGACCTTGCCTGCACTGGAAAAGCATACTTAAGCCTCCAGGAGTGATGTGTAGTAATATTTACTCACAAGACTGAGGTTAAGGTGTCCAAGCGTTAGTTCCCTCAGAATGTCTCTTAAAGTAATCACCACAGAATGAAAGGAGCTGCGTTTTTCTCCCATGCTCTTTGCTAAGGAGATCAGATTAATTTGGAGCCAATCTTGTTTGTAGCAACAATACTGGTATATTACTGAACTGCCTGGCTTATTTTTAACTGGCTTTACTTTAGATAATAAATGGTACAATATAACTCTCACTACAGACTTTTTCTTTACAGCCCTTCAGTTTACTCCTGAAACTGGGAGGGGATATTTTATACCTGTTACACTGTGAATCATAATGTTATGGAAGACTTGTTCTTCTACATAGACCAAAGACAAACTGTATAGGTTGTAGTTTAATGTGTGGAAACTTCAAAAGCCTGCCTGCCTGGAGGCACTTAAAGCTGGATAACCATCTCAGGTGGGAAGGTTCCAAATTTACCTCCCTGGTAAGCAGAGGAAGGTTACTGCTGCAGCACTGCTGGGGTGTGAACTGATGATTCTTTAGCTTGTGCAGCCTGAGCCTGAAGTGGTCCGTGGCCTATAGAGTGTTATATGTTTATGTTCTAATGGCAGCTGAATTAAGTAAAAAGCCTATATTGATTTGATTTACCCTTCAAAACAGAAGTCACCCCTAAGACTCTCAAAGCTGTAATTGTTTCATAGATTCAAAAAAATCAACACATTTAGAGCCTTAAAGACTTATTTTTCTGAAACTACAATTGTTCAAATGAGACTCCTGAAGTGACTGTAAAAAACATTACCACATATTTGTACTGCCTGTCCAGTTACCTTTTGCAGTCTGCTTTCATGTAGTCATGCTAACACAAGTTGTCTTGCTGCCTTACTATGCATATAATCATGTTTATGTGACTAGGTGTTTGTTTCTGGTCCTCTTATTGTCTTTAGAACTGTTGCAATACCTACATTAAAGCCTCTAAAACAATATGCTGTGCACTGCTGACTTCAGTTCCTGGGGATGTTCTTTTTCTGTTGCAATGTATGTTGTGTGCAGAGGGTATTATAGGTATATTTCTTTCCACTGTATGATAGCTGTAGAGAGTAAATACCATGTAGCCATGCAACTCTGAGTTACACCATGTTATTTCTGGTATGTTTGAGAGGCTTCAACCATTACAGATGTCAATTTTCCCATCAGTAGGAATTTAGTAAATGAATTTATTGCACTCTTCAAAATACTCTTCTTATAAATCTGAGTTTTGACCAATGCACATTCTGTAGACACTTGCAGAAATACTATGCTGTTTTTCATATTGCAGTAAGGTTAAACTATCAAAATAGCATGTACAACTTAACTAAAAGTATAGAAGTGAGTTTAAGTTTCGTGTGTTGCAACCCAATCTGCAGGACGCAAGTGCAGCTTTTAATCTTACTGTAGTGTTACAAGCTGGTATCCAGACTGGCAAGAGTATCTTGGAATTAAAATTGGAAAAAAACTAAATATGCCTTGACACTTCCAAATTAGGGTAGTACCTGCAGTATTACAATTAGGGAAAGTGTCAAAAGAATGGGTATAGTTGGTACCGGCAAAGCTTTTTCTTGGAAGGTGTATCTCTCTTGCTGCATCTAGCCAAGTTACTTTTAAGCATCTTCAGTTTTCCATTAGAGGAAACTGGTGTAAGTACTGCATGCATCTTCTGTGAAAAGAATTCTACTGAAACCTTGTTACTTATAATAGTAGTGGAAATTTGACTTATGACACTGTTTTTTCTCAGTTTCATAAATCATAGAATGGCTAGAGTTGGAAGGGACCTTAAATACCATCTAGTTCCAACCCCCTGCCATGGTCTTTGGAGTCTTTTAGGCAAAACTTAGCAGATTGAGCTTGTCAGTTTTTCTGAGTTGATTTTTTCCAATTCTTGTCTCTGTCTTTCCATCTGTGGATGCACCTGTAGCCAACTGCTTTACTTTTAGATGTTATTGCTGAGCTTTAGGCAGTCCCTAAGTTGTTTCAGCAATTGCAGATGAAGCTCTGGATACAATTTCTTTGAAAGAACAGCACCACGCAACCAAATCAAATTGTTATTAGCCCTTGGAAGAAGATGGTTGCTGAGCATTTCTTCATTCTGAGCACAACATGAAAACAATTCCAGTTCTTCGCTTCAGCAAGTCCTTATGTTTTCACTTCACTTTGAGGAGCCTTTTTGAAAGAGATGAATGCTAATTCCCTGCCCAGAAGTGAGCTGTAAATCTCAGATTATATGACTATACCAACAGACTGCTTAATGATGCCTAAGGTATAATTACACAAAACTGCATTTCAATACCCTTGCAATAGTTCCTTTCCAGCCTGCAAGAAGATTCATAGTGGGTTCTCCATCCTTCCCTCCTGAAGACTAGATCCTGCTAAAAGAAGGGTTTAGCTGTCTCCCTTCCATCAAAAGTAGTCCCTGTCTTAACTTGAAATTTTACTCTTAACCCTGTCCTCTGAAGCTTTGTGTGGCTAAGGAAGAACTATAAGAATTAACTACATTATTAACTGTAAGAATACTGAAGGAGGTCTGTGTTTGTATGTAACTTTTGTTTTCCATTTCCCTCTTTACAGCACTTTTGGGGGCCAGTTGCCAACTGGGGACTTCCTGTTGCTGCTATTAATGACATGAAGAAATCTCCAGAAATCATTAGCGGCCGAATGACATTTGGTAAGACCTTCAAGCAGAGATACATTATTAGTTGTATTATTAGTTGCTTGCAAACTTGTGATCAAAGCAGATACAGATGTCAGGTATCTTGCTACATAACTTCATAACATAACATAACATACATAACATAACCCCTTAAAAAAATGAGGTACCCAAAAGTTGTAGAGATCTCTTTAAGATCTTTGTAATTTGGGGGAGGGAGACAGTCTTGAGTCCTAGCAGTTCTGATCACCAGACTGGCACCTGAAGTATAATTGTTTTGGTGTCTTGTGCAACCTCATGCACTGGTTCAGAATGCATCTCTTTATACAACTTTATTCTTTGTATCAAGAACAATGATACCTTGTGGTTACTGTGATACTTTAAATATCAACACTGACAAAGTGAAGAAGTAGTAATGCTTTTGCTCTGCAGGGTGCAAAAAGCTACTGAGGAAGGTTAACTCCTTGCAAAGCAGTTACCCATGTGAGAGTACTGTGGCTCTTAATGGAATAGTGTGAGGTCTTCTTTTTAAATGCATAAGCAATATTTTTTACACCTTTTTTTAACGTGTAGTTTTTGGATAGATGTCTGTATTTTTTTCAAATACTTCTCTAGGATCATAAATCTGATAGCTTTAACTTATTTGCTTAATTTTGGCGTGATGTCTCTTAACTCAGTTATTAACTTAATTCTGAGTAATTCTGCCCAAAGAAAATTATCTTTGGGTTATGGAAACTTATAGCCTCATGCTCACTAGGTTCTTCTTAGAGAAATTCAGTTGCCTTATCAGCTTTCTTAAGATGGAAGACTAGTTCAAATAGTCTCTGGTATAGTGAAACTGTTTTGCAAATATTGCTGAGCTGGGCAGCTTCCACCAAAACAAAGTTGAGACACTTTTTTAATTCTTACAGGTATAAGGTGGTGTGTACAAATATTTTTTTCCATTTTCTAGGTTCTGTACTTTAAAAAAAGGCTGTTTTCCTTGAACAATTAATTTTAAAAAAAAATGAAGTTTTTTTTTCTTTAATCCTGTCAAACTTGACAAAACTAGTGACTTCCTGGGTTTAAATGTGGTTATGATAGGAGAATAGATTGAAAATTAACTCTTATTCTCTGGCTGAGAGAGCTTATACCTAAAATAAAAAGGATTCAGTTGCATCACAGGGGGGAAGTGTAGGAGGAAAATGAGGTTTTTGTGGAAAGTTGGAGCCCTGTAGATTTTCTTGTGTAGCAAAATTGCGCACTGTTGTGTGTTTTCCTGCACTGGAAAACTCAAAAGCAGTGAGAAGCATTCTACCTGTTGTTGTGTTCCACTAGTATGAAAATTATGTCTCAACAAAATGCAGATATTAAAAAATAATCTACTAATGATACCTGTCATGTTTTGCAGCACTGTGTTGTTACTCCTTGACTTTCATGAGATTTGCTTACAAAGTGCAGCCAAGGAACTGGCTTCTTTTCGCATGCCACTTGACTAATGAAGTAGCACAACTTATTCAAGGAGGACGACTGATCAAATACAGGCAAGTCACACTTTAAAAAGGGGAAGTCATAAACTGATGGCTCTTGGAATACTCTTAGTGGCTTTTAGCTATAGTGCAAACACCTGTGTGGTTTCTGGACTTCTTTAACTTCATTACCTTTTGCAAACCTTGTTGCAAAAAGCTTGTTGTCAGTAGGCTGAACTGTGACTTGTTGCCTTACACCTCTTTTGAGGCTTCTGAGAGGTGAATGTGGAAAGGGCTGAAAACCCTTATGACCGTAGATGTAGATGGGGTTTTCAGCAGTTGCTGGCTGTTTTGGGGGTCGTTTCATGTATAGTGTTGATTAATCTACATGTGTCTGTCTCAGTAATTCCTGAGATGGAAACATCCATGAAACTGTGAAGGGGTTGTATGTCTGAAAGAGAAATCATGCAAAACCTCACCAAGCTGATTGTTCTATATATGGGCTAGATACAACTGAATGTGACCAGGGAACACACTGCAAGCAGTCTCACACTTGCTGTGTAGCAAGTAGCGCAGACACTGTCCCAGGTAATCCCAGTGAGTCAGGATTATGGCTTTTCTCTCTTTTGCTCCAAGAAGTCTATGTGGAGCAATGGGAGGATGAAGCCTCCTGACCTATAAATTAAAAAATGAGTCTGAGGAAACTGCAAGTGGACCTGCCTTTGCATAAATAACTGGTGAAATGTTCTTCATTCCTAAAGTTCTACTAATAAGTCCAGATTCTTTTATAGTAATTGCAGTTCAGTGTTCACTCTTGTAAAAGCTGTTCTTCTCTTGGCAGGATGGAGAAAAAGAACTAAATATCTAACTTGAAATAAGCCAGGGAATGTGTTCATCCCGAATTACAACTAAGGAAGATTTGCCATCTACAGTTGCTGTGACAATTATGATGGGGATAAAACAGAAACACCTATTCTGAATATGACCCCACCAAGAATTCTTCTAGTAATTTTTTTTATTATGCCTTTAAGAAAGTACTCTTCAGCAATGTAAACCATTGCATTTAAAGTCTTGCTGCCTTACAGGTCCTTAATAACTACCCTTTTAATGAAGTTAGTCATCCAAATAACAAGCAATATTTGAAAACCAACCTTTTTTTATCTAAGTCTACAAAAGTGGCCTGTGATGGTTTGACAAAACTTGTTTTTCAAATCAATATGAACAGAGGTTGGTATAACAGAACTGTAGGTGGTATCACTGTTTTAACATCACTATGTATTAACGTATTCTTAAAAGCCATTTAACTTGGGTGCATTCATTCCTATTATGTCTTTTTTTTTTTAACTTAAGCAGTGGCTTGCTAATCTACAAGAACAAACATGTAGATGAGCAGCCTGGAAGTGGCCAGCTATCCCTCTTCCCTTACTGCATGCCTTGTCTCAGTAAAGAGACTTCATTAACATACATTTTTAAGTTGCACATTATTTAAAGAAGACTTGGAAAAGCAAAAGCATAGCACTGAATGAATGAAGGCAACAAAGTTATGATACTGTTCTTTAAGAAGTTCTAAATGGATTTTATTTTTTCCTACTGTTTGAGTTGTTCTAGATGTATGTAATACTTATATAAGCAAAAACTTGTTGGGAGTCTGAAGGACACAAGGTGCCTTTCAGCAGTTTTTGACTTCATGACCTGCCTGAAAGTTACAATGCTGTAAAGATATAGATGACAAAGAATGTATGTGATGGGTTTTATTTCGGTGCAGTGTTTTTGAACAATAAACATGTTCCAAATGGCAATAAATCCCTTCAACATTTTGAAAAGTTTTGTTTATCGTGCTGTGATACCAAATCCTGAAGTGAAATTTTAGGATGTAGTGTCACTTTATTACTGTAACAGCACAAAGCAAAAGCAGGCTGGAAAAGTAAATGTATGTATCCTTTGAATGTCCTGAGTTCAGGCAGGTGTTTTCACAATCCTAATACCTAGCACTTCTCCCCTTTGCCCCCCTCCCAGAAAGAGGGGTGTGGGTACTTGACTGAGTATTCCTGCCATGATAGGCAGGGTTGAATTCGGAGCTTTTACTATGCAGCTGAGCATATTGTCTTCTAGCAATTATAAGATGTTCAATTAAAAGACCTGCTTTAATCCTAGGATGGTATTGTGTTCCCAGTTGTATGATGGCTAAACTTTGTAACTGGCATAAGAGAAAGGGGCTTACGGGGCCTGCCATGCTTTCTTTGATTACGTTTTAAACCAGTGATGCTTTCTGCAGTCCATAGAGGCCTCTACGAAAAGGGGAAGAGACTTGAAGGGACAGGATCCAGTCTGGGATGGGGAACTCAGACCTGAGGTGGATGTTCTGCAGCCTGTCAGTCTACCTAGTGACAAAAAAAATTTGTGGGCAGAGTGCCACCAAGTGGCTTGTGACCTGTGTCACTTCAGACCATTATTCAGCAAGCCATTTACATACTATTTCTTACTTTAAAAAGTGGTGCATGTGTGAGAACCTTAAGGATGAAAGATTTTCCTCCTCCAGCCTTTTCTTCTCACAAAATACTGAAACGTGTTGAAATACAACTATTTTGGGATGGTGCTGCCTGGGATAATCCAAAAAGAACAATTTAAAGAGACTGGGGATTTTTGTATTGAGTCTGAATACCTTAATAGAGTTTGTGGCTTTCTCCTACTGCTGCCCCCCACCTCAGGTAGCTTTGGATAAAAAAAAAAAGGGGGGGCTACGCCAGCTTAACCGTTTAAGAATAATCTAAAGTTAGAACTCAGTATTTGCATTTGATTTCTAAGATTAGAGGGCTTGTCTCTACGTGTTATTCTGGAATAGTTATTTGGTGTTAATTTCACAGCATTCTTTAATCCTAATAACTTCAGATAAAGGATATGTCCTGCCACTTGAAACCTGTGCTGCTCTGCTCCCATGCACTGTCCTGTGTGTCCTGCTCCAGTTCTACCACAGTAAGACTGGTAATCACACAGGCCTTTCCTGTCTTATTGCAGTGTCAGCTGCTGTCTTCTTTCATGTTTTCAGACAGAAAAGATTTTCTCACCTTTCTGAGCAAGTGCTGCTAGGCTGCCATTAAGGAATGCGACACCTTTAGAAATTCAGGTGGGAGACAGTACCAGCTAAGCACTCACTCCTTTTTTTGATTCCTGCTTCCATCCCAGTTTGAGCTTGAGATATCTTGACCCAGTTCTTCAAGGCGAGACTTAGACTGTAACTAACTGTGGCATTAAAATAGCCTCTTCTGCTCTTGTAAGATTGTGTCCTTGATCTGGAAGCTTCCTGATTGATGATTCAAATATAGAGGTCATTTGGTAGCACAGTAATAAATGGGCAGAGAGCAATAACTGTAATTGTGGAGTCAGAAGAGAAGAAATTACTTGCAAGGCTTCTTTAATTGAGGATAGTAACAGCTACCTGTACTGAATTTTGTTCAGCCCCCCTCAGCTGTCTCATATTATATAATCATTTCAGCTAATGCTGCTATTTATAGTGGGTGTTTTGTGGGGTTTTTTTCCATTTTGCTTCTATAGCTGCATGAAGAAGTGAGCTTTCCCTACTCTAACAACAGCAAAAACTCTTAGGCGTCATATTGCAAATACAGCCTGCCAGCTCTCGTAGGAAACACATTTGTAGTAAAATGAAGTTCTCCATAGCATTGTGGTTATCTTTTGTTCTCTGTACAAAGCACAATGGTGCCATCTGAGCAAGGACAGCAATGTAAAGAACTGAGGGGGGGGGAAAGGGACACAAAAAAAAAGTCTCAATAAGCTTACAGACTGAGAGAAGGTAGTAAGAGAGGGAGAGTTTGCGCCTTGGGACCAAGACAGGTTTTTAGCATCAAAGTAAAGTGTTTAGAAAATTCAATTCCAGATTAGAACAGTCTTCCAGCTACTCCAGTGCCTTCCCTGAGCTCTCATTTGAATGCTGATATGAACTGTATTACAGTCCAACTCATATGTAGGCCATCAAATGAATTTACTGTATATGTTTCCAGAACATGTGAACTAGCAGTATTTACACTGCCACAGGTGCAGACACGTTACTGCTTCACGTGGCAGTTATAAGGAAGTGAACTGAGTCAAGAAGAGCAGGAATAAAAAGATGAGATAGAGAAGAATAAAAAACCTACTAGTGTGATATGTTTGTTGGTGGGCTTAGCACATAGCCCTTTTATGAATAAGGTCTGTTTCTTCATGCTTACTTCACAGACTACCAACAATATAAAATAGTAATGCAGGAAAGATTCACAAGCACAACTACCAGCTCTCTTAGCTTTTCAGCCTGTGTCTCACAGGATACTTTGATCCTGTCTGCATTTGGGGAAGAACAGTGCTGACTGCCAAATGTAATATGTTTGCAGTTCTGCTTCTATAGAGTTGGAGTATTTCTTCTGTCATCATATGCAGAGGCTAAAAAAGTTAATTCCCATTGACTAAGACATTGCTGCAAGTTTCAGTGTTTCTGTAAAGTAGAAAAGCAAGCAGTCTGGTGTTCTAAAATAAGGCAATTTCTTTATTAAATAAATTGCTAAGTCTGTTTCTCCCCACCCAATCCTTTTCTGCTTTGACTGATACAATAGCTGCCAGTGTATTGTGTGTAGTCACTGTGGTAACCACTTACAAATAACCAGTGTCCATAGAATCAACCCAGTAGCAACCAGAAGCAGAAATATTGGCTTCCTGGATAACCTGCCCTGAGTGTCATCACTGAGGTCCAGCTCCTTCAAGATCATCGCTTCTCTATCACATGGCCTAACCCTGGCCATGATGCTGCTCTCTTCTTTTCCTACTTCTCCTCCTTGCTACTCTCTTCCCACATTTTTAAGAGTAGGTTTCAAGTAACTATGGCAACCAGCGTGGGAATTCTCAGCTTATTCATTTCATCTGAAATCTGGGTCATGTCTTCCTCATTAAGTGAAACTATTGTATGGGGATAACTGGCCCAAACTCAGCCCTTGGTGCAAGAGAAAGCAGTGCCAGCTACGGCAGCGCTTCCAAGTACTTACATGATGGCTGTATTTGGTCCACTGTGTAGAAATATATAAAGGAACAAAGCAAGCCCCTTACAATTTTGAAAGTATTTAATAATTTTGAAAGCATTTAACCCATAACTTAACCAGGAGAGAACCATGCTGTAACTTGCTTTTAGTGATGTTGACTTACAGGTTCATGTTGTGCTTCTTGTCCTGAGGTATGTATTAACTGAAGGGATGCTTTCTCAAAGCGGTATTGAGTGATGTAAATGAGACTAGTAGCCTCTCATTCTTTGAAGAGGACATGTGGTGTTGTGAAGTCTTAAAGCTGTCTCCTGGCAGGGTAAGATATTAATCTCCTCTAACCTGTTACTCGGCAGTCTGCCTGGATCTGAGATCATGGTTTAAACACAGAAAGATCTCCAGATTTTAACTTGTAGCAACGGCAAGGGAATAGCAAGATTGTCTCAAACAGTCCTTGCTTACACCTTAGGATAGACCATGTCTCCTTGCCCCTAGGATCACTTAAAATCCTAAAACAATTGCTGTATATGTTGATGAGGAAGCTATGCAAAGTAACAATTACAAGGTACTTTTATATGTGCTTGATGTTAGGAGTCAGCTGGGAGCAAAGCAAAAAGCCAGCAGTGTGAGCGGTAACCTCTCTAATACTTTGTGTTTCTTCTACTGTAAATGGATAAACATCAGCGTCAGTTCTCGACCAGATGATTGTTAGGAACAGGAAAGGGTTCAAAGGTTTGGCAAGGTACTGAATCAGTTAACCAAGCCTCTGTGGTACCTGATCTGAGTGTAGGATGCCACAGACAGAGATGAGCTCATGAGGCTGTTTCTTACTTCCTTGCATTTTCCGTGTTAGCCGTGATGAGCCAGTAAAGGCTATTACCTTCCCCTCCAAAGCTTTGCAGTAGCTCCTGGTGTTACTGTGAACCCCAAACACACCTGGTGACTAGGTGTCTGCCAAGCACTCCAGGAAACAGCTCTTATGTCTGTAGCTGGTTTTTGTATGCCTCAGCTCCCTACATCAGAAACCCGGGAGTGAGATCACTTCATGACACTAAGGAAGCGATGACTGGATCTGGAAAGGTTTGAGTCACAGCAGAAACAATGATTGTGAAGCTGTAATCAAGCTGCCAAGCGTGTGCTCCTCTGAAGAGGGCTGTCACTCTGGGTGGTGGGAGGGAAGTGTCAGACAAATTAGAAGTAATGGGTTTCCTGAACTGAGGCACAAGAAAGGGGATGCATTTTCGAGCTTTTGCTTCCTTGCTCCTTGTTTTTGGAACACCATTCCCTGTTGTCAGCGATGCAGGCTTGCTGAAGGAGGTTCATGATCGCATTTTCAAGAGGACAGGTTCTTTTCAAAAGACACGAGGGACATTTGTCTCCACTGGTAAGCTCCCTTCCTTTCAGTGGGCTTCAGAAGGTGCTGCTTTGTTTGATGTGAGATGTTTGCACCAAGCAGCAGGACTGAGGTGGGGGTCTTATCAAGTAGAATGGACAAGTCTCCAAAGCACCTCTATATTTTCTACCATGCTCCCAGTGGGTCTCTGTAAAAGATCCTTTACTCAGTTTTACTTAGCAATCCTTGTAACCCTTGGCTTTCACCTTTCAGCAATATTCATTCAAATATGCCATTTCCAAAGGTGAAGAATGCAAAGGTGAGGAGGAACATGGGACATTAGAACCCTAAAGTGTGACCAGAGCAATCATCAAATTCTGATTTTTGTGGAATAAGGGTTTACAGCTGATAGAGCTATAAGACTGAAGGGTACAGACACTGGTCTTTTACGTTCATTAAAACTGTGCCACCAACTACATCAATTCAGCAAGTTGCCTAAATTCATGCATTTTTTCAGGAAAACATCAGAGATTTTTCTAGCTAGCTTCAAATTTAGATGTGGATACATGCAAATTAGTGAGAGATGTATGTAAAGGCTGGCCCTGCCTATATTTATATTAAAAGAGTTAATGGTGAAGTTCATCACCCTAATTCATCAGACTGAAACCTAGGGGTCTGGTCTGACCTAGTCATCCGTGCTTCCTCTACAGAGAGCAGAAGGCAATCTCTCCCTTACTAAAATAACTGCCTTAGATAAGAAGAGCTGCCCCCTGAAAGTGTCATTCTCTCTCTCCAGACTGTAGCAATGCAGAACGTTTCTCTAAATTTTAGGCTTAATTTTTTGGCTACATCTAGTTAAATTTAATAAAAGAAGTGAAAATTAAAGACTTGAAGAAGGCAGCTATGATTTTTAAAACTCAACAACTGCTCCTCGGAGGTAGCACAGGAGATGTGCCCCTGTTACGAAGGTCTTGAACAGATCATCAGGTGGGATCTAATGCCTGTTTGGACATATTTGAGTCCCGGAACTGCCATGAGGGTGAGTCCAGAGAACATGCTCTCTGGAATCATGTCAGATCTCCATGCCTGGACCTTGCAGACTAGTTTTGTGGAGGCACAACCAGCAACACCCCTCTGGCCTGCTCCCCACCACAGCCTACCGCAGCAAGTCCTGGTATTAGCACTTCAGCATCCAACTTAAACAAAAAGGCACTGCCTTTCTATAGGTGCATGGGGAGGGCAAGCTGGGGAAGAAGTGGCGTGTGAGGCTTGCTGCATTGGTCTCAGAGCTATAAAGCGGTGACGTACATCACTTGCAGTACCACAAAGACTGTTAGGTCTTTAAAAAAAAACATTCCCTGGGGAAGGAACCAATGTATGTAGCAGCTACCGAAGGCAGAGAGCGCGTACCCAGAGCCTGCCCCTAGGGTCCCAGCACCTGGTTAACTGCACGTCTTATGCACAGCCTCAGCCTCTGCATGGAGCACCTGCTGCACAGTCCTCTCTCCCCCTCTGAACATGGTGGGATGGTAACCCAGCAATGGTGTTGTACATACAAATACTCTGGAAGCCATCAACAGGTCACAGACACATATTGGAAATTGAAGGCAGCTGGCAGTCATTCAGGACAACGCTGTTTTCCTGCTCCCTGCCTTGCCTTCACAGGGAGGCTCTAGGGAGGTGGGAAGAGAGGATAGGGATCCCATAAATGTAGTCACTGCCAGGATACTCCAGGAAGCAGTTCTTGGTCTGGGGTGTGGGGGCATAGGAACAGCAGCTCCTGCCAGCAACCAGTTCCCTTCAGACCCAACACCAAACGACATTCCCATGTTAAGTCCTTTAGGCCAGCTGCAGAGGTCCTCTGCTCAACACCTCCTGCCCATGTCAACTGCAAAGCTCTTAAAGCACCCAAGCCAAGCAGAGAGCACAAGCTCCAGATGGGATGCCATGAACAGCTGGGCCTCTGGGCATGTCAGAGGCCAGGAAGATGATTTTTGCACACACACACCCTGATCCCTTTTCTCATTTCTCTTCCCCTGTCATGGTCACGTTGATCCCTTACTCTCAGGTCGTTGCAAGGTATGGGGCACGCTACCCAGCCCAGGGAGTGACATTTTGCTGCTGTTTGACTATTTTCACAAAGGTGTCTGCAGGTGTTTCTCCCATTCAGAATTTTGGCCTTGACCTAAAGCTTCCTGAGATTCCAATGGCCTGCCATCAGGCTGGAAAGGTATAGTTGGTGTCCACCCACAAGCCGCTGTACAAGGCATATGGGTAACTGTTCCTAAAAGAAGTGTGTGGAGGAGAATAGGGTTGGAGTTTGCCTCTCATGTCAGGGGAGAGAGGTAAGGGAAAGTTTCTGTCTTGAAAGGCCTCATCCAGGACTTTGCTGCCCTGGCTTTTATCGTTTCACTCACACAACAGCAGGTTACACAGCTCTTATCACTCATTTTCCTCTCCCACCCCACCCTACGCTGGTGCCTGCTGTCACTTTGCAGCCAAGCAGCAGGCAGGGAACACCCCACCGTTGCTGGAGCCCTTTTCCTTAGCCTTGTTTCCCCTGCAAACCACCCAGGCCAAAGCGGTGGTGCTTGTCTGGGGCCAGTCACACAGCCAAGACACGTGTCAAGATGTAGGAATGGTATCCTGCAAGGGTCAGTGTCTGAACAGAGCAGGACAGGGGGGAGACTCATGCGGAGTGGCCACGTTTGACCACAGCAGGTAGTGGTCACAGCGTTGCCAGGAACGAGCAGGCTGAGACGCCATCCTCCGCCATCCCCCTTCTCCCAGGGGCAGAGGTTAACAAAGAGTCACCCTGGAAATCGCCACGTTAATAGACGTGTGACATTTACTCGGGGAAGAAGGCCTTTACAGCTAATCCCGTTTCTGGAAAAGCACCCGGCTTGCTCACACGCAGGTGGCGTGCGGGGGCGCAAGAGGTGCCCTGAACTCAAGGAGCGCCCCGAGGCTGTCTGCACCGGTGCTTGCGGCTGGATGCCCAAACCCTCGGCCCACCGGTACCGCGCCTGGGGCACAACCGGGGTGACAGCGGGCACAGGCCGCCCACCGAGAGACACTCGTGCTCTGGGGGCGAGGCAGCCGCTGCCCCAGACCCCTTTCCTCCGCAGCGCCATCGTGCCCTAACGGCGGTTCGAGCGGTATAACGACGGTGTTACCGTTCTGCACCCACACGCAAAAACCCCCTTATTTAACCATCCACTCGAGCTACTGAGCTCATGCAAATCACGTTTCCGTGAGCACCGAAACAAGCCAATTCCGCCGGGAAGCGCTTCTTCCTCCCCAGCGCGGCCTGAGCCGGCACGCACCTCGCGCGCCCCCCCCCCCCCGACACTGGGCCCCCCGGGGACGCGCCTCCGCTGCCGATGCCGCTGCCGTTGCCGCTGCCCCGGTGAGGGCCGCCCCGCCCCCCCCGCCCCGCCCCGCCCCCCCGCCCCGCCTCGCCCCGCCCACCCCGGCAGTGCGCAGGCGCCCGGCGCCCCGCCGTCGCCAGTGTGTGAAGCCTGCGGGTGCGCGTCACTTCCGGTTGGGCCAGCGGCTCGGCAGGAGAGTGGGCCCGTGCCGTCCTGTCCCGTCAGGCACAGCCCGGCCCGGCCCGGCCCGATCGACGGCATGGAGAAGCTGCGGCGGGTGCTGACTGGGCAGGACGACGAGGAGCAGGGACTGACAGCTCAGGTACCGCCCGGCGGGGATCTGTTCTTCTTCCTCGCACCGGTGGCCCAGTCGCCGCCGTTAACGGTCATGGCTAAGGGCTGCCGAGCTGCGGCTGGTGGGCCGGCGCCCCTTCCCCCGCGGGGGGCTGAGCCGGCGCCGTGGCGGGGGATCGTGGCGGGCCGCCGTGTTCCCGCAACTGTCCCTCCCTCACCGCCCCTCGGTGTCAGCCCGTCCCTGTCAGCGAGCGGGACAGACCGGGGCGGGGAGGGAGGCAAGGAGAGGCGAAAAGTTGGTGGCTTGTGCCGCAGGGAGTCAGAGTTTGGGTGGATTTTCGGTGTGCGGAGAAGCTCTGTGTTGTGTTGCTGGTTTGAGGTCGTTTGTTTTTATTTTCCACATTCTCCTTCGAGATGGCGGGGTCTTCTCGTCTCGTGCGTGTGGTCTTCCTCCTGCATGGCCTTGGTACTTGCTGATTAGTTAAACAATAGGTTTTCTTTCTAAATTTCTTCTTTATTTCCTTGTGCCCCTGAATGTACAAAAGCTATGAAAGACTTTCTGTAGACAGAGATCATTTTGTTTATGTTGTGCTGAGGTTCCTTTTTTTTTGCCCCGTACTGCCCAAGTACAATTTAATTTTTCTATTTCCTCCCCGCTAGCTTCCTCAGCATCAGGTTGGGTTTTTTTTTTACTGGGCTTGAACACCGTACTTTTCTGAGGCTTCATTTCTAGGTTGGAGCAAAGCTGAGCATACTTGTAAAGAACCATTTGTACTGTCAGCTCCGTTTTAATTGGTGCGACTGCAGGTCAAAGTGCCCCACATCACGGAATATCTTGATACTGCGTGCTACAGGATGCTGGAGCATGGTGGAGGAAACTGGAACTTAGAGCAGCCTGAATCTGAGCTACATCTGATAAACTGTGGTGTACCAGCGTAACCTCAGTATAGTCGGCATCTGGGGCATAATATGAGTTCCAGCAGCTTGCTGCTGACATGCTTCACTTGTCTTTGCACTGAGTTGCTGCTGGTCTTCAAGGTTAATGAACTTGGTCTCTTAGCCACAGTAAAGCAGCTAAATTGTATCCACACCTGACTAATTCTGGAAGCAGTGTAGTGTCTGTGCCCTTTCATACCACAGCTGGCCGCCAGTGCTTAGGAGGGATGCTTCACCTTCTGCTCTTATCACCAGATTATCAAAGAAATACTTACACTCCTGGTGATCTTAGTTCAAATCATAGAGGATTAATTAATCTACCATCCCCAGGCACGTTTCATATGAGACATATGATAGTGACGTAGAGTTCTTCTTTACTTGATGCTGTGATGTTTGTTTTAAGGCAGCAATCAATAGATAAATGCCTAAGGATTTAATAATTTTATATTTGAGGTGTGTGTATCCTGAGAAGGAGAGAACTGAACTAAGAATGTGTTGTTTGTTAAATGTCAGAAACTAAGCTATATATGATTTGATTATTGCATGTAGTGATGTTGTGATAGCTAGGAAAGCCTTTAAATAAGACAAATCTGCTCACATGTAAGACTTAGTACAGGATAAAAGAAAACATAGAAGTATGCCTTTGGTGTAGTGCAAAGGAGCTTCATGCTCAGAAGATGAACCAGAAAGATCTTCTTTAATGTAAATAAATATCCACTGAAGAAAAATTCAAGTGTTTAGGTTGGGCAATGCCTCTGTTGTAGGTTTCTCTCAAAGTAATAAATTAGGCCTCTTTTAGTGAGGAAACTCATATGCAATATTAACTAGAGCTATAGCTTTACAGCTGAATGATGTTGACTATTTTTAAAGTGTGTGTAATGGAGCAAAAAAGTATCTGCACCCATGCAGAGAAGGACACTTTTAAAGAAGGACACTTTTCATGGTTGTGAAAGAAAATATATGGTTATGCATTTTATGTGTAAAAATCTTCAACTGTTTCAGATGACCTTTCCAGAACAGAGTCATGTGTTTGGTTAAAAACAATGGTCTTCTCTTTGGAATGGCTGATAGTTGTGTAATAGTCATCATATGGTTTATGTTCATAGATGTCTCTGTATTTTGCTCCTTGATTTTTGCAGAACCATTACCATGAAGTCAGAAATAATTCCTGTTAAGTAAAGTGGAAGAAAAGTATATAGTGGGACGATTGTGTAATGATTCAATGGTATACTTTCTAAACTCTTCAGATGACCAACAGATGATTGACTTCAGATGATTGCAGCCTCTTGCCGCGATTTGAGCAATTATTCTAAATATTAAAAAAAATAAAGGGAATTTATTAATAAAAAATCAATAGTAAATTGCAAATATACTAGTGTAGTGATGTTGTCAGGGCAGCATTATGGTTTTTATTAACATCAAAACTAATATAAAATCACTCAATTTGACACATTGACTTCTGGCAGAGGTTTCATGATGTTGTTGGGCCAGCCTTATGCTGCTTAGTTTTATCAACACCAAAACTAATATAAAATCAGTCAGTTTGACACAGTGGCTTGTTTTCTGGCAGTAGTTTCATGATAGCTGCAGGTTGACAACTACTTAAAGCTTTCAACGAGATTTTAGCAAGGAGGAATAGAACAGATATTTAAATTTGTCATATTTTACTATAAAGTGTTGATAGAAATACTTATGAGGAGGCCTGTTAGGCAAAGATGAAAATATATATCTAAAAAATATTTTTTGAAATATTGCTGAAGAATTCAATTTTGCAAATGTACTCAACATTTCTTTGAAATTGAGTTTTCTCCATTATTTGCATAGTCTTAAATTTACTACCCAGAAAAGATATAGTTGCTAACTTCTAGAATCTTTCTTAAAACCCATAAGAGAAAGTGCTTCTATTTGTTTGCCAACATGGAAAACTTTTATAAGATAATTAACGTATGGGGGGAGCCTAGGTGGATGTTCAAAACTGCAGTTAATGTTTTTGAACTAAGGCAGCCTTGAAGATTATTGTTCATATGGTTTATTGGGTGTCCATAGCAAGCTATTTAGTAAAGACACTGTTATCTGTCACTTGCAACTTGTGTATTAGTCTATTGCAAGGCCGATCCTGATGTTTCAGGAAGTCTGCTTCCGGATTCCAGTTTCCACTTCGGGTTTCCTCTTGATTTCTGGATGTCTTGGTTAATTCTTTGATGTGATATTTTCTTGGAATATCCTGTGAATAAAAATCTTTGCTTTTTGCCCAGTAGTTTCCTATAGTTTGCCCAGGCTTAACTATAGGAAATTAGGGGTTTCTATTTGTTGATTTCTGTTTCAGTTTTCCTTTTAATGCTTAGAAAGAAGCTGATAAGCAGTATAGCAAGAAGGGTATGCTTTACAGGAACTCTCTTGTCACTAGTGCACAGTTCTCCGTGTAAATCACCAGATGTGGAATTTGCATGGCAATTTTTTCAGTCTTCTAAGTAGAAACTTCTACCAGTGCAAATATTGTAGAGTGTAACGCAAACTCTCTTTGTCTGAAATCTAGGATTATCAGTGTGGTTTATGTCAGACTGATATAAGTCCTCATCACCCTTATGTTGTTTGTTGCATTTGTTGTGTACGCAGTTTAGACTCATTAACTTACTTTTTCTTAGGGTTCTGGTTCATAGTCTCTGAGCTGTTACTTCAGGGTGTCTCATGGCCCCTCTTACAGAAATCACTGCTCTTGCAGCACCCATGACAGAATAGGCAGGCTCTGTGTCATGTCCTCGGTTTTTACAGCTTGTAGCCTGGCATTCTAGCACAAGCTGCAGTCTGTAGTTTAAGTAGTTGAACTACGTACCTGTTACTCAACTTCTGCAACAAGGTGCTTCAGTACAAGGGTGAATCAGACGTCTCAGAAAGGTATCTAGTACCCTCGCTTCCATGAAACCTAAAAAATATTTAGGTATCAGGGACTAAGAAAATTCATTACCAGACTTCCAGTTTCAAGATTTCATACGTTGCATTATTTAGGTTCAGCTTGATAATATAAATGGCAATGGCATCAGGAACGTTTGGAGGATCAACCTTCATTTTAATGCAAATTAATCTATTTAGTTTTAATATTAGAAAGAATGCTATGTTGTAGTGGTCTGGCAGCCTTCATGCCACAGCTTGTTTTCTTGCAGTTCATGTGCATCTATTGTCAATCTAGGTTTTTTAAAATTAAATCCACAAAACGTATTAAACTACTCATAAAATCATATTTAAAATTTTGTGGCATTTTTTTCTTCAAAGCCTTTGTGTGGTTCACTTATTTGTGGTGTTGGTGTTTTTCTAGCTCATAACTGTCAGGGATTTAAATGAAGATAAAGCTATTTTTAAATTTATATGAAAAATAAAACTTCCTGGTAGTTGTTTCATGAGCACCATCAGATATTAAGACTTGAAGTAGAATGGCAATAACTGGCAGCAATGTGCCTGATACCTTCATCCTTTCCCTGTTTTCTAGACAATCTGAAACACGTGCACTGAGTGAACTGATAGTATTGGCCCATCTACACTTCATTTCTGAGCAGAGATGGAAAGGATTTTTACTCTTCTTTTTTTTTTTTTTTTCCTGTGTGTGTGTGTGATTAGTTGCATGAATAGGTGTAATTAAAAGCATGATTCAAATGGGTATTTTTCAGTCACATCCTACAAGCTCTTCCTGTATTACATGTACAGGCATTCAGGAATATGACTATCAAATATGAGTTCAAATACTAAACCATCTTACAGTTACTGTTTTTGTTTATTTCTTTAACGCATACATAAGGATAAAGAGTTGGACCTAACAAGGTAAGCTGCATCTTCGGATCTTTGGGAAGTTCTGTCGTAACTGCTAAACACAGAGAAGGGGAAAGAAAATTCAGGACAATACTGAATCACAGCTCTGTGTCTGCTCAGACAGTATGCAAGTGTGAAAGATTATTTTTATTATTCCGATCCCTCTTCTTAAGTAAATATTCAAAGTATTTCACTTGATTAAATAAGGTTAGTATTTTTTATAAGTAGAAAGTAATTCAAGCTATTCCTTGTTGACATACATTCAAATGCTGATTCATCACAGCACAAAAATGTATACTTTTATGTGGCCCTTTTTTATTAAATTAGATATGGGTTCTTCATTTATACAGATGTGAAATCATTCTAATCAGTAACCAAATTCCATTCATTCACTTACCACTACCTGAAAGAGAAATTTCCCAAAGGAAACTCATTGTTTGGAGAATCCCTAGCTTGTATATTTGGTTAATAGTACTTGATTGTTATCTAGCCTACAGATATTTTCAAGAGGGCAAATTTGCTTGTCATCTGAGCAAATAGGAAAGTTAGCTTTTTATAGTCATCTTACATAAGCTGAAGCAACACTTCACTTAATAGAACAGTTTAAAAAAAGAAAGTATGTTTAATTTTAGTGACCTGGAGTAAACTCAAGTACATTGTTCTTACAGCATGAGTGGAGAAGATGAGCTGAGCGTATCTAACTAGTCACTTCTGCTGAAAGGGGCTTATCTGCCAGCTTTGTGGCTGGGCCTGTTTCCTTATATCGGCCCTGCTGCTTTTCTAACATCTTGTTGAGCTGGTTTAGCTCATTAGTCTAGCATAGGAGTAAGTCATCATAACAGAAGAAACACTGGTTCTTTTCCCCTTTGTGAGTTGTGTCAGCTAGCTCAGCTCATTAAAGGGTTTTACAGGTTCTGGAATCACCCTGGAGAAGCAGGAGGTAACATTACCTCTTTCAGCAAGTTACCTGTCTGAGGAGACAAGCTGTGTTCATCTGCCTACACCTTCACCCTATACAGAACAGTAATTGAAGTGGAATCATACTGATTGCAGTGGATACTTGTACTAATATGTACGAAGGGTTCTGTCTAGTAACAGAAAAAGGCAGTAATCCCTTATAGGAACATAGAGTGCTGCACAAATAGGTATGTTTATCTGCAAATTGCTAGAAGGTCCGTTCGTTCTTCTGCTTTGGCACAATTCTGAGAATTTTCAATTGTAATTGTATGGTGAGAAGGAAGTCTGTTTGAAAGTGGCTCGGTATTGCTTGAGTGCCAGGATGTACCTTCAAAAGTTTTATCTTTTTTGTTTGTTTATTTTGGAAATATGTTTCCGGATAGCTAATAACATTTCTTAAACTGAAATAACTAATATGCAAGCAACTGTTAAGCAAGGTAAAAAAAAATATTTAAAATTAAGGATTTCAGTAATAAAGGAAAATTGTCCTATAGCTTGTTTGTAATGTCCCTTTTTTTTTCCTCTCCTTCTATTAAGGTCCTTGATGCCTCAACACTCAGCTTTGGTACTCGAGTGAAATGGTTTGCCATATGTTTTGTTGCTGGCATTGTGTGTTCTATTCTTGTAAGTAAAGTGATTCTCTGTTTGTTTTAGCCATATATCCTCAATTTTATATTAATAAATTTAACGAACTGGACATTAAATGTATAATGTAGGGGCTATTGTTCTGTAAGTTATGATTTTGACCATCTTTCTGCCATTCACAGCAGAGCATTTTTATTACAGTGTAATAAAATTTCTTACAAAAAGCTTTGAACAATTAAAAAATATGCTGTATTTTTAATCTAGATTTGTGAGTGCTGTACTAGGAAAGAGCTTTTGCTGGGTGTGTACCCATCTTATTTTTATTTTTTCCAATGAAAGGGGAAAAAGAGAAGGAAGTTTTAAAAGCCGAAGAAACCACAAGTGTAACCTGTCCCACTCACAAATCAATAGGAGATGACTGTGGTAGCATGTTGACACTTGAAAAACCTGCTGTGCTCCTGTGGTCAGCAAATCATTTGTTCATTCTTGATCTTGAGGTATTGGCAGGTGACTCAAACCCTGCAGTTAAAAGTTGAGAACAATTAATTTATTGGGTCTATCAAAAATTGACACAGGTAACTCACAGTTCATCTGCATGGAAAGTCTCAAGAGCAGGGGAAATAACATTGGGAAAGTATCCAGAGTTCTGGGTTTGTGGTTTTTTCTGGGTTTTTTTTTTTTTCTTCCTTTGTTTTTTCGTTATGAAGTAGGATATTGGTTTTTCACAGAGCATGACTTTTGATATAAACCAGTCAGCAGCCTTTGGCTAATGTGTGTGGATGATTGCAGTTTTTGTGGAGACTGTCAGGCAGATTGCCTAGACTTGTAATGCATTCTGGTGGTAGGATGGAGAAACTTGTCCTGTGTGCATTAGTTTCTGGTTTTGCCATTATTTAAATGACTGCTGTTACTCTTTCATTTACCGTAAAAAGCTTTTAAACCAAGAAGGGTTACGTAATGACAGGAGAAAGCAGCTGTGGAGGAGCAACCTGTTGCTTAAGTCATTCACTCAGAGATCGGGACTTGCTAGATTCTCCTGCAGGTGGAAGCTTCTGATTCTTTATCAAAACTTGTGGTTTGTTAGACTCCCTCAGACTCTGAGGTGAACCAGAACAGTTCCTCGTCTTACCTATGAGAGGTCTTATTTAAGTAGTAATCAGTTCAATAAAGGAACTGGAGAATGATGTTCTTCGTATTGATATCTGTGGCAAGTATGGTGATACAACCTCTGGCCAGATGCTTGTGTGAGAGAAGGGGCAAGTTCTAAGGAGGGAGCTCTAGGTTGGGTTGGAATATCCCTTTCTTAGGGTTACTTAAGCATTATCTGGTTGAATCCCTCTCCCTTCGTTTTTTTCCACAAGTAATATTTAACCAATATAATCACAAATTTTAGTGCATACCAGGCTTGTTCTTTAACACCTATTTCTGCACAGGGTAACATCATTTTTTTTTCCTGGTATTTTTCTAGTACTTAATCTTTCTGCCTATAGAATATAAACAATACAAATAAATTATAAGCAATATAAATAAGCATTGCCAAGTTGTAGAAAATATGGTGAAATATAGTAAATCAATACATTATTTTGCCAGTAGGTGGCAATAGAAGTATTGTGAATATTGCCTGCTACGGGTCTGAGAACAGTGTACTCTGCTACTGTATGTTAGAATGATAGTCTTCATAGCCTGAAAATATATTCATCGACTATAAAATCTAAATAAATTGAATTAACTAATTAAAATCATACAAATAACCTATCTCTTATAGGGAACAGCATTACTATGGCTCCCAAATGGGATCAAACTTTTTGCATTGTTTTACACCCTGGGAAATATTGCTGCATTAGCAAGGTATGATTTCTTAATTATTGCTATTAGAAAAGTATCTTTTTCATCCGCATTTCCATTTTATATATTCTAAAATGCTGTCTGTTTATGTATAAACAATATTATTTTCATACTGAAATGCTAACAACAAAATCTTGTTTGATAGTTTTAAGAATTAGTGAATGTTAGTTATTCACTTGTTATTGCCCTATTGTAATGTTTTATGTGATTGTTTTATAGACACATCACAACTGCTATCTGAAGTATGAATAATAAATTGCTGGCTGAATGTTTTGTACTTCTTGCAACTAATCCTTCTGCCAGGTACAGAGGTACCTTGGGTTCAGGAGCAAACTAGTCTGCCTGCAGCGTGGATGCTTTGTTACTGGAAGGAACTTTTTGCTTTTAACAGAGAGGTCATCCTGTTTCTAGGAAAAATCTTTGAGAAAGGAGAGCTTCAGGAAATCCTCTTCTTGACTGTAAAGCCAGGCAGAATCTAAAAATCTGTGCTTGGTTCCTGTAGCAGTTTTAAAAGATTTGCAGAAGGGACCTCCTATGATCTAAAACTCCTTTTTTCACTGTATGAAAGATGTGTGAGAAACAACTTAAACTGAAAATACCTTATTCATGTTATGTTTGTCCTTCTCTTACTCTCTTAGCGTAGTTGAAGCACAGTCATGGGACTGGTCCAACTGATGGCATCTAGTCTTGACTTTTACGGACTCTGTGACTTTAGTCAGGTCACTTAACTGTTGAGTCAAAGCATTGTTAATCTGTTAAAACTCAGGCAATGTGACATTAATGTTTGAGAAATGTGATTTCCTCAAGCAATTTTTCAGGGGACAAAGATGTTTATACTGGGATTGAGTCTCTCATCTGTTCCATCTTGTACTAAAGCAAGTTAATAGTGGAGGTATTTCCCTTTCTGTCCATTACCTTACTCTTTATTGTTTATTGTTGGAGTTCTGTTTGGATTTTTTTTTTAACATAGTATTTTGGGTGTGTTTTCAGTGCTTCAAATTAAATTAGCATTTTAGAAACTTGGTACTAATCAAGTCTTAATTGTCAGCGAGCTAAGAGGAAAGCTTTTACAGACTAGCATTTCTTTTTGGAGAATGTTGAAAAATTTTAGTCTGGATTCCAACTAAAAATAGAAATAAAAAGAGTCCCCTTTCCCCTTCAGTAGTCCTGTTAGATATAAACACCAGCTGTGTTCTAAGAACAATAGGAAAGGACACTAAAGTCATAAATTGAAAAAGAGATTTAAGCTTTTCAGATAGGTTTGGAAGTCTGTATTTAAAACAAATGCAGTTACCACTCTTAATAAATAGTCCTGTCTAGTTTGGTTTTACTATAATTTTCTAGCCACAGGCATGAAAACAATTATACTTATTTGATTCTTCTCTGGGATAATGAGTGTACCTTCTACAGAATATGTTGTATATAGGAAATATCTTGTGTAAGTGGAGGATCTCTAGATTTTTTTCCCAGCCTTTCTACTCCCTATGGATTCTCTTCATCTCTGGAGAAGCTCTTGTGATGTCTGTTCTTCAATGCTAATTAGGCTAGCATCAATGCATTTTGCTTTCTGTACTTCTTTTTGGCCTACTTTATGTGCCCTGAACCTCCCTCATTTTTACTACCGTATTTTCATCATCCCTATCCTTCCACTAGCTAACTAATTTTTTTATTCTAGTTCTTTGGGTCTCTGTTGGGGTTTTTTTGTCTTAATTTAATTTTAAGGCCCAGCATCCAAGATTAAAACATACTAAGAAAAAGTAAGTTTGGATTGCAGTGAATTTAAAAATTTTTTTCTTAGTATTTTGAGCACTTTTTTTCCATGTAATATGGCCTTTTGGGGTCTGTCTATGCAACTTAAATAAGGAAAAAAAAAGTGAAGGGGATATATGCACAAAGCTGCTGGTGGGAGAACACCTGAGTGTGGGAGACCATGGGTTCATTTTACTGCTTGGGATGTGGAATCCCATACTACTTCTGTGTTAGAAGATGCGTGCTTCACCAGACATAGGAGTAGTTTCACGAGGGAGCTCTACCAAACTCTTCCCTGCTACTGATTGTTTTATTTCACATAAATAAATAATAACTAGAACCTAACTGGGTTAAGTTCTCAACTAGGTTAACTTAGTTAATATTAAGTTTCCTGTTCTGTAGTAAAGCATTCAGACCACCACAAGGTTACAGACATTCTCACTGTCTCACTAAATATTTTCTACAAAGCAGAATGCCTTCAGTGACAGGGAAGGAAAAGACTCATCTCAGAATATTTGAAGCCAGATAATTACTCCTATAGTTGTGAATTCTTGCTTCACACCACATTTCTTTGCATGAACAGGTACAGCATAGCTTTGCTGATGGTTTTCATTCTCCTTTCAAGTTAACTACAGAGCAGAAGAAAGCAGGAGGATTTAATACAAACTTTTTCCTTTTTTTTTTTCCTTGCTGAATTCAGGCAAAGAGTTAGAGCTTCCCTGTAATATTGATTGTAGCTACTTGCTCGCTGCCCAAGGAAAAGTTTATTGTTAAACAAATTTTTCACAGAAGCTTGGTTTGTGTTCTTTGCATTCTTTGGGCAAGTCAGTTCTTAGAACAGCCTAAATGTGAAATTCACCGGAGTTCAACTTGACAACTCTGCTATAACTGGTAGTGTTTTAGAAAGAATTTCATTACTAAGTGTGACTTAATACATAATCTGTTCCTAGGACTAAATTTGTGGAATATTGCACTTGTTGGTCTAGCAGGTCTCTGTTGCTAAAGACTGAGGTACCCTTTTTAAAGCCTTTGTAGTCATCTGTTTGAAAACTGGTTAATTACCTATTGTCTTTTGCAATGATTTATTTGGAAGTGATTTACCATTTGTTTTGTTTTTTCCCCTCCTATTAGTACATGTTTCCTGATGGGGCCACTGAAGCAATTGAAAGCAATGTTTGAGCCAAAAAGATTAATAGCTGCAATTGTGATGTTGGTAAATATACTATCTTTACTTACTTTTACTATAAAGTTTTCCATTAGCCTCAAAGCTAAATCCAAGGCTTTACTAAAGGGACATTATTTCTCAGCCCACCTCTTCTTTGTACCGTGTAATAACAGCCAAGCTGATTATCTCTGTGTATCATAAAGATTGTCTAACTCCTTTCTATGAGCCTATGATGTTGTTGCTTATGATTATTTTTTAATTATTTGAAGTAAAGTGTTCTTTACTAATTATTTCTTACTAAATGCTAATATTAGGTTGGTTACTTTTAATTTGTTTTCCAAAACAAGTCCCTCAAGAACAAGGCTAGTGAGAGACTTTTGAGTTACCCTGAAAAGTCAGTGGTCACCAAGTCTAGCTTGACAGTTGTTTGTTGGCTGCAGCTTTGTTTGTGTAGCTTAATGGTTCAGCATTTTCAAAGCAATGGAGATAATAATTTTCTCTACCCAACGTCTGTGAAGCTGTATGTTCAGCTTCACACTTCTCTGCTGTGAGGGGCCTTGGCTCCTTTACTTCCATGACCATCATTTCTTCTTCCAAGAGGATGGAAAAAACATCCCCGCCCCCAGTCTTAGAATTCCTATCCCAAACCTCTCTACTAGGTAGTTTCTGCCCTCTGCTTCTCTGTTTTGTACTTATTTTCTCTCTTGTTCCTCCTGGTTTGTTTCAACTTTTATTTTTGAAGTGTAATTGGCTGTCTTATTCTCCCTATCATATAGCTTTCTTTTCTAGTTGATTACAGCTGATGTGGGTAAGAAACTCTTGCTGAATTCTTTCTGGATGGCTGTCATATGGGTTGTATATTCTTTCTATCATACACCAACATGGAAGTAAAGAAAGTTATAATCTCATTTGAGGAGCTCATGTTTGCCCATATCTTTTGGAGAAGTCACAGTCGTTGCTTGGACTCCGAGCTTTGTTAAAGAGGTGACTTTCTTCCATCTCTTCCAAATCTTACCAAGTTAAAAGTCCTAGGGAAGTAAAACCATCTGAGAATATCTCCAATTCTGTTGAGTCTGTGTTTGCTGGGCATGAATTCTCCAACTCTTTACAGCTGTGGGCTTTTTCTGGTCAAGCTGAGGGCCTAAACCAGACACTAAAACAGACAGCACAAAAATTATTTGTTCTGATGATCCTATCATCCACTGTGCTCAAACACGGTGACCAAGAAAATAACTTGCTTTGAAGAGTGCAGGAGCAAGACGCGTCAGGAAAATGGAAGGATAACAAAGAAAGAGAAACATCACAGACCTACTTGCATATCTGTTGAGAGAAGCTACCAACAAAGCTAGCAAAAGGCAGAATGAAAGGATTCATCTAATAGGGAACAGGAGCATTGGATGAGAGCTAAGACTGTTAGGATGGAAAATTTCAGTAATACAGAGAAGAACTGGAAAACTTCTAAAGTTTAGAAAACTTTTGATGTATTTGACTGTTTTCTTCCCCATCCTAACACAACGTTAGAATTATAGGCAACTCAGGAGTCACAAATATGTTTGGAAACTTCAAGAAAGTCTGTTATTTTTTATTTCTTTCAATGAAACACCAACAAATTTTTTTCCGTGAAAATTAATTTAGAGTTTTGTTCTGTTTCCTACTACGGGTATTGACAAATAGAGGGAGTGGGTGAGATTTAGAGGGAAAGTTCAAAGTGATGGTTAAGCTTGCAAAATGGTGTGATTAATTTGGCATAGTAAACAATATCATTGTAATGATCCATCAAAGGCGTAGCTTGAATAAAGCATCACACGAGCTTTTTCACTGTGTATGAGGCAGCTGCTCCCTAGTGGGCTCTTCATTACTGTCAGATGAAAAAAACACTGGCAGAAGAAGCAGAACCTGTGTTTGCCAAATACTGTAAGTGTGGAAGGATTTTTTTAATGATGGGTTGTTTGTGGTGATGCACATACCTTTCTCGTCAGATATTGATGTTATGAATACTAGATCCAAAATGATACTGTGTACTGAAATAATAGAATAGCAGTTCCCAGATTACTTGATTGCTTTCAAGCAAGCTTTATCATCTAAGCCCACCTTCTTATAGACCTAATATATAAAGGCTACACACACCTATTTATCTGGCTGGTTCCTGGAGAGCCTGGAACTCTGGCTTGGTTCTTAAGAACCAAGATTCTTGGTTCTTAAGTAATCTTGGTTCTTAACTACTCTTACCAGGTTCTTACTTCAGAACCTTCATGGTTCCTGAAGTAAGTTCCTGTATCCTCTTTTTTTCTAAGACTTCTGGTGTGCTCCAGTCCTTCGGGCCACAGAGCACGTCATACTATACTTTGGAAAACACCATTTTATGTGTAGTTCAGCATATGGTCAACTCTATGACAGCTGTTGGCTCTGCTTGTTTCATGAGTCAATTCTGAAAATGCTGATTCTACATTGAAAACAGTTAACTGTATTTGTCTTGTGTATTTGAGTACTCATTCTTGGTTTTGTCTCTCCTTTCATCTCCCCTCCAGCTTTTCCTAGTATTGACTCTGTGTGCTGTATTCTGGGTAAGTGAGAGTACTTTGTTCCTCTAAAGAGCAATCTAGCTTGGTTAGTTTATTAATTGTATTACAGCTTTAACATACAGTTCAGTTGTAGAGGAGAGATGAGCTTGTGTGCGTGTGGAATTTGTGTTTTCAACTGCAGTTGAGTTTAGGTGGAGCGATAAGCCTGCTGGCTACAGAGTAAAACGCACCCTTCCGCCTGCATGTGATGTAGGTGAGAATACAAAATCTAGAGCATCATATTCAGTCTGCAGACCTCTGGACTAAGAACTAAAAAAAGCAAGTTAAAATATACTTTCATCTTAGTGGCGTGCACGTATGTCAGAGAATATCAGAGAATATGTAGTGGTCTTTAGAAACCACAGGTACAGAATATTAAACTCATTAAGACAAAGGAAGGGAGACAGAACAAGTACCTTCAGGTGTCTTGATTGAAAAACTGGCTGTAGTTATGTTCCATACAAGTAAATATGTAGCTGAAGTGAATTTGCATATTTGTAGAAGCACGGTGTCATGAATGTAAGTGAAAGTGTTAGCATTGATGCTGTTAAGTGTTTTCAAAGCTAGAGAAGAAGGTTTTCATAGCATGATGCTAAGGGAGTGATGGATAAAATGAGTGGAAAGTTCTTAGAGTGGGAGCAAGTAGCGAATTAAGTTAAAACAAGGAAATTTAGGTATTGTCAATTAACTAATTTTTTGGCTGAACAGCATGTTGCAATTGTTTACAGTATAGACTGGTACAAAATGAACTAACTTGCAATGTTTGCTTTATTTTTACTTAGAACAAAAAAGGTTTGGCGGTGTTATTCTGCATATTGCAGTTCTTGGCAATGACCTGGTAAGATTCTTAAAGTTAATTTTAATTTATTCTCCCTGCCCCTACGCCTGCCTGATTATAAACCTACATGTGTGTGTATATATATATATGCTTCACATAACATTAAGTGTTCCCAAATGCTAGCCTCAATCTGTTTTTCCAAGATAGGCTGTGTAACTTCAGCAAAATATATATGCAATCGTCTTGCAAAAATGGTAATTTTAAGTATATTCTGCAATGCATGAACTTATTTGAGGCATTATAAAAGGAATATATATGCAAAAAAATTCTTACGCCTTTTCTCTGTTGTGGGAACTATATTCATATGTTCTGCTTTTGATTATCTCCTCTTTTGAGTTCTAACTAAATTTTAATTTTTGAAGCGGAGGAAACTAAATGACATTTTCATAGGGTGTCCTGCCCCAAGAATATTTAGCAGCATGGGGGAGAGTGTGTGTGGATGTGAGAGGGTAAATTTAGTGCAGCAAGTACTGTGATGACCATCCTGATGCGCTCAAGGACTGGGCTCGGGAATGTGTGAGCACAGTTGGGTGACTGATCGCAAGCCAGGCTGACGTTTTGGAAATTACTGCTTTCTCCACGAAGATACAACTGAACATCCTTGGTCTCCTTGTCCCAGGGGAATTACTTGGTACTAACTCTTGGGCGATCCAAGGTGACCAAAGTTCGTGTTTGAACTTGAACCTGAACACACAGTGTCTATACTGAACTTGGATCTGAGGATGAGTAACCATTTGTTCAGGATAGGGACTGTTGGGCACCGTGTGAGTAAATGCTTGGTACGAGACAGAAGGAAGACAAACCGCAAACTCAAACTGTGTTCTATGTGTTTAGAGCAGACATCTTGACTTTTTTTAAGTGTCCTAGAGCTTGGTCAGACTGGGTTTGGGAACAAAATGTAGCCTGGAGGAAGTTTCAGAGAATAATAGAATTATGAACTGTTTGAGTGCCACAATTGTGGTGTGTTATTTATACTACAGTATTTAGGGTTACATAAATAATACGATTAGAAGATGTGTATTTGCATAGTAATGTGCATTGAGGTTTAAAATGGAAAAAGTTGTCTCTATCATATTGAAGAATACAGTTTTCCGAGAAATCTCCATTCCTTTTGAATCTGATGATAGTAAATCTGCTTTAACTTTATGGGTAATAGAAGTTATGAACTATGTAAGAAAAAAATTCTCAGGCAAAAAGTAAGCCAGGGAATCCATGGCAGCACATTAGTTCTTGTCCAAGTGTGTCATCTTAGGTAAGCATTAAATCGAGTAGGTAATGTTGTTTAAAGTTTTGTTACAACAGGTTGCATTTATTTATGCTGAATTGAAGTGGGTTCTAGGAGACATGAATACTCTGTCAAATACACTTTTTTCTTCTT
The DNA here is from genome assembly GCA_025769975.1 of Gallinago jamesoni. Taxonomy (NCBI): domain Eukaryota; kingdom Metazoa; phylum Chordata; class Aves; order Charadriiformes; family Scolopacidae; genus Gallinago; species Gallinago jamesoni. The sequence goes on from JAOQGH010000023.1 coordinate 46,349,912, forward strand.
TTTTTCAGGTATAGTCTGTCATATATTCCTTTTGCAAGGTAAGTCTGCATAATTACTTTCATCTTAACAAAAGTCAGGTATGTTAGTGCTAGAGAGGGGAGAAAAGTCCTTAGATTAAGTATGTGAAAAAACATAACCTACTTCCTTTCCTTTTAATTTTTAGAAAATTACGTAGCTTAACGCAAAATAATGCTTAATATAAGCTTTAAATACAAGTGAAGTGCATAGTGGTTCTCTTTGTTAAATTTTGTTCTCATTTTCATGACTGAAAATAAATTGAGTTTTGGTTTAAAATCTCCAGTGATTTAAAAATGCATTGATGCAATAGGAACTTTTTCAGTACTGGCATTAAAGGTAACTTACAGATCTGAAGTCTTAGTTAGCAAACAAACAAGCATAGTTGCAGCTGTTAAGTCTACTTCTGAATTCCTCCATCATTCTTAGGAGAGGCAGAAGCAATACTTCATGCTAATTTTCATTTTGGCAAGCTTATCGCTTTTCTTTTAGCTCTTGTGTGTACAAAAAGGGAACCAAAGCTAGCCAAACACAGAATGAAACCACATGCAAGTAAACAAACAGGAGAATCTATTTTTTCTATAATGTTTCATGTAAAATACAGTTTGGTCTTTCAGCAGTGTGCTTTTTTTAAAACAATAAAGGGCTTCCATGTCTGTATATTACTTAGTCAGGTTTTCTGTAGTGAAAGTGGGGTGGGAAAAGTACAAAGATACAAAGTATCACCTGTCCCTTTCATCTGATATCTTCCTGTTGTGTTTCTGTAACTTTTTTGTAACAGAATCTGTACTATGGATATTTTTTTTTTTTTAAGCTTCAGAATTGATCTAGGGAGGATTAAGCCGTGTGGTTTGGGTTGGATTTTTTTAAGATAGTAGTTGATGAGTGCAATGGATTAAGTACTGTAACTGAACTCTGGCTTCCAATTGTCATCTTACGATTTCCGACATCTCAAGCTAATCCAGTCAAAAGTAGTATTCTGAATTCTTATAGTTCCTGTAGCCATGTGACAGTCTCAGTAGGATCATTCATTCTTCTCTCTTGTTTTTTGGGTTTTGGTGTTTTTTTTGTTTGTTTGTTTTTTCTTTAAATGTTCTGCTCTGCACAGAAAGAAAGTTGAGCTACTAGTCACTGCACTTTTCTTCCCTACCAACAGTACTTTAAATTCTGGTCAAAAAAACATTAGGTGATATGCATCACCTTATTTCTTTGGTTTTACTTGTCTATTAGATTTTATAAGCCAAAGAACTGAATTTTACACAGGCTGCTTTTATTAGTACAGTGGTTTCTTTAGGGATTATTGAGTTACTTGCCTATGTGGAATGCTGTCATAAAATTCTTGTATAGGCTGACTTTCTGACGGAAATAGTGATCTAAACCATGTTAAGTGCCAGACAACAGTATTCTGTAATTTGTTTAAAGTATGCATTTGTCTTGATTTCAACAAAATTACCATTACTTGGTTTAACTCTAATGGTTTACTCTTAACAACAATTTGTTTGTTTGTGTTTTGGGGGGTTGTTTTGGTTTGGGTTTTTTTTTATATTTTTATTATGGCTCTCCTGCTGGCATGGCAAAAAAAAAACAAACACAAACCAACACCTGAACAACAACTAAAAAAGCCACCAAAACGACAACAACAAAACCCATACATACAATGACTTGAAGGAGTCACAATAGTATTTTTCTCCATTTTTCAAGTCAACTGACAACAGAATACAAATTCCACTCCTTAATAAGCTGTTACGTTTTTGAGAAAACGAAAAATAAAAGAGACTAAAGTGAGTAATCTAAGTAGAATAAGTCAGAAAACTGTTTATTGTCAGTTAAGTAGAGCCCTTCAGATCTTTCAAACCTCTGGGACTGGACGGGCTACACCCAAGAGTGCTGAAAGATTTGGCAGACGTGCTCGCCAAGCCATTTTCCATCATTTACATGAAGTCGTGACTAACTGGGGAGGTCCCAATGGACTGGAGGGTGGCAAATATAACACCCATCTACAAGAAAGGCAAAAAGGAGGACCCAGGAAACTATAGACCTGTCAGTCTGACCTCGATACCAGGGAAGGTCATGGAACAGGTGATCTTGAGAGCCACATCATGGACAACTGGGGGATGAGGCCTAGTCAGCATGGGTTTATGAAAGGCAGGTCATGCCTGATGAACCTGATCCCCTTAGATGAGGGAAAGGCTGTGGATATTGTATACCTGGACTTTTGAAAAGCATTCGATACTGTCCCCTATAGAATTCTTGTGGAAAAACTGGCTGCACATGGCCTGGATGAGCATACGATCTGCTGGATCAAGCACTGGCTGGCTGGAAGGTCCCAAAGAGTGGTGCTCAATGG
>JAOQGH010000023.1:46352373-46364778 GCA_025769975.1 Gallinago jamesoni
TGAACATTAGGAAAGAATTTTTCACAGAAAGAGTGGCTGGGCATTGGAATAGGCTGCCCAGGGAGGTGGTTGAGTCACCGTCCCTGGACATGTTTAAGAGCCGTTTAGATGTGGTGTTGGGGGATATGGCGTAGGGGAGAACTTTGTAGAGTAGGGTAGATGGTTGGACTTGATGATCCCAAGGATCTTTTGCAGCTGAAATGATTATATGATTAAGACTGAGTGCTTCCTCCTGCACTGTTAGTACATGCACTTTAAACCCTTCAGGTTGTGGTTGGTTTTTTTTTTTTTTTCTGCCCTGATGGTCTAACTCCACCATGGCTGGGACTCAAAGCACCTGTGCTGTGCTGGTTGTCTGAATTTGGCAGGCTCTTCAGCCATGCCCATGCTGGCCAGCTTTTGCAAAACAAGGCTTTGACCTTTGCTAAGCCACCAAGCGGCCGCTGAACAGTTTTTTAACAGGGTGGCTGCAATTCAGCATGTGCTTGAGCATAAACGGTGTAGAAGACTTGGACAATATGGGCAGACCTGAGCTTCAGAGTGGGCTGCAGCCTTTGGTTTAGCTGCTGCTGTAGATGTACTCAACATGGCTGTTAAGATCCTGCATTTGATAAATTATTGATTTTTTTTTTCTTCAGTTCATGTAATACTTTTAAATATGCAATAGTTGATATGTATCTCAAGAAAATAATAAATATCTTAACTGACTGGCTTTTTTCTTTCTTTTCAAAGGGATGCTGTGATTAAATGCTTCTCATCCTGTCTGGCATAAATTAGAAACGGGAACCACTGCACACTTTAAAAGCCAACTTTTATTCTTCTGTGAATTTTGCTTGGAAAACTATACTTTTCCACTCATAAAATGCCCAGTAACAATCTAGTATTTTCCTTGCCTTTTGCATTGGGGGATTAAATAAATTTTACTAGAAGGAGTTTTTAAAAAAATATGGGTGAACTGTTTGTGTTTACCCTGGAACTTTTAAGCTTTTTTTTTTTTAACAAAAAAGTACATTTAACTATTTTGTGCAAAGTAGTCTTACAACTACCTTGCATCCAATAACAGTTTATTCCCCAGTGGAGGCAAGCCACTAAGATCTGGGTAAGATGCATAAAGATTTAATTAACAGTTCTGTCTAAAACTTTCAATGTGCCGTTTATGTTTGTGTATTATTCATTGTATGCTTTTCCAAAGACAGAGTTTTATAAATGTTGTAAAGATTTGGTAAGTTATAATTAACTGCTCCTTTCAAATGTTTATACGTGTGCCTTATGGAAAAAGCTTAATGAGAATATGTGACAGGTCTGTTTAAAGCTTGTTGGATTTTATTAAAAAGATATATTTTAAACAGGGTTGTTGTTTTTTTTTTACTTAATACTTTTAACTAAAAGAACTCATGGCTAATGTATAAATGAGATTTGTAAAATAAATCAGTTTTAAAGCTGCCTAAACTATTTTTTTTTAGGAATTAGTTATAGAGGGCTGATTTTCAACATTACACTTGAATAAGTATGAAAATATAGTAAAAAGTGGGATATGTGTATGACTATATCCAAATTTGTTTGTAAAATTTGCAGAAAACTTTAAAACTTCTTTTAGTATTTAGACCAACTGATCATTCTGAATTAAATTGATAAGGGATTGAAGTTAAATACTCTAATACTCATTTCTAGTTTGGTGGGAGGGTTTTTTGTTTTGTTTGGGGTTTGGGTTTTTTTTTTTTCTGCAACTAAGCTATTCAGTTATTCAGGAGCAAAGTTAAATCCTTAATGTTCGGCTGATACTATATTATGGGAGGTTATTTTTAGCTCAAGATGGATGTGCTTGATTACCTGCATTTTAAAGCCTGGTTGTTTTGGATTATTTTTTTTTTTTTCTGCTAATGCACAAACAGGAGGAGGAATGAATTGGAAAAGATGTGAGCAGCTGAGTTGGGAAGGGGGAAAAACCCCAGTCTTTTAGTATTCAGAGTTCAGGCTAAAGAGATGAATTGCACTATGTTCCTGTTAAATCTCAATATATGTTGCACAAAATAGCAACATCTGGTGGGGGGCTGTATAAAGAATGATGGCATGATTTTCATGGAATCATGGAATTGTCAGAGTTGGAAGGGACCTCTAGAGACCATCTAGTCCAACTCCCCTGCCAAAGCAGGATTGCCCAGAGCACATCACTCAGGACTGCATCCAGGTGGGTCCTGAAGGTCTCCAGAGAAGGGGACTCCACGACCTCCCTGGGCAGGCTGTTCCAGGGCTCTGTCACCCTCACTGTAAAGAAGTTCTTCCTCGTATATGAATGGATTCTGCAACTAAACTGCCAACCAAGCCTCACCTTTTAACTCATTATTAACAATAAATTGCCAGTGAGGTGTCCTTCCTGCTGGTGGTAGGGGACCAGCTAGTCTCAACCCTACAGCAGGCTCCTGGGCTGGTCGGTGCTGGGTGGTGTAGTGACAGCCTCTCCAGCTCTGCCTGTCACACACAGCCCTTGGAAGCTGGTGGACCCTTGAGTGAATTTGCAGTTCCCTTTAGTTTTCAGTTTGCATTGAAGATGAGCTAATACATGCGTAGGTAGTGATGGATGTCATCCTGGAAACGAGCATCAATGCCCCTTCCCCAGCTGCTGTTTCCTCTTGGGGCACTGGCTGTGACTGTCACTGGGGAAATCCAATCCCACTGGTGGGTGCTTCAGGACCAGGCAGTTGTTTGCTCCAGAGTTGGCTTTTCCCATCAACCTCCGCTGCTGGTCCACAATCCCCCTTCGCAACAATCTTTAATTAGAATGGCATTAGTCATTCTGTCTGATTATTTATTTATTTATGCACTATGGTAAATAACGAAGTTAACACTCATCAGTTAGCGCTTACTGTTAGAACACCAGAACAGAAAGGGTTCAAGAACTGATGTCCAAAAATTCCATGTGCTGGTATGCTTCTGTATGCACTTACGTCAGTGATATCATCTGCTTTCTTTTTAAGTTTTCAGAAGAGAAAAATGAACGGTTCACCTGCACACAGAGCACACACGCTGACTTCTTTCATCAGCATCTTTTGCTCCTTCACATCCAGTCTCTGTTTGGTGTGTATGAATATTCCAAAAGTTCACAGCTGATGCATCCTCATTGTGTGATACCCGTTTTTGACAGACTAAAGCCATAGTTGTGGAGATCTCTGTCCCTGTGGATCGCATACACCTTACCCATCTTTTGATAAAATTCTGGTACCCTAATTAAGAAAGTACTTTGAAATTAAATCTATAGAAATTATATGCCAGACTTTTTAGACAAAATTTTGGAGTGGTAGTAATCTTGGATTCCTAGGAAATACATGCTTAGTTGTTACTACCCTTCACCTCTGTTATTGTTTAGGGTACTTTAAAAGTTAGGAAATGACTGCTGCCTTCCTCCTCAAAAAAACCTGTGAGTGCTGAGCAACCTGCTTTGCCTCCATGATGGGAGGAACTGAGGCTAGGAAGAAGGATCTCGGGAGCAGGGTCTTCGTTACCAAGTAAGGCTCCTCTTGTCCTCAAAGGGGCTGGTGTATTTTGGAATTTGGCGTAGGTGGGAGTCAGCTCTAGGTGTTGGGGGGGCTGGCAGCGCTCTGCTCCTCTGCCTGCCCTCACTCAAGCGGTCGGGGAGCTCAAAATGGCATCAGTGTTTTGGAGATGGCGTGAGGATGCTGGTTTAACGTGACGTTAAAAGCCGCCCTTTGGGAGGAATTCCAGAGGGGCCGTGACCGCCCCGCGGGTCTGGCGTGACCCGGCCAGCCGACGTGCGTGAAAAGGCGGTGGCCGGTCCCCGCCCGCCCGCCCGCCCACCCACCCCGCGTCGGAGAAGGCTGTTCCCGGGGCGGGCGAAGGGCGGGAAGAGGGGCGGGTTGTCGAGAGGGAAAAGCGGCGGCTGTCGGGGCGGACGGGACCCACACCCCGCGCTGCCGCCGCCGCCGCCGGCCGGGGGGGCTCCTCGCCCGCCTCCCGCCATGGGGCTGCAGCCCCGCCGCGCCGCGGGGCCCTGCCCGCCGCCCACGGGGAGATGCGCCGCCCTCCCCGGACCGCGCACCGCCGCTGCCTGGGCCCGCAGCGAGGAGCCGGAGGGAGCTCCCGGCCGCACCGTCTCCCTGCCGCCCATCCTGCCCGCCGCCGCCGCCGCTTCGCCCGTCGCCGCCCGGGCGCTGCCCAAGAAGGCGGCGGCGGCGGCGGCGGCCCCCAAGAAGGCAGCGCCTCGTCCCGCGGAGGAGAAGGCGCCGAGGAAGGCGCGGGGGGCGCCCCCGGAGCGGGCGGGTCCCCTCTCCAGCTCCTGGCCTTGCTCCTCCCTGCAGCGGCCGCCGCCGCGGAGACCGGCGGCCGAGCGGGGGTCGCGGCCGCAGCCCGCCCCGCCGCAGCCGCGGGGCCGCCCGGGGGCGGCGGGGACGAGCAGCCGCTCCTGCGAGAGCCTCGGCGGGGCGGCGGGGGAGACGGCGCTGCGCTTCTCGCTGAGCTTGCCCCCGGAGGCCGTCCGGCTGCTCCAACGCCGCAGCCTGGAGCGGCAGCGGGGGCAGCCCGGTCCCGGTCCCGGCCCCGGCGGGAGGGCGGCTCCGACCCCCGGGCGGCGCGGCGGGAGGGCGGGCGGCGGCGGCGACCTGCGCGCCCTGCTGAAGATCTCGCTGCTCAACGACCGGCACCGCTACGACGACGAGGAGTACGAGGAGGAGGAGGAGGGGGCGGCGGCGGGCGCGGACGAGGGGCTGGTGCGAAAATGCACCGAGTGGCTGCGCGGGGTGGAGAGCGCGGCCGGCCGCGACCGCACCGACCGGCTGGAGACTCTCCCGCACCTCGGCACCCTCTGAGCCACCGCGGGAGCGGCCCGGCCCCGTCCCGCTCTCCCTGGCCGCGGTGTCCTCCGCGGCGCCGTCCGTGCCGGGGGAGCCCCAGCGGGTGAGGGGGGCAGCGGCCCCGGAGCCGACCCGCCGGGGCGAGGGACAAAGGAGCGGCGCCGGCCTCCGCCTCCCCGGTGCCCGGGTGCTGGGGGCGAGAGGAGCCGGCTGTGGGCGTCCGCTCTCCTCCGCCGTTGTTTTGTTTTGTTTTGTTTTTTTTTAAGACTCGCGACTACTTTGTAAGATGTGCGTAATGATTTTGTATATTTGTACATAAAAGTTCATTTTTATTTATTTGAATAAACGACTCAACTTTCGTGTTGCAATCGCCTTTAGCGCCTTAGTAGCTGCGGGTTGGGCTGTTCCCCAGCTGTCTGGGGCGGCGGGGCTGTGGGTACCGGCTGTCTGGGTGTCCCCGGGATAGGAATGGCGGGCGATAACAGTACAGAGGGAGCGTGCGGTTCAAATATTAGCTCGTTTGGGATGGCTGCCGCTCCAGCCGCCCGCAGCTCGGCTCCAAACAAAACCCTGCGCCGCTGGAGCCGGAGGATGCTCAGCGCCGGGGGCTCGGGCAAACCGAACGGGAGCCGGTGGTGCGGCGGCTGCCGGCGGGATAACGGGCAGATGGCGGCGGGGAGCAGCCCTGTCGGGGGGAGCCCCGGACAATGGGAGGATTGGGGCGGGCAGAGGCTGCTCCGCTCCGTTGCGCCCGGGGCCGCGTCTGCGCCGGTGAACGGGAGAGGAGAGACTGGGTCTGTGGGCGGACTGGGTGATTCCCCCCCGCTCCCAGGCTGTAATTCAGACGCATCCGACCTTTCGAGCTGTACGAAAGCGTACGAGGTGGAGGAGGGCGGGAGAGAGGGAGGGAGGGAGGGAGGGAGGGAGGAAGGCAGCAGCATCCTTTGTCAGCGTCCCCCGGCGGGTCCCCGGCCTCCCGCCCCCGGTACGCGCTGCAGCCCCTTCCCCCCTCTCCCCCCCGGCTCCAGGCTGTGGCCGTACCCGGTGCTCATCAGAGCTATGTGTTGGCAGAGGCGAGGAGGGGGTGGGAAAGGCTAAACGTATAAAAAAATTACCGGTGGAAAGGAAAAGATGAGTCTTAACAGGCTTACGGTTGTCGTCTCGGCCGCTTATTGCCCTGATCCAGCTTCTCCGAACAAAACAATGACTAAATGTTTACTGTGCTGTGGTGAACATTTTGCAAATGAATGTTTGAGCACGTAGGAACATGAAGTTGAATTTACCCGGCAGAGTAAAACAGTTTAGTGCCACAAACTGGGGATTATACGATTCGTGTAGATGTCTCTTGTTCACACCAAATGGTGTCTGCGTTGACTGTTCTCTCAAGTCATGGGAGATAAACCTTTCTATAGACTAGTTGCATAATGTAGTGATGTGCTACATTTTGTGTAGTATTCCCTTTTCCTCCAGGTTTGTTCAAACACTTTTTTTTTCCATTTTTTCCCTTGAAACTTCAGGAGCGACAGGGGACATGCTTTGAGAAAATATTTATTTATTAAATGCATTGATACAGGCATTGAAAAAAATAACATACCCATATAATACAGATGTAAAATAGCAATGCTCAAAGGCCAGAGAGAAAAGCATGGAGAATGGAGCATGACAGCATGAGAATATACAGACAGTAATTTTATTTCATTTATTAAAAAAAAAAAAGCGATTGTGGAGAGTAATTTGTAGTGCTAGCTATGAAACACATGCAAATTCATATAATTTTAATTGAGTTTGCATGTTCTGCCGAATTCATGAATTTTCAGTAATATCTTAAAGCAAATTTGCCTTAACATTTGCAAATTTCTTGCCAGATTTGATTTATGCTGGATTGATATCAGACCCACTCTGGTGTTTCCCTTTTCCGCCAGCAATGAGGAAAAGAGTATTAGTTGAGCTGTAGCTGAGTTCTTCTCTTGTTGTCTCTTTTGGGAATGTTTATAAATGAGCATCCTGGATCCTCAAAAATGTTCCTCAAAACTGCTCCATGCTTTCACAGTGACTATAATCAGTATCTCCAATTGTAACAAAAAGTGATTCACTCATTAAGGGCTGAGGGATCATAAAGCTTGCTTGTGAGGCTGAAAGCTGCTTTGTTCCGAGTCTGAAGTGCGGCAGAAAATTCGATAAATTTGAATGCACAACAGCAGCAAATAAAACATGACTTGGGGAAAAAAAAAAAACAAAAAAGAAGGGGACTGCCAAGTCTGACAAAAAAGAAACCTGCACAAAGTACACGAGAGATGAATTTGAGAATTCAGGAACTGCCTGGATAGATTTTTTTCCTAAAGAATTAATTTGACCAAAGCTACCCAGAGATCATGCAGCTACGGTCTTTTGTGTTACATAAGTCGTTGTACATGGTAATTGGAAATGGGCCTGAGATGGCCTCATCCTGAGACAATGATACGCAGTCCTGATTTTGGGCTGGGTGTTAAGAGCCACTGGGGTCTCTGGAGTCTGCTCGGAACCATACCTCCTTCACTGAACCTTAACATCAAGATTTATTGTTTTCAGTATTCGCTATCCTTTCTGCTGTCTTTTAGCGATAAATGATGACCCTAGCATTCTGAATACTTTAATCTGAAATGCCCATAAATCTTACAAGTGCTATTAGAAAAGACAGAGAAAGTTCCTTCCTACATACTAAAGTAACTTCTGTTAATTTTGCATGTAGCTTGCCTCTCTATAAAAAGAAAACTGGTGGATTCTAGTATCTAAAAATTGTAGGTAAATTAAACATAATCAAATGGCTTATTTACTTTATTAATATGAGGTATAATAGATGTTTGAGCGCAGTGGAAGGCTTCGACAGATAAAAATGCTGGTGGAGATTCAGGCATCAGTGAAAACCCTCAAATAAGTCATTGCATTTGTCTTATGTAAGTAGAGCCATTCCTCTGTACTAGTGAACAGATTAGATATGTTCAGGATTACTTTTCAGGTGGCATAGATCTGGTTTTGCCATAAGAACCAACAAGCAGCCTGGAAGTCACTACATTTGCTTTTTACAGTATATTAATTGCTTTCAAAGTGCCTCAGCCCAAGCCTCCCACCCATAACCCTTTTAGCTGCTAAAAGAGAGTTATGAGCAGCTGGTGCCGTGGATGCTTAAAATAATCAATACTTGCTTCAGGGTAGACAGCTTCCCTTCTTCCTCCAAACACATCAATATGACTTACAGTGGAAAAAGAAAAAAAAAAAAAAACACCACATATTCTGTCTCTCTCTTTTTTAGTTTTTTTTTTTTTTTTCTTAGGTGTAGCTGGTAATGGTGTTGGCTTTACTGCTTTTTCTGGGCAAGCCTGGAGAAGCCGGACAGAGGCGAAGCCCGTGTTTCTCTCACCAAACAGCCCCAGCCCTGTGCATCGCTGAGTTTGCTCTCAGGTTCCAGCCAGAATCTCAACTTCCCCACCCCATCCCTGACACGACACAGCGTCATCCTTCCTCTTCAGGTTGAGGGCAGAGCCTGTTGTTGCCCAGCTGCTCCGTCCTTTCACGCACCAGAACACTCGCAGAGGCCAGACAGGCGGTATTCCCGGCGAGCTGCTGTCACACAGCCCTGCCGCAGGTGGCTGGTGGGCTAGCGTCGGGCCACTGCTCTCCTGGGCAGGGGGAGGGAGGGTGTCTGGCGTGGTAGTGTCTGTCCGTCCGACTGTTGTGGGCAGGAACTCACCTCTCACCTTCCAGCTGGGGAGTGGTGCCTTTGTTTTTGTGGGTTGTTTTCATCAGGTACTTAAAGGCACCTTCTGTTTCCTCTCTTAAGAAAAGCCTCTCCTAAGAGGTGGTTTTGTAAAGAGAGGAAGAGCTTTTGGGAAGGTTTGGTGCCTTGATACTGCCTGAAAGAGACAACAGCGTTTTGTCCAGCCTGGTTCCAGCAGCGTGTGAGCTCCCAGCCAGCATCTCTGTAACAGGGCGAGCTACTGTAACAGCTACTGCCGCTCAGAACCTGGCCTCCAAGAGAGACACAGAATTATAGACTCTTCTAGGTTGGGAGGGACCTTTAAGATCGTTCAGTCCAACCATTAACCTAGCACTGCCAAAACTACCACTAAACCGTGTCCCTCAGCACCATGTCTACGTGTCTTTTAAATGCCTCCAGGGATGGTGACTCCACCACTTCCCTGGGCAGCCTGTTCATGTGTTTGATAACCCTTTTAGTGAAGAAATCTTTCCTAATATCCATCCTAAACCTCTCCTTGAGATCATTTCCTCTTGTCCTATTGCCTGTTACTAGGGAGAAGAGATGGCTGCCCGCCTCACTACAGCCTCCTTTCAGGTAGTTGTAGAGAGGGATAAGGTCTCCTCTCAGCCTCCTTTTCTCCAGGCTGAACAACCCCAGTTCCCTCAGCTGCTCCTCATAAGACTTGCGCTCTAGACCCTTCACCAGCTTCATTGCCCGTCTCTGGACACAGTGCAACGCCTCAAAGTGCTGAATGAATGGTTCTTTTCCCTTCCCAGGGAGGAAAGCCTGAAGCAATATTCTCTCAAAATAGTGCTGGTAGTTTGTTATTCATAGACATAAGGAAAAAAAAATATTCACTGAAAGGGTTGTCAAGCATCAAGCATTGGAACAGGCTGCCCAGAGAAGTGGTTGAGTCACCATCTCTGGAGGTATTTAAAAGACATGTAGACATGGTGCTGAGGGACATGGTTTAGTGGTAACTTGGCAGTGCTGGGTTAACAGCTGGACTTGATCTTAAAGGTCTCTTCCCACCATAATGATTCTATGCTGTGATTCTGTGATGCTCTCACAGCTTCTGAGAGTATGGGGAAAACACTGGGACCTGAATGACTACCCATATGAGTGACTACCTGAACGATTGTCCTTAGCAGGGCTCCTTGAACTGGTGGGCTCCAGTCTGGATGTCCACCCAGCTTGGGGAGCAAGGCAGAGAATTGATGTGTGTTGCAGATTAAATATTTGGCACGGTTACAATTTAGAAGCAATTCAAGATTTAATAATGGTTTGAGGTGGATCAAAAGGTTGAATTTCACAGCACTTAATCATTAACCAATTTAAGGATCAAGAATGTGATTCAGTAGATTATGTTATAACTAAAACAGCAACTTAATTACAGATTCAAGAATATAAGATTCACATTAATTTATTACAAGGTATCCTGAATCAAAATCTATGTATGTGGCACTACAGGGCATGCTCTTGTGCCTGAGATTGTTGGTTGTGGTGATTGTTGTGGTGATGGGGTCTTGGTTTTTTTTTGTTTGGTGTTATGTGCTGGGGGTTTTTTTTGTTTGTTTGGGGTTTTTTTTTGTGGTTGGACTCAATGATTTTGAAGGTCCCTTCCAACCATGAAGATTCTGTGATTCTGTGATAAACACAAAACATGCAAACACACACCATCCAAGGAGTCGCACACACCCCACCTGAGTCTTTAACTGGTAGGACTGGAGTCCCATCGCAGCAGGCGACTCCAGTGAGCCAAGGGGTGTTTCTTTCGACTCCTCACACACACAGGTGGACAGCAACATTTGGATCCAGTGAAATATATAGACACCCACACTCATGAGGGCAAATGTGCATATTCAAACACATAGATAGGTAGAGAGGTGGATGGAAGAGGCTGGAGTATAGTTAAAATTTCCCCCTTCTTGAGTTCAGAGTAAGTACACACAATGCATCAGCATTCCTCAGTGGGTGATAATTGAGCCTCAAGAAGTTTGACTTCGCCCTAGCCCTTCATCAGCTTTGTCAGCAGATGATCTTTAAACTACCCGAGAGACATCCCAACTCAGGGGAGATGCTGGTCACAGCCCACCGCAACCCAGGAGAGCTCAAAGGATCTGGCTTAGAGCTGCTATTTATAGATAACTCACTGGGTATTTCAGCCCAACTCAGGCAGTGAAATATTCTAGTATTTTCCACCAGTTGTGCAAGCCCAGAACTTGCTAGGTTTTGAAGTTCAGGTATCATCCCCTTTGGGCCACAATCCAGGTAAGGGGTGTACGAGGCTGTCAGGGAGTAATCAATTGCCATTAGCATTCCCAAGCGATGGGAGAAGCAGGAACCAGGTATGTTAAGAAGGTGTCCTAACCTTCTGGTCCATTGCCTTTCACAATTCACACCTGACTTATGTTAGGTGGGTATGCGGCCCAGGTGGGAGGGGAATTGAGCCAAGAACCAAGTGGCCTGTGAGTTACACCACCAGAATGAGGTGTGGGTTAGGGAGAAGCTGGTTCCCAGTGATAACGGTAAGATGAGTGCATAGATGATGAAATAAGGACTTTTAACATGTTTTAATTGTATTAAGAGAGTTGTTAAAGGAAGGACACTATTTTAAGTAATTATTTTTCTCTTTCTTGCAATGTATGATGAAGGTTTGAGAGCTCTGGAATGGCTTAAGCTTTTCTTTATTGTTCTGTTTTTATAAGATTGAAGGTATCAAAAATATCCAATCTGTGTTTCGCAGTAAGGTGTCCTAAGGTAACGACCTTAGGTCATTCTTACTGGGAGAGATCACACCTTGGGTGGAAATGCTAGGTGTAATAAAAAATCTTTAAGCATGATTTTGGCTCCCCAGATTAATGTCACATTGAGGTTCAGTGAACTGTCGAGTGAGGGTTAACTGATGTTCAGCTTTCAGTGCTCTGACTGAAGGAATGTTATTATCACACTTTTGAGTGCTGGTGAAAGCTGAGCTTTGAATAAAAAAGAAAAAAAATGCTCATAATCAAGCATAAAAATAAATTAGCATGGAAGCTATTAGCTTCCCAGCAATTGGCAGAGAAGAGAGCAACTTGTAGTAATTGGTGATGTTCTGATTTATTTTTTTTTTTTTCAGCGTTCATTTGGCTGCCTGAGTTCCACCTGCCAGTGCAGTGCCAACAGCCCATCACACACACACGGCGGGGGGGGGGGGGGATGGTTGGCAGCATTTTCTTTGCCAGGGCATTTTCTGAATGGCAAAACCCGAGTGGGAACAACGCAAAGTGACAAAACTCTCCGTGCTTTAAACAAAATACTACCGGAGGCTCTCTATGACTAAAGCAGAGGTCGGAGCAGATGAAAGCAAGGTTCTCAGGGAGAGGTGCGTGAGGCACCTGATAGCAATTAACAAGAAAAAAAAAAAACCCCAAAGTCATTAGGCGTTCCCGAGGGGCCGGAGCGGGGGAGGTTCTGCGGCGGCTGGGGTGTCGCCTTCCCCCCGGGCGGCAGAAACACGCGTGGTGGCTCCGCATCGTTCCCGCTGCCTCCCCGCGGCGGCCCGGCTCGGGAGCGGGGGCCGGCGCTCGGGGCCGGCTGGTGGCCCAGGACCCCGGGCGAGTGAGAGGTCGCGAAAACCCCTTGGAAGGGCGGCCGAGGTGGGATCTGCGGCGGGGCTGCTCTCCCCCCACGCTTGTTGGGGTCTGGTCCGTCTGCGCTCCTCCCCTCGGCAGAGCAGCGGGGAAAGGCACGGCGTGTCCTCCAGCCCCGGGGGGGGGGCTACCGGTTTCGTTGCAGGAGCACAAGCCTTACGAGGAGAGGCTGAGGGAGCTGGGGTTGTTCAGTCTGGGGAAGAGGAGACTGAGGGGAGACCTCATCGCTCTC
>JAOQGH010000023.1:46364878-46377009 GCA_025769975.1 Gallinago jamesoni
TTATCAGACATTGGAATGGGCTGCCCAGGGAGGTGGTTGAGGCACCATCCCTGGAGGTATTCAAGAGACGAGTTGACTTGGTGCTCAGGGATATGGATTGATGTTGGGTGGTGTTTCGGGTGGTGTGGGTGGTGGTGGGTTTGGTTTTGGGTTTGTTTTTTTGTTTTTTTTATTGGTTGGACTAAATGATCTTAAAAGGTCCCTTCCAACCTAGGTGATTCTGTGATTCTGTGAAACAGGTAACAGTGCTCAATAAGAAGCTGTGGCTTTACTTTTTTCTTCTTTTTCTTCTTTTTTTTTTCTTTTTCTCGATCGTTGTTGTTAAAACACAATACCTATTGTAATTACAGTTGCATTCTTTGAAAACATTTTTGTTTCCTGCCCAGTGTCTGAGGGTCTCAATAGAGATCAGCCCATTTTAATAGGTGCTCACGTAATGCAGTCCTCTTTTTTTTTTCTCTCTCCCCTGTGGCAACCACTATTATAACTTTTCATATAATTCCTCATAACAAGTTCAACCCATCCCCCCTTTCTCCCCACCCCTGCAGTATGAAGTTCGACAGCAAAGAAAAAGAGAGTAAGCAGTTGAATAAATTTTTCTGGGAAGCTGTTGTATGGGACTATATGTCGTTAGGATTTATTTTTTTTACCCCTGTGTGAAGTGCTGAGCAGGTTTTGAGGGTGAAATTCATGACTCTGATTGCGGGCTGTCTCACATCTCTCACACTTCACATCAGTTTGCAATGACTAAAATCTCTCCTCAGGACAGGCACAAATGCTATACAAATGTCATTAAACAGGAACACTGGGATGCCCTGGTGTTAAGTACTTGTTATGAAGATATTTTCTACTCGTCGCCCTATTCAACCATTTATTTGTTCCATGGGAGAATGAATTTTTTTCATTCCATAGGTAGTCACTGAGATAATTTTAACTTTGAGGAAAATGTTGTGTGCAGACTTTATGGAGGTTGTCTTAGGGTAGAATAATCTGGCTTTGGTGGATGTGTCTGGAAGTTAATACACAAGATGCCATTAGTAAGTGATTAATTTAAATTACAAATAGAAGAAAAATACTAATCCACCACTTTCTATCTCGTGGCTTCCTATTTTTTCCCCACTTTGACAGAAGCTTAATGTAAGCTCGGTGGGAATAGTCTGACCCAGATACTGTTAGTGATTACCATGATATCTTTAATTTAAAAGTGGCAATATTGCAGGGAGCAATTACTGTGAAATAGCAAATACTGAATTCATATTGATGCTTACAATACCTTTTGGACTGGTTTTTGGTCCCTGGCATGTTTGGAAAGGCTTATTGTGCAAGGTGTAGCATTCACATCCGCGTTGCTAACCTTGTTATGGGTGGTACCGACAGTTTACTGTTGGGAGGCATCTTTTTTATTTTCTTTTTCTGGTGTTTTTATGAAGTATGTCTCTACGGTGCTTTTCTCCAATACCCAAGGGAAATGCCTTGCTGCAAAGTCAAGATTAACCACTTTCTGATGGTTTTTTTCTGCATTTACTTACAGCAATATGGCAAAATAATCTCTAGTTTGTATACGAGCAAGAGTTTAAAATCCTGTGGTTTGTGGATTACTTGGAATCTGCAGGTTACTTCTGAGGCTTTTATTAAATTTCTGGAAGTGTGTCAATGGCACATGGGCTTAAACCTGGTGAACTCTACCTCCACTTCTAAAAGTGATTTTAAGAAATGCTGAAAGCTACGGGAATACACATGACAAAGGCATAGCTGTCAAAACTACAGACCTCATGGGGCAAAGCAGAAAGAAAAACGGGTAGTGTAAGGCAGTATTGGAGTGGAAGTAGAATTCTGGACTGCAAAATGTTATCTGCCAAATGACTCTGTCTGAATGAGCAACTGAAGAAATGTTGTGCTAAGACCCTTTTGTAACATTTCAAGTTAGAAAGGCTAAAACGTACCTTTCTTCTGAGTTTGAAGAGCTGATCTATTTTATTAATCTTTTCTTTTCAGGAGGGGGGTGTGTGAGGTGTGAAGTTCTGTTATTTTTCTTTTCTTTTCCAAACTTCAGAATGATGAATCTGAAACCAACTTTTCAGGAAAAATCACTAACCTCTGGTGGATGAGTACTGACTGTAAGCAGAACAGGGGGAGCATAGCACACCTGGTCTGCGGACAGCTGTGCCACCTCTGGCTGATCCCCAGCTGTGGCAGAGCTCCCCCCTGGGCTCAGCAGGCTGAGCTGTTTAACCTGCCAGCTCCCTAAGCCATCGCATCCAGTGAGCTTGGCTGGCCCTGGCTGGGGACCGTGGCTCATCTGGTTTGCTTTGACTGACCAGATGAGCCACAAGAGCTTCTGCAAGTGGCTGGGTCATGGATGGAAATAACTCATTTTGCTACAAATCTCCTGTGTGCACCCAGTAGGACTGAACACTTACATTGTTGCATTGTTGCATTGTCCGCCTCAAGAGTTTACTCTGGGTTTCATATTTTTTGGAGGGCCTTTAACCATTGCTACTTGGAAGCAAATGAAGACAGCAGAGGTGTTGTCAACAGCCTATTTCCATTGCCTCTTGGATGAGGTCACATGAAAAGTGGGATTCCAGCCCCCCTGACACTCACTAATGTGCCTACGTTGACTGTTTGAGTTGTTTCCAAGGGAAACGGCAGTGAGCGGTCCTTGCTCTCACCATTGCCTGGCTACTGCTACACAGCAAAGGGTTTCAGTTTTCCTTGAGAATCAAACAGGGTGGGTCATTGGTGCCTCTTTTTTCCTTTGAGTGGAAAAAAAAATATTTTGTTTGCGAGATCATATCTTAAGGTCTCTGGTGTTTATACCTCATTCATAGCTCTGCAATTTATCCCCAGTTAATATAACAACAAAGTTAATAGAACAACCTTTGTTTTGATTCTCTGAATGATTCACCATCCCCCTTTGTGGCTGTTTTTGTTCAAAAATAAAGAGTGGGGAAGAGAGTATATTCTAAGTACAAAGGGAGAAGATAAAAGCATCAGTCTGTCTCTGTACCTCCTACGTAATATTGCCATAGTAACGAGGAGCTGAATGCGGCTGTTCATCACTGGATGCCAAGGTAAAGCAGACACTCTTATTCAAAAGAATATTAGTAAAATACAGATTATTTTTTTTAAGGTGTCAATAAGAAATTAGAAAAAAATGATCTGCCTTACATAGCACCCTGTAAGCTAATAATAAAGTGCCACTTTGAAAGAAGATAGGGCAATTAAGACATTTAGCAAACATTTATAATGCTGTAAATCAGAGCGTTTTATCTTCTGCACAAAGCCATGCTGAGTTGTGCAGTCACAGATAATATATTCTGACATTAAATTTACATGAGGTGAACAGCTTTTTTTTTTTTTTTTTTCCCCTCCTGTCTAATATATTTCTGGTGTGGTAGTTGGCTGGAGCTATTGGCAAATATTTGTACTTCAGCATAGCCTGGCTATACTCTAATCCAGATTAAACTATAAGTGGGTAAAGTATTTTGTGTGTTTAGGACTGCATGGTGTCTGGTAGATCCTGGTTGTGGCACTTGGAGGCACGGACTCCGCTAAGTGGTGAAGCGAAGACGTTTATTGTTTGACTTTTCCAGCATATATCGTTTCTGTCTGTTGATCACGTGTTGTGCTCTTTACACAGACAGGTTACAAATGGATGTCCATACACCGTTGTGAGCAATACAATTGGCTACATTTCAATGTTTATCCCACCTAGCTAACCAAAACACTACTATTTCGGTACACTGTTTTCTGTCTCAAAACACACACACATCAACATATAAGGACATTGTTTTACTGATCTCAAGGCCTCCGTCCCATCAACACAAGAACACCTGCCAGGCTCTCGCTCAGCAATGCCTCTCCAACTTTCTCATTCCCACAAGTCCCCCTTCTTTATTTCCTAACAAAGCAACAGCTAGTGTTTTGTTAATCAGGCACTGCACACATTGTAACAACCAGGGAATGCGGATCATAATACACAGAAAGATGATGATACAGAAAAGCACAATTTGTAAGGCTGATTACATCTAACCAGTTAAGCCTCAATCACAAAAGAGACAATCAGTTTCCCCTTCTTGCTTCAAGAGTCCTCCATCCAGATAGGACCTGCTGCCCTTTACAGGGTGGGACAGTAGATCAGAGACTGCTAAAATCAGCAGGGCATGCCTTCTCCCTCTGGCTGTCATGCTTTGTAGGAACAGGAGTGCTGATCCTGGATAAGTTCCTAATTTGTGAGAAACACCAGCTCACGCTTAGAATTTTTAAAGAGAGCGAAGTCGTCAAAGCAAAGATTAAAAATTTATTGTACGAAACAGCGCTGAATCGGTGCATCTCAAAACAGATCTTTTAGCTTTTAAGTATTTGTATCCTACCCCCTTTGTTCTATGCTATGTACATCATGCTTATCTCTTAGTGAAGACAGTCCACATTCAGTCCTTCTGACTCAAATGTTGTCAGTACGGACGAACACACCTCGCTGGAATCCACTGTGGTCACCGCTGCTTCTCAGCGCACAGTCCTTGCTGCCGCGCTGCGAGTGCTGGTGTTATTTTTTTTTTTTAACCATTAAACCACCTCCAGAGAGAATGAAATTCTGGTCCAGGTGTGTGGGGGGGGTAAAAATATGTACCTTGGAAATTTCAGAGGAAACAGTGCAAGTTTGATTGCTCTCAAGAGGAACATTTGAAGGATAGAAAGTGCACTCATGTCAGTGTACTATTGCTAGTGTAATGTACTGGTAGTATTGTAACTTCTCTGTGCTTTGCAGCAAGAATTTGACACTTATCTTGTTGCATTTCTGCATCTAGTAACGGCTTTCAATTTTTTTTCTTTTTGGAAAGTCTTCTGCATTTGACTAAATGATGGTCCTAACGGAAATATCTTACTCTGCACATACTCTCAAAGGACTTTTTAATTTGTAAGTTGGTGTTTTTTTGGTTGTGTGTTTTTTTTTTTTTTTTTCTTCTTGAAGGCTTTTTCTGCCTGCAGTGTGTTTAAAATGTAGGCTTGAAGCGTGGAGCAGAACTTTGCTAGAGCTGCGGCTACCTCCTGGGACAAGGAGGTAGAAGTGGCTACTGAAACAGCTTTTCCCACTGCCTCCCACCCCCTCAAGTGCTCTCTGCCAGCCTCTCATAGAATCATAGAATGGTTTGGGTTGGAAGGGACCTTCTAGATCATCTAGTTCCAACCCCCCTGCCTTGGGCGGGGACACCTTCCACTAGACCAGGTTGCTCAAAGCCCCATCCAGCCTGGTCTTGGGGTTAAAACACAACAAGAACAAGAGCTGGAGGCAACAGGTCTGGGGAAAGTGATCTGTCCTCAGAACAGGACACTCAGAACTTTCACATTTCCTGCCTGGGACAACAATAAAGATTCAGGTCAGATCCAGGCTGAAGGGATGGAAAGACTCAGCCAGGAGAAATGATGGCTGGAGACTCGCTCTTGGACCTGACAGAAGCAGGGTCTGAGTTGAGAGTGCTGCCAAACCCTTCTGAAACCCAAGTGTAAATGATCTGTCCACAGTCCTCTTTTGTTTGACTTGGGTAGCGGATGACAAATAGGCTCTATGGATAAACCCTTTGCTCAGCTCTGTGCTGCACCCAGACAGTCCCACCCATGCTGGCAGCTGGTGGGGCAGGCAAGGTGACACAGGGTGCCATTTCTTTGAGAAGGCAGGAGAAAGGTTGACACTCGCTTCTTCCTCTTTGAAAAAACGGTGTCATCCACGTGCATGCCGTGGTTGTGGGGTCAAGCCCACTAAAGTTAGGCATGAAGTAATTCATCCCTCCCCCTTTATTTATATGCACATATAGGCTTTTTATAAATAATCTCAACATCGCTAACTGCTTAGGATTTGCCATTCCTCATGCAGCCCAGTTGTGGAGTTTGCTGTGCCTTGCAGTGGTGGGTTTTACAACAGCTCCCTGCGTTGGAGACTGGAAAATGCTGGAACCTGCCTAATTATGCAGCCTCTTGCGTTGCACGTTGACGTGTTACGTTTGATGTTGACCAAGTTGCCTGGTAAAAGGCTGGCGAACCCAGGCTTTTGCCTTCTGAACATGTTAATGTGGGCTTTCTTACATTTCATCTGCTGTGGAGTCTGTGTGTAGGAAGGGAACAAATAAAGATCATGTAAGTTGGTCTCTTTTCACAGTTTGAGCTGTTGTCTGGAGGGTAATTTTATTGCTTGTCTGTAAGTAGTAAATACCTTTTTTTTTTTTTTTTTTTCTTCCGTGAAACTGTGTACTGTCTGACCTGTGGAGCTCCAGTTTCCAAAGGAGCTCTTAAGTTTTCATGGGTAGTTTTGTGGCAGAGCTGGGGGGGGTGGGGGGGGAACTGCATGTTCGTGTGGAGGTAGGAAACCAGGATTTGGAAGGGGAGAAATTTGTTTGTGTGTTACTCTTTCTTGTCAGATTAGTGCAATTAAAACAAAAAGCACATAGTTTTAGAACCAAATGAAAAGCGGGGTTCCTCTCTGCCTGGTCCATGCCCTTTTCTGAGGGAAGAGTGTTCATCTTCATGTGCATCTTCTTTTCCTTGTCTAGTAGGCTTGGAAGAGAAGTAAAATACTCTTCCCTCAGTGTAGTCACCAGCCTGGTTGTCACACTGTCACCCTGGAAGGTGGGGGGGGATGCGGGTGTGAACTCCTTCATGCAGAGGAGGCGAGTACGGTGACTTCTACTAGCCTGTTACTCAAAGTTTGCCATTTCATAAGACCATTTTCATCATCAGAGAGATGACAGTGAAATGCTTCTGCTTATGAAGGAACATCGGCTTTGACATAGTTACTTCGCTACAATCAGTTTTAGTGAAATATCTGAGTGTAGATTTGAAAAACATTTCTTCTTGGGTTTTTCTTTGTTATTTTAGGATTATTATTTATTTTTATTATTTCACACACACACACCCCCCACAACACACATGCCCCACAGGCAGGGTATGAAAAATGTCAATGCACCTGTGAGAGGGCAAATCTTTAGCACTTAAGCCTCGGGTTCTATCAGGCACTATTGAGGTGGGGTTTTGTGTTTGACTTGGACTCATGAATGCCAGTCTGTGAGACGAATGTCTGAAAACTAGATGGGGCAATGCCAAGTGTTGCCTCATCGTAAGTGTATGCCTCTCTTGACTGCCATGCATTCAGGCCCTTCCCCTAATTTATATGCGTTGTGATTCAGGTGGTTACGCACAACAAAAATCTTTTTGTGTGGGGGGAAAATGATAAAGTACTGAGGTTAGGACTATGATGTGTACTTTCTGTGGACCTTTGTTTAAGTTCTTTAGAAAAGGTAGACAATGTGTCACTTAAGAGAAGAAGGAAGCAATGTTGACACAAGACAGTGTTGGTTTGTGTGGGTTCAACATAATATCTTATGTACAGCCAGCAATTAATCCAACACATGACTAACCAGTTAAGAACGTTAGCACACATGGGCAGATTCATAATGGGATTTAACAGTACATTTACAGTGACTTCTCAGCAGTTGTGTTTACTTGGGGCAAAATTTGGATCATGTAAAGGAAGGACGGGTCCGCCAGCCTATGTGTTTGGTTATTCATCTCCTGAATGCTTTTAATACTTTTTCTGCTTTTCCTGGTGTACATGCCAGGATGCTGCACAGTGTAACTCAGCTTTGTGCGATACCAGCCTTGTACTGTTTGTGTTATTTCTTTTTCTTCCAACAACTCGCCATTGATTTGTTCCTTGTCTGTCTTGAGGCTGAATTACCCTTGGCTGGTGCTGCAGGAGGCATGGAAACTTATGGTAAAAGATATACTAAGTACAAAATCTTAAGCCTTGCAAGTGGAGAGTTGCATGAGCTTAAAAGCAGTATTAGATTGTCTTGTTCCAGAAAGTTTTCTTATGGTTGTTTAATTGCTCCTTTATTTAGCTTTCCGCACTTCTGTTGCACAATCTTCAAGCCCCTTTGATGTTGGATCAAAAATAAACTTCAGAACTGTGTTGGTAGGGAATAGATGGGTAGCCATGGACTCACAACAGTCCTTCTTCATCTAAGCTAATCTATATGTCTGTTCTATATGTCAGTGTCCATTGTAGACTAGAAATGTGAACTCGGCTCTGGGAAGCTTACTGAATTGCCTCGTAATGGTGCTGCTGGGAACCTCTTTTTGGAAAGGGTCAAACGGGAGGCCACTAGGGAGCTGCTGCAAGATGGAGGTGAGGGAAATAGAAAAATAGGGTTGACTTAAAGAAGAGCAGCTGAAAGCTTAGGAGCATGGCACAACAACAGAATACCTGTTTGTGGCACAGTTCCATTTCTCTCTCATAAATTTTGTACTGTCCACATGGTTCTCAGCAGCATCATCTTGCCTCTGGAGAGCACGAGCACCTGCCCCATCTGTCAGCCTTGTCCTCTCTGTGGCAGCAGACCCCTGTGTCATTCAGCCTTAACTCAGTGTGGGAGTGCGTTCATCTGAATCCATAGAGTAATCGGCGCTTATTCTGCTCATGGCTGTTGACAGGGCTTAAAGGTTTGTTTCGCCGCGCTGCTCAGGGTCCTTCAAAAAAATGAGACGAGAGCAGGCATGGGTGGAATTATTGCTGGTGACTTTAAGTTTCTGTCTTTAGCCCTCTCGCTTACAAAATGCTGTCGGTGCCATAAGGTATCAGTGTGTTTCTCAGCTCCAGGCACTGTTGCTGCCTCATACTTTGAGGGTGAGGGCTGCGGGGTGGGTGCCAAGGCTGCCCCCCCTTCTTCTCAACACAGTGGGTGCCTGCAGGCCTTTATGCAGGGTGAGAGCCACCAGCATTATGCATGTTTGCTCGTGTCCTTGGTAGCAAGGGATTACTTACAACGCAAGCAGGATTCTTCCCACTGTGAGCAGTGCAACTATTAAGCAGTGCTTTGGTGTTTAGCCAGCGAAACGGATTTTGCAAATAAGCGGGAAGAGGAAATTGTGGTGCTTTCTGCTTGTGGTTTGGGTGTGTTTTTTTTGTAACAAAACAAAGTTTCTTTTTATATGTCAGTCATTTCATTTTTGCTTGTTGTCACATCTGCCTCACTTTGCTGCTTCTTAGATACATATTAGATATTCACCAACACAAAATAAATCACTGGCATTCTTAAGATTTCATAGCAACAAACTGTACTAGCGAGAGAGAGAAGCAAAGTTGCTCAGGATATTTTCAGTAATGCCAGATATTTCTGTGAGATGGTAACTATTTTCTTTGCAGGCATCAGTCTCCTGCAAACAAGAAAGATGTTTTCAGTCTTTATCTCAAATAGCACTTGCTGGGGCAATGTGAATGTACATCTTCTTAACTGGTTTGTGTTGCCTCTTGACTACTGGTGTGGGAGCTTGTACCGTTGCAGAAGCACTGCTACCAAAGCTATGGCTTTTATGATTTGGGATGAGAGGATGCTTTCTGAAGGGTCTGTTTCTTGGAATGACATGTAGAAATTTGGTGAGCCCTGGAAAGTATCAAGCTTAGCCAGAGTTGGATGCTGAACAGTTGATAGTTCAAAATAAATCAAGAAAAAACATGTTGCAGATAGAATTCACTAAATAACATCAGATTTTCCTGTGTCTGGTACATGAGTACTTTAGTTCCTCAAGCCAGAGCTGAGATCACAGGTCAGCACAGGACAAAGCACTGACCTGTATTGTGTTCCTGCCATTAAACAACTTGTTCCAACGCAGACCTCAAAAACGAGAGCACATCAGGGACTTATCCTGAACTTACATGTTGTACTTGCCTGAAATGCTTGCCTTTTTCCAAGGATTAGAAAGGTCCAACAGATACCTTGTTTGGTCAGGTAGTGCAGCTCTTCTAGATCATTCTAGTTTTAGTTGGACAGTAATGAAAATTTTTTAAAAGCTCATGTTTTTTTGTATGTGGGTTTTTTCTGTACTTTAAGAAGCACTTTGATTCCTTGATTTTTCCAATAAAGTGATTTTTCTTTTTCCAAATGTGCGACAGACTGTCAACAACAGTTGACCAATTAACATAGTTGGCTTCTTTGTACCCAAACTTTGGACAAACCTTGCCTACCTGTGAGCTACCAGGGCTGTTGTACTGCCACAAGATATCCCTCCAGTTCTCTGGCTGCTGCCTGTGTCCTGCAGGTCCTGAGTCATACCCACCTACCTGGTGTGGATGTCCCTGATATGTTAATTCCATCACAAGGGAAAAGATGCCTCGCATTTCAGCAGGATTTATAGGTTGTGGAGGAAGACATCTTCATGGTTTGCTGGTGCAGGCTGCAGGATTTTGCCTCTCCAGTTCTGTTCTGGACAGCAGAAGGGTCTGTTTACTTGTCAATAAGTACGTATGACCTCAACTTCAGTTTACTGGAGGTGTCTAAGGACCAGAAGCAGCCTCTTGGTTTTTGAAGTATGTGTAGTGTGGGGAAGTGTGTTACAGCCAGCTATATTCTATCTTAATTCTGGTTATCAGCTGAAGTTAGCCCTAAGCTTTATACCTGGAGGTAGCGAGCCAGTGACCCAAAGCATAAGAAACACAGTGCTCAGACCAGTTCTTTGTGTTTTGAAGTAGTTTGTTAGCCTGTTTTATTGCTTGATACTAGTAAATTTAAAAATATTTATGAATTAAAACTTACATGCTCAAACAGGTGTATGAATTTATGTGTATTAGTGAGGTCTGAATTATATATTGGCAAAGACAAGCATCCCAGCAGGTATCCATTGCCACAATTGGCGCAGCACCTCTTTTTCTCTTTTTATACTGATTGACCTTTTATGGAATACCCACAAGTAGAAGGGGACTACCAAAGATGACAAATGAAGAGGAGAAATAGCAAATCAGTATTTAGTGGGGAAGATGAGGAAGGTATGATTAAACAAGTCCTATGGATCAGGTAGTGCCATTATAGCAGGTTATCTGATAACTGACACTACTGGATTTCGAGATTTCTGATCGTGTAGCAATGAAATGGCTCAGTTACCCAGGGACTGGAACTCCCTGTTTAGTGCACAGGTGCCAAGAGAGTTTCTGTATTGGTGGAGCACTGAGGTAATTCCTTGGTTTAGCTGGTAGGAGAATTGATTCTGGTATCACTTGTGGTTATTCTACCTGTATCTTTACTTCATTCATTTATTTTTATTCTCTGTTTATGTTTGCGTGGGCTATAAAAAATTGGACCAATAGCCTAATGCTGAAGGCAGTCTTCAGAAAAACTCCTGTTGTACCGACATACTAGGGGAAATGAGATTTTTAGGTGTGGTATCTTGCTGTTATTGTGTTACAGTGCTCGTTGATTTCAACAGCTGGCAGATGAGAGTCTGCAGAGGAAGGCTGGTAAGGAGTTATTTTATCATTTTCAGTATAGAGTATTTACCTGTGCATCAAATGATAGCTGACCTTATTTAGCTAGACATTGGAGAGATGGTATTCATGAGTATTTATTTGCATAATGCCATATGCAAATGTGGTATGTCAGAAGACTTTTTTGAACCCTTTTTAGTCAGTGTTGTGGGATACTCTCAATATTTTCTCATGGTTAATGCTTACCTCTAGTGTTTCCTCCAACAGAGCACTGTGGGAAGTCAGCACCTGACTTCCCTGTGTCTCAGCTCATGCCGTGCTGGTGACTAAAAGAGATTTGCCTTTACTTCAAGTACTGTCATGTTATTTGTATGACAGTGAAATGCAGTAGGATGGCAGCTATAATCTTGTAGTGCCAGAGGTTGCCATTGTACACCGTTGAAAAGACACCTTTTATTCTGTTGAAGGTGTGGCTGTGCTTTTCTTTCGGAAAGCTACGTCCTACAGCTTTTCTTTTTCCTCCTTTTACTGTAACTCTGAGTATACACTGCTATTTGGCATATTAAGTAGCTGAAATCACTTCTGTGTACATTGAGTTAATAGTTGTCCTGGGTTAAGAGACACAGGACTAACTTTTCTTCTAATGCTGGGTAAAATTGCACCTCTAGAAGACTCTAATGTATGAATTTGTGAAAATATTTACTCTATAGTCAGCCAGCCTCTGTGGGATTCAGGGTTTTAGTGTTTTTGAGCCTTGCCAGGTGCAGAGACAAGGAGGAACAAGGCCTGGGCATTTGACCCAAGCTGGCCAACAGGATTATTTCATACCATGAACTTCAGATTCAATATAAATTAGAAAAGTTTGCTGCGTAGCTCTCTC
>JAOQGH010000023.1:46377109-46395247 GCA_025769975.1 Gallinago jamesoni
ATAATTCTTGTATGTCTTATATCAGCATCGGGATTAGTACTGGTTCTTTAGTATTACTGTTAATTATTTAGTCTTAGTCTATTGAATCTACTTATATTTCAACCCTTGTGTTTCTTTGTGCTCCCCAATTCCCCTTTTCCGGGTGGGGAGGGGTCATCGGGTGACAGCAGAACTGTGCAGGCGGCAATAGGTTGTTATGGGCTTTCTTAAACCATTTTTCTTAACTATAGCCCAGGCCCCCGGAGAGCCGGGCAGGGCACGGAGACAAACTGCCAAGGTTTCCGAGGAGACACGGCTGCGGAGTGAGAGCGGGGACCAGGGCGGAGGGGTGCGGGCAGAGGTCCCTGGGCGCCAGCCGGACCGGTGCCGCCATCTGCTGGGGGGTGGCGGGAGGTGCCAGCTGCGGGCCGCTGGGTGAAACGCCGCTCGCTGCGGTCTGGAGTGTGACAGCGCACAGATAAGAGAGTGTTCAAGCCAGCACCGGCCAAAAAAAAAAAAAAAAAAAAAAAAATACTTATGCACGGCGTTCCTTCTAGTTGAATTTAGAGACATTTCTTCCAGAAACTGGGGAAGCAAAAGAGCCCATGGACTAAACCTGCTGGTGCCTTCCCCTTTCCCCAGGAAAAAAACTCACCTTCGAGCGGTTACTATTGGTCTCTAACCCTTCTATAGGCTTCTCTGTAAAGTATTCTGTATGAGAAGTTTTTGTTTGTATTCACTTGCCCTGTACCCAGAACATCTCGATTTCCAGTCTACCCTACCAGTACTTCTATCAGATGGAAGTGTTGGTATGTTCCTGCTCCCGAAACCTCCCTAAAGCTATGAGGAAAGTAAAAGTTATGTTTCATCTTCTTTATTGCCTTAACTAGCTTGTTTTAATAATATAATGCAGATAAATTTATCAGGTATATATCAAAAACTGATCTGTCTCTTCCCTTTTAAGGACACAGCAAAACAAATATGTGACATGACATTTCAAAGGGCTTTTATAATTCAACCAGTTTCAGCTTGCTAAACAACTTAGTTCCTTCAGCTTTTATTTTCCATCTATCCAGGATATGTATGTTCAAAAAAGATAAAAAAACCATGTATTTAACAAAAAGTCTGCCAAACAGCAGCTTGAGAGCACCCTTTTTTCTATCTAGTGCCACCGTAAGATCTCCACGGGCAGAGAAATGCTGTGTGTGTGTGTGCTACCTGGACTTGCTGAATAGGGAAGTCCAAAAGCAGACCCCAATGTCTGATTTTTAGGGTCAAAAAAAGTCTTGACCAGCAAAAAATAAAAGTAAAAAAAAAAGCTTGAGGGGCATGAGAATGTTGGGCAGAGGGGGTAACATAGCAGGAAGTGTGTAGCTGATTTTTATTACTTTTAGTAAGACTGTTGTGTTTGTGGGAGGATCAACATGTTTTCTATTAGTGGAAACTGATATTTATTTATTTTTTCCAGTAAGGGAACTCTTTTGGAAACCCAGAAGAAACAAAATAGCCAGGACAACTGAGAAATACCATTAAGAGAGGCAGTTTGAAAGCAGATGTCAAAACCCAATGCCCTTGTTGAGTCATTATCAGTTAAGCAGAGCTGGTGTGCTCAAAGAGGGTGCTTCCTTTGACAGAAGGGAGAATATAACAGTCTTCAGCCGACTCATTTGATGGGGCATTACCTTGTGGAAAGATTGCTTAGAAGGGGAGTTCTAGAGCTGTATCGCTTAACAGCTCTAGAAGAGCAACAAAGAAATCAGATGTTATTTTTTTTACCTTGTCTTCTAATGCCTAAATGTTAGGCCTTAAAAGTTCATTTGTATCACTCAAGATTTCTGTCTGTACTTACAATATAACTTTTTGATGAATGAAGAGAAGGTTCAAACCTCTTCCCTGCTTCTGCTGCAACAGATGTATAAAGTTCTTTGAATTAGGAGAGGAAATTTATTTTCAGAAATACTTTACTTATGTTTTCCTCTGAAAGCTTTATTTGGTGCAAGAAAGGATTTTCTATCTCCAGTTCAGTTAAAGTGGACAAATTGGCACCGAGGGCCTGGATTATTAAGGTGTGACTTTGACATGGATGCATACGTGTTTCAGCAGTTTATGTGTACTGATAAAGATTTGGCAGATTTAAAAGTAGAAAAAATGATTGTGTACAACACTAAGCACAATGAAAGCAAAATAAATCAGGCGAGATAGAAGGAAGGAAGTTTGTAACAGTAACTACAATAGTAAGCAGCTATTTTTCCAGTGATGGAAGCAAAGATATGTGAGATATTAAAACCACTTTTCTAGTCATGCAGTCACTGAAAATATAACCTACGAAGTAAGAAGTGTGATTTGTTTCTTTTTCTTGTTTAAATATGATATATGAAGAACTTCTGAAGTCATGTTTTAAATAAACTGAGATCTTTTAGTAGTAGACAGAATTAAACTGCTGGGCCTAGAAACTGCAGACAACCCAGCAATCTCCAAGCAGTTTTTATAGCTTGCAATTCACCAAATGCCAATTGTGGAAATCTCCTTCCTGTCTGTCACTCAGGTTGCTGACACTGGCATCCTTTTATGGACTCTTACTCCTTTGCAGTTGCTCCTTTTTTTTTTCCTTGGAAGAGGAGAAAGCCCCCACAGATTTTCATGGGTGAAGCGTGCCATATTTTCGGGAAGCACTGGGGAACAATCCTGCCTTGAGTGAAATAACACACTTAATTTTAAGGTCTGCCAGGCAAATTTTAAATCCCTGTGGACATCAATACCTAATTGTTAGGGCTTTGCGTAGAACTTGTAGGTTTGGTCTGTCAGCATGACTGTACAACAGCTTTGTTTCATGGTGAGAATTCTCCCCCTTCTATGCATCAAGGTTTTTGCTCCTGATGATATTATTTTGTTTAGTTATGAATTTCTGCATGCTTTCTGGGACTGTAACTGCTTGGTTTGTGATTCTGTTTTTACAAAACCTTGTGAAACTGGCTCACAGACAGGAATATGGTCAGAGCAGTGAGCAGGATAATATTTTGTTCATTTAGCACTAGCCTGCAGGCAGAAGCAGCTCTCGTCCTCTTCCTTCTCTCATGTGCTGCTGCTTCTGTCAGATCATGCCCTCTTTCCCCTCAGCAAAGCTTTCCCTGAGGTATCTTCATTTCTTCACGCTAGTTATTCCTCCGGCAGGGTCTGTGAAGACACAAATGCGTTGGCCTCTGGAATAGATGCCACAAATCAGTTTAGCACTTCTTTCTAATTTTAATGGAGATGAGCTACTAGTTGTAATTTCTTGAATCTCTTGGTTAGGATGTAGGGAGACCATAAATCTTAAAGCAACAAACATCCCCAAATCCTATGCTTTGAAGTGAATAGGAGCTCCTGGGTCATCAGCACTTTTGGGAATGAGGCTGCTTAACTAGGTGTCTGAAACCATAACACTTTTTGTGTGTGTGTGTGTGTTGATTTTTAAAAACAAACCAAAACTTTGGTCACAGCATTTAAGGAAATCTGTAACACAGACTTTGACCAGTGCAAGCAGTGGTTTTGCTGAACTGCGTCACACAAAGCCTATGGATTCTATAGTATCCAAACGCAGCACTCCTGTGCCCAGCCAAGCAATTGTTTTTGAGTTTTATTGTATTTATTACTGTTGGTAGTTTTGTTTTGATGGGAGTTGCGGTTTTCAGCATCATTATGGAAAATAAATACCAAGAAAACCTAAACCAAATGTCAGGTTTATTTTTTAAGCTGCTTCTGTCAGGGCTTTTCTTTCCATACCTTGTATCTTCCCCTTTGAAAATGTTCTTTCACTTGGGTATGGGATTTTATATTCTAAACAATTGCTATAAATGTCTGCTAAAACATGTTTCTTTATGGAGTGACTATGACTAAAAGTATGCGGTATATTATTATGTTCTTATTCTACCTCGTTTTTGTCTTAAACTAAAAATTCAGTTCATCTCTGTAGTCTCCATAGATGAATAGTGAACCTTTGGGGGGCTCACGGGCACCTGAGCACTGCAAAGAAGTATGTAAGAGCTGAAGTCCCCTGGCAGAGGAGGCACTGGGCACTCCCTGCGCTGGGAAGTGTGGAGCTTAGCAATTGCTTGGAAATCTGCACCATTATTTCTCCGTCACATTCTTGGTGGGTTGCAACAGAAAGATCAGCAGTCTGAGCTCCCTCCTTGTAACCACACATTCCGGACTTTCTCTAGGCAGTGATGTTTTCTGGGTTTGGTGGTGGTGGTTCTCCTGTCCTGAGGCCCCAGAGCTTTCCTTGTGTCCTAGAAAATGGTGCTGAGCTGGCTCCACTGGCAGAAGCTCTGCCAGCTTGAGCCTCAGTAAAGCACAGCCTTCAAGCACTTGTGGCACAGCAGGTGTTACCTGCAAACAGGTATTGCCACATCTCAAAGGCTCCTTTTCACCAATTTTATGATTCTGTTTTTATGCCTTCGTCAAAACTTATGTTTAAGATGTCATGAACTCCATTTCTGTATTCCACTCCTACCGCAGATGCTGGATCACCAGAGTGCAATAAGGATCTTCCTTGTTCCTTTTTCACCTGTCACTTACTTCGCAGGACTTTGTTGTTTACTGTCCTTCTGCCCTTGTTAACATGGTTTTGTGCAGGTGGCTCGTCTGCTGCTCACAGCTTCCTCGGGCTCCTCTTTGATTAACACTTTAGTGAAGCCATCCTGCCTCTCCGTTCGTGCTCCAGCAAAGCCCACCCATGGTGCCTACAGTATTTTTCTGGTACTACCAGTCTAGTCAAATCCTGTATCAAAGAATTTGGGGGCTTCCTTCCAAAAACTGAAGCAGAGTGTAAGTGGGTTTTTTTTCTCAATGCTACAAGCCGCTTGCAAACATCTCATGCTTATTCTGAAGGCAGCCTGGGTGGAGCCTGTGAGCTTCAGGTTTATTTCAGACTTTTTTTCGGTCTTTTTTTCTGTGACATTCTGACTGTTCTTTGCAGCGTTGTATGTAACACATACATGTGGTTGTGGTCTTGCCATATGCTTAGTGATACAAGCAGTCCATATTTCTGATAAAAAATCTATAATGTCAGACATATAATCCTAGAAATAGAGGTTATTTGTATTGAGGCTGTGAACTTTTATTTTCAGTGACCTGTTCTTAATAATTTCATGCCTTTCATTTCAAGACTATGAAGACCAGCAAGCTTCTCTCATCTTCCAAGAGAATCAGATGCCTGAAACTCAGGACCTTCATACACATCTAGTGGGAGGTGTCCCTGTCCATGGCAGTGGGATTGGAACTAGATGATCTTTAAGGTCCCTTCCAACCCAAACCATTCTATGATTCTATGAAAGCTGGACTTCCAGTGAGAGGAGGGTGAGAGACATCCCTCCAGCACAGTGTTCATGTGAGCAGGTGAGATTTAAAAAGGAACAACTTGGTGTGAACCATTGTGCTGTGCTAGCTGCGGTCATGTGCATCAGGAACAGCACCTTCAGAGTAGTGCAGGCTGCTGCATTTCAGAATATGCTTCTTTACTTTTAGGAGAGTCATTTGAAGTCAATTACATGGACACAAAGGCATTCAGAATCATTTGTGACACATCCATGAAGTATCTTTGGGTGACAGTTTGATTCTGCTCTTTTCATTCTCTTGAGAAGAAGGTTCAAGTGAACAGATGAAACTTGCCATGTGGAAATGGTGGGGAAGGGAAGGGGAATCCCATATTAGCCAACATTCAAATTAATAAACTACTTTGTAATTTCAGAACTATACTAATTTGTTGGCCTTTGCATTAAAAAGAGAAAGGCTGCCAGACTTTCTTCAAGCTGACAAATAAGAATAAGTGGTAACTGACAATTGTCCAGTTTTTTGTTGGCCACTGAAATCAAATGGACCGAATATTGTCGGTACAGCCTTGAGCTGACAGCAATAAGTGGACCAAAGCTGAGGACCTTCCCAGGACAGGAGAATGTCCTTGACAGTTTTACATGCCAGCCAATTGACCAGGCTGGAAATATGAAAATATATTAGGGGGGAGGGAGAGAATTGTAAAATGCTAGTCTCGTAGACTATTTTTATACAACAACAAAAATCCTTGTCATGATTTCTTTTAAGTTCCATTAAAACAACAGTTACTACAAGGGAGAATTTTCTGTGTCAACCGATAAAAACCAATCAGTATTTTCAAATGGAAATTGGTTGTGGTTTGGTTTGGGGTTTTTTTAATTCCACTTTGTGTGTGATTTTTAAGCAAAAGACCTGTTTCTTAGTGGATGATGATGCAAACAAAGTTCTAATCTATTTTTATTGTTTGAGAAATATGAAAAACAAAGTTGAAAAGGTGAAAAACATGATTGTTTCGGGGCAGAAGACTTATGGAAGGCTTGTTTGAATGTGTGGTTAATTTAAGTAATTACGATGCTATTAGATGTAACTTCTGGATATTTATTTTTTTTAAGTGTGATTCTAAACTAGGATATAAACTTTGTTAAGACTAGTTTTACCTGCTCCTTTATATTTCTATTTGCATCACTTTTATAAATTTTGCAGGTGACATTAAAAAAAGAACTAAAAAGTTTAAGTTTGAGATACCTCTGAAGTTTGCAACTAATTAGGATCTCTCAAAGTTTTCCATGAGATTCAGCAAGTTATTTAAATGCATGCTGCCAGTTTCTGTGTTCTATGATTTTGATACCAGTGTTTTCATGATCTAGTAATTTAAGCAAGTTTACAAGTGACTAGCCTTAATTTGCATATAAGATTACCAGTGAAGAGTAAAAGCTGCTCCTAGTTACTCTGAAAGGTTTGGCTTCTATCTTAATCTTTTGAAGGTTACTTTAACTGAGAAACAATAACAAAAACAATAGTCTAACTTTGCAAGACATTTTTATCTGAGCTTGTAATTAAAAATAAGTACTCTGATTCCTTGTGTGAGAAAGAATTAAATCTGCTTAAGGCGACTAGTATATCTGGTGCCATATATTGGGCTGTCTCTACAGGCCCCTGTTAAAGTGGAGTTGTAGGCTTATTAGCATCCTATTAATATGTGCATAAAATATAGTCTGTGTCTGAGCCCAAATACACAAGCTGGGAAATCAAAGAGAAATCCTTCACACCTTTTGCTGGCTTCATCCTGAACTTTTATTTATCTTAAAACAACTTCCTTAAGAGAATTTCCTCTTCTAAAGGGAACACTTTTCTCCATACTTAACAGGGGAATACTGCATTGAATTATTTTTGGAGGAACACAGTCACCATTGAGAGAATTGCTTTAATCATAACATATGAAACTTAATTTTGACTTGTGTAAAATTTTAATCACTTTAAAATATTAAACCATCTGTTGGGTTTGTTTGTTTGGTTTTTTTTTTTATTTATAGGTAACGGTTAGGGAAATGTTAAGATGAGAGTACGTTTTTTACCATACTTGTATTTTAACAAGTGATTAGAAAGTGATTAGAAAGAAAAGACTGCAAAAGCTGCACTGTTAAAAGTCTTATTTATATGAACGATAGCAGTATACTTGTTTCTGAGTACTTTTGTGCTTTATATATACTGCAAAATTACCCCTAAAACTTGTGTTGGTTTAATACTGACTCAGATAATGCAGTGGAAAAATCTTGAATCTAATGCTCATTGTGATTTAAAGTTATTCCTGTTTAGCTTATATTAGTAAGCAGTCAATTTAGTGATATAAGTCAGTATTAAATTAAGAGTTAGGTACAAGTTTAAAATTCAGTGTTTAAGTGTTTAAGCACAGTCTTGGTGCTCAGACAGACTGTTCTAGTTGTAAAGTGATGTAGACTGAAGCCTGATGCTAGAGAAGCTCTGTCTTTTTCTGAGATAGATAAACGCCTCACTAATTTTGTCAGTCAGAAAAGAAAAAAAATACAGTACTTATTCTTTTACATTCACACTGCATTTTGCAAATGTGGTGAGCAGGCTTCTGTTAGCTTATGTGTCTCATAATATTTTCCCCTGCGCTAGTAGTCAGGCTACCACTTGAGTGTTACTCTTGTTTAACCCGTGATGCTATGGGAGTCCAGCAGCAACTGGCTGAGGAAAACGCACTTCCTAACTGTTCCTGGTCCAGGCTTGTTTGAAAAGTTAGGCCTGAGAGCCTGGCCTGGGCTCCAAAATTGTTTTAATGAGCTCTCAGGAATCGTGACACTTCAGAATGCAGTGCATGAGGTGTAACTGCTGCCAGAACAGGAATTATATTCAGGGTGACAGTTGTGTAAAGCAAACTGAGAGTTGCAGGTGGGGGGACAGGATGGATCCTGGCATACGCTGCTCTTGCTGGTGCATAGCAAAAGCTCAAGTTTGCCTCGTGCACCATTAGGAACTGTTGAAAAAAATTAGGGAATTTTATTAAAGCTTGAGGGTTGAGAAAAGCTTAATTTGACAATGGAAGCTGAAATGTATGCTTTTAAAATCAGACTAGCTATTTATGTCCTTTAAGTAGGACACAATTTAACATTTCAAAAATAGTTTCGAATAGCTTTATTTTTTTTTGAACCGCCAAAAATCAATTTGGGGTCTGTTGTTATTCATGATTTTTTTTTTTTTTTTTTTTTAAAGAAACATTTCCCCCCTTTATTTTCCTGACCTGTAGCCACCAGTGAAAGTGTCCCCTGAATTGCCTGCAGCCCGATGCTGGCTGGTGACCGCTCGGCAGCAGCGCCAGCGTGAGCAGCCTCCAGGCAAACTCTTCCCACACTCGTGTGCCAATGGCTCTGGGAGCCTGTGTGGAAAAGTCACTGTATCCAATTACAAAGTTGTCAGTCATATTTGTAAAAGTATGCTAATGCCTCTTTTTACAGGAGTTACTCGCACGTTATTGCTCAGGGCTTCCACTTCGCTGTTTCCCACTGTATGTTAATGTCAAGTAAGTGCATTGGTGACCAGAAAATAGAGGTTTTCTCTGCCTGGTCCTGCACAAATGAAGTGGTTGAACTTTTGTAGCCTTGTCAACTGTGTCACAGGGGTCTCAAAGTCTAAAAAGAAACACCAGCTCAAATTTTCTCCTCTTTCAGTATCTTGTTTAAAGTGAATAATTTCCCCAGTGAGTTGTATACATGGATGTAAAGTCAATCAGATTGATATAGAAGTGATATTAAGATACCCCACAATTTTTTTTTCTGCCTGTGATCTCTATGGAGCAGACCACGTTTGTTGCAATGAATAGGTTGGCTTAGCTCTCTTATTGTAAAGGCCTGTACATGTCTAATTGCCCTCGTGTTCATGGGCAGCCGTGTCTGCATGGACATGGGGGGGTCCTGGAGTGTTTTGGGTATAGAGCAGGAAAACAGCAGTGAGGATGAAAATAAGTGTATTTAAATAAGTGACCATCGCTGCTGACAAAGTTTAAATCATCTTTATCCCTACCAATTTTAAATAGAAATACTTGAGATACTTTTGCTACATAAATATAAGTGTTTTAATGTATTTAGAGCTCATTAGTTCAGACGTGCAGTGTACTTTGAAGTGAACCTCCAGTTGTCGCTCCTTGGCACTCAGTGGAGTACCATGGAGTAGGGTTGGGGACAGACAGACCGATGGACGATATGCTGCACCTTGTGCATGCCAGCTGCTAGCGGGTGTTTCAGTCCATAGATACAGATTAGAGGTAGCCTGCCCTCCTCCCCACCCCTCACCCCACCCCACCCCAAAAAAACAAATCCCAAAATGGCTGTGGGGTCCTCAGTACTGACTTTCTTTCTGCACGTTCAGCTTCTGCTGTGCTAACATGGACATGGCCAGAGATGCGCACCCAGAGTATGCTCATCTCATTGCTTGTAAAGTGTCTGCAGTGCGTCGTAGGAGGTGGGAAATTCTTGATCCCTTCGAATCATTTGTACTGATAGAATCTGTAAAACTGTATTAGGACTCAAAATCTTTGACCCGGGGTGTAATGCATTGATATGTGAGCAAATAGTCACTCATTTTCAATCTTGACAGCTATTTATCAGTAGCAAATCAAATAA
Source organism: Gallinago jamesoni (assembly GCA_025769975.1). Classification (NCBI taxonomy): domain Eukaryota; kingdom Metazoa; phylum Chordata; class Aves; order Charadriiformes; family Scolopacidae; genus Gallinago; species Gallinago jamesoni. The sequence continues at coordinate 46,387,039 of JAOQGH010000023.1, forward strand.
ACTACAGACAGCAGGCCTGGCTGTGCCGGTCTGTGTAAAGAAAAGTCTACTGGAGAAAAGGACAGGGTAATTTAGGGTTTTCTTCCTCAGGTTCATTCTTCAGAAAAATAAATTTTTCTGGGGCATGTTGGGAGGAAGGGGGAAAACTGAGTGCAGGGGAAGTGAGAGCAGGGTTCCACTCTAGCAGAAGACCTGCCAGTACCTGTTTCTCTCTTGGATGCACTGGGTATTATGTGAAAAAAATCCCACCAAGTCTGTTTGCTGTGAAGCAAGGCATTTAAATGTGTGCTTTAATGCTTCAAGTTCACTTCTCTTCTGAACCCAACTCTTGCAGTTGTTCTGCATAGGAATGTATGTATGTTATAAGTTATGGAGAGTGGAAACAGGTGGGCACGTACAGCGCAGATGCTGCTTTGCTCTGCTCATTGCCTGCAGATCCCCGGGCTTTGACTGTCTGTGAGGCAGCATCATTGGAAACCGAGGCTGTAAAAATGCAGCGTGTGACCTGTTGATCTCTGGTGTCTCCCAGTGTTCCTGTTTTACAGTCCTTTTACATCTCTCTCACTTTCTCAGTGCTAGAATTACTGGAATGCAGCACCAAGGTCTGGGATAAGGCAGGTGAAATGGTTGTAAACCAACAAGGAAATTAAAGCCCTTTGCTTCTCTCTCCTTGACCATTTTGAATTTCGGTAAGACTATTAGTGTGGCAGGGTTATAGCTGTGTTTAAAAGGAACACAATGCATAAATTACTATGTGTAAGCTAATGTTTCAGCTATGACCATGACAGTTACTTATTAACAACTAAATATCAATGTAGTGCTGGTAGGTATCTCTGAATCTTTTCAACTGACCACAGCAATGCGGTGCAAGGCAAATCTCATGCCTATTTTTCACTTGCTTCGTGAGACCAGGCTCTGACTTTGACAATTTATAGTCACTTTGTATCAGATGCTCACTTAATCACTTTTTTATGCTTTCTCCCTATTTTGCAAATAATTGACTTGAGAAGGGAATATCCTGAAGGGGAAGACAATAGGAAATGAGCAGAGAAAAACAGTAAATGCACTGTCTGCCTCTTTCTCAACCTATTCTTGAATTTAGTTTTATTTGGGGCTTGTGAAGTAGCACATTGTCTTTCCCATGCAGGGAGAAAGTGGGCACCCAGTGACTGAAGAATATGTATTTTACTGGCACAAACCTGCACTTTTCAATTCCTTTGACAGCTTACCTTGCAAGAATGCCAGGCTTGAATATCATCAAAGTATTAAATATCAATCCCTATTTAAAGTAAATATTAGTGGTTTAAAGAAATTTGTAAACTGTGTCCAGTTGGTCTGAGCAGGTTTTTGTTATGAGATTTTTTGTTTGTGTAGACTTACTACCTTTATAAGTAGTAAATGCTAGCATGTACTTAGCTTGTGTGGAGAAAAATAATCCTATCTGTCTTAGTAGTGCAAGAGGGACAATTGAGAGTTACTACTCACAAAAGCTGTTCTTACTGTTTGCATGAATATTATGCTAAATCCGAACAGATACTTTGCACTGCTGAAGAACAACTGATGTGAAAAACGATTGTCTCTAATTGACACTGTGGTGTGGGATGAATGGGAGTGGTGAGTTAAACAAGTTCCTCCCCTGGGTTTGTGCCTCAGAATAGCTCATGAGAGCTCCAGCTCTGGGGGGATGCCATGTTCCCACCTTTCCCCTTTGGCCAGCACTAACAGATCTGTCCTTTCCTTGGTAATGTGCTCCTACAAAATGTGTAAGATTTATATATATATATATATTTATATATATATGTCATATTTAAATGAAATTAGCTAAGGGGTCTGCAACAAAAACTTCTTCACACCCAGAATGTGAACCTCATTTGCTTGGGAAAACAGAGCAGTATGCACTTTATTTAGTAAAATGTGCATAAAACCCCAAACCCTCTGATTATAGTAGATTCAGTGATGCTACAGCTTGAATGATGGAGACTTTTTTTTCATGGGGAACTTAAAGTTTCACTTTCTTTGTGAGCCCAAATACAATGTGAATTTTTCACAAGTGTGTGAGTCTGTATAATCCTCCCTAATCTTGTAGCATGGAATTCCTCTTTACATAAGCTGCTGATAGTTACGTATCTCTCCTAAACTAGTCATCTAAGACACCCCCTCCCCCAGATGGCTGATAGCAATGCCAGGATGATTCACCTCACCTGTTTTACTCACCTATCCTAGAATGGGATAAATGGCTATGGGGAGGCACTTATCTTTCTTGCTTGACTACAGGAGGAGCCTAGATGACTGGCTTCGATGAGCCACCTGATTTGTAGGTGGTTATAGACCAAGGAGACTGCATCTTTTGATCTCAGTGCGTAAGTTTTGTTTCCAAAGATATTTTCTTAGGGCTGAAAGGGTTGCTTACATGTGTATATACATGTAGTTGTACAAATAATACCACCTTTCTTATTAGTTGGTGTTTTGTGTTTGGATTTGTGTGCACTTAAGTGATTGGTACTTAAGTGTATAATTTTGTGCCCCAGAAGTAACAAGACAAAATGAAATGTTTGTATGCAGGCACAGTAATTCCCTTCCCATAGAGTAGCAGGGCAGCTCTCACTGTAAGGAGGGAAACTGCCACTAGTTTGGTACCTGGGAAAAGCTAGTCTATGCTAATCTAAAAAGGACTAAATAATCTTCATTATGAAGATTCAGTAAATGTCCACCATAATTGTATCCTTTTAGCTATGGAGGAGGATCTTGCATGTATTCATGGAGCAGCACATCAGCATAGCCCAGCTCAATTCAGTTCTGTGGCAATGAGCAAGCTGGTTGTACCTGTGTTTCCCCATGTTCAGTGTTTTTCTGTATTGCTGAGGAACCCCAGCTCCTGGATATTTTCAGTATATTAACCCCCAGGTATGCAGAGCTTCTGTCCTCCAGCATGCCAGGCAACACTGATGCAGACCCTCCAGCACTTGGTTCCCCACTGAGCTAAGAGGAACAGGCCAGGTACTGAGTGTCCCTTCCTTGAAAGTGCTGAGCTGAAAAGTAGCAGGGGTGAGAGCTCAGCTGCAGCGTTGTGGTGGTACCTGGTGTTGCTAGCCACTTCCCATGACATGAACATTAGCCAGGGGAGTTGTGGACACACATAAGGCCTGCGGGGTCTTTCTGAATTATCTTTCTGAATTCTAGGCTGCTGATATCTGGGAACCGTAAGGACAGTTCTATGCCACGTGCCTGTACCGCAGTACTGAGACACATGTCATGAGGCTTAAGGCATACAGCTGGCTATTCTTCATCAGACAAGCACCCGGGGAGCTCTGTTGCAGTTTATCCCACTGTTGGTGATGATTTTTAGTGCAGGCTGTGGGGGCTGTTGCATGCTGAGGCTGCACGTGAATGGCCCTGGAAAACAGTTGGAGGAGCAGGAGTAGGGAGCTTTGGTAAGAGCTGGCAGCAGAGATGGTGTAGGGAAATAGAGGATAGCTACCTGGGCACACGTTCAACAACAGCCAGCAGGGATTTAACTTCAAGTGCTATTGGAAACTAGCTCACTAATCTGCTGATGTTTGAGTTGATTTTATTATTTTTTTTTTCCAAATGGCAGAGGCAAGGTGGAAAAAAAGCATGTCTTGAAGGCAAGAGCCTGACCTGACGAGGAGAGCTCTGAATTAGTGCAGTTATGGTCTGCTTTCCTTAATTTCTTGTAATGTTAAAAGCATCAAGAAATGATCAAACATCGGTTGATGATGTTTGGGTTGACTACTATCTAGCAGTGATGATGGAAGCAGAAGTGGTACAGAAGAGAACCTCAGCTGTTGGCAGTTGAAAAGACAAAGTTAATTTAGTGGAGCTGAATGGATTTTTTTCCACCCATATCATGTTATATTGTGACTCAACTGGAAAGAGCTCTTGGTTCTCTGGGCTGGATTTTGGCTTTCCCCCGATTTTTGCAGTAATATAATACTGTGGTAGTACTTCTTTGGGCAAAATTGCTTTTTTTTTTTTTTCTTTTTTTTCTTTCACAATCTTAAGATGTAAAAACAAGAATTGAGTTTGTGAACAATTTAAATCTCTGTTCTTTTACCCTAATAATGTGAGACAGAATCTGTGATATACTTTAAAAGGCTTGGATAATTTACTGAAGTTCTTTGGATAACAGAAAAAATATCTCATAGTCGATACAAGAATCTCAAAACTGCATGTATTTTGCAGAATGTTTTTGGCTGATGAAGAAAATATTTATATGTGGTTCTTTATTAATAATTTAATGCCTTGGCTTAATTGTAGTACCAATGTCCTCTTCACTCTGTTCTACCCAAAAGCCTGTGCTTTGAAAAAATAACGTCCTTGTTGCAAAATCCAAGAATTCACAAACATTTCCTCCGTGAGCCAATTTTCCCAACCTCAGCCATTGTGTTGTCCATTCTTCTCCAAAAGAGAAGTTGAAAAGGAGAGAGAGACAAAGAGGAAAAGGGATCACACTATCTCAATTTTATTTTCTTTCCTGAAAAGTATTCTCTTTGGACAGACAGTAATTGTAGTTTCTAATGACACAAACTTGAAGGGGAACAGAAGAAGACTACAAACAGCTTTATGGGCCTATCAGCAAGAATATGTGGCTACAAATTGCTGAGTAAATGAAACAGCCTGTTGTTTCCTAAGCCTGAGTTTGAGAGTGTTATGCCAAAGTATTTGAGGAGGAGCTAGAGCACCAGGCGGTGTAAAAGATACCTGCTGGGTCCTAATTGGTGCCCACTGTTGTTAATGGCTTCCTGTGGCTGAATGTTTACTTGTCATTTGTTTTGTGCTTTGTTTCCCAGCTACTGGAAGTTAAAAAAGATACTGACTAAAACTTTATTTTGCTTTTAAGTGAACATCCCTGGACATCAAGTGCCGCACTGCAAATTGTCTCATGACGCTAAGTACCTTGAGTCTACTCCTCAGACCTGTAATTATCTGGTATGCCTCAAAAGTTACATTTGCTTTGGACATTGTTTTTGAATTTGGAAAGATTTCTGATTTATTACAGTACATATTAATTATATAACCGATAAAATTATGCAATATAAATAACTGGGGCTTTGTCTACTGCAAGGCTGCATGGTTAGACATTTGAAAATACCTCAGTCTATTTTTAAACATTTGTTTTCCTAAAATATTCATTTCTCTCATAAATATCAGTTTTTGTGGGATACCTGTGAGTGGTCTGTGAAAGATGAGGGAGGGTGAAACCCTGCATTCTCAGAACTTCCCTACAAAAGAGAACCCATGAGTGGCACAAACCATTGTCTGCTTTAGTGTTGGTTTTTTTTTTTTCTGTTCTAATCCAAAAGGACAGAAAAAAAAACCACCCCTCTCTGGGTCAACGTTTCAGACCCTTTGCTCACTCTGTCCTTAGTTTCATTAACAAGATGGTTAGTTTCAGCTATGGTGTGAACACCTCCCTGCTGGGAAAAGGGAGTGAAACTGCTATTTTTAACTAGGCTACCAAATAGTTCATGGTGAATAACCATGTACACACATTGCTGATCAAGAAAGAATTAGAACTAGTGAAAATTTCCTAATCCTATAATCTTGAGTCATCTGCTTTTCCTACACTGGATTTGGGGAAGGGGCGGGGGGGGAATGGTGAGTGGTGTTGAGGCAGATTCAGTTTCAGTAGCCCTTGAAAAAAATGCAGACTTGTGAGGAAAAAATACCTATATCTCAATTTCATTACTAAGTCTTAGTCTGCATATCTCTGGTTGAAGAAGAACTTTTAGGTATTTGCCTTCTGTTCATAGAGGTATATGGATTGATATAAAGAAACTTAATATAGTTGCAAAGAACTGAACTTAGTGAAAAGGCTATATTTGAAAGCTGCTTTGCAGCAGCAACCCGTTAGATTTCAGTTGGTGTCTGAGATGTCCTCAGAAGCAAACCAGACAATGTGGGAGAAGGTTTCAATGAAGTACAAAGTGTTTTGTCTGGGGACATAAATCTAATTCCTTGATTACATTGACTGTCATTTCAGCTCTGTTTCACATACATGTCACTTCCATGTGCACTTGGCTTGTACACCTTGCAGATGCAGTATCCACAGAGTATTATCTCATGCTATTTCTTGTTACCACTCCAGATAACGCCATCTGGAGCTCTGCTTTATCAGGCACCGAGTCCAGAAGCTACTAAGAGCTGAAAGAAATTTCACCCAGTGTAGAAGACTGGGATTTAGATATTGAGTTCCAGATACTTAATATGTGGTTAACTGTGTGGTAGAGAGAGGGAAGGAGGATGAGTCTAAAAGTGGTCCTGACAGGCAGCCAAGAAGATTTCCACTTTTCAGGTTGATCTCAGGGAAAGCACATCCAACTAACATGGGAGCCCTTTTCTGTAATTACTGAAGGGTCATGATCTGTAACGAAAAAAAGAGGCATTTAAGTTGCTTCCCTCTGAGTAGGAAGATGGTGATCAAAACAATGAAGGGAGGAGTAAACAGATTTGCCCCATCTTTGAAGAGAAGCTTAGCATGTTTTAGGGTATTCTCATTCCTAAGGGCGAGTCTAACAAATCTTCTGGCATTTAGCCAAGATACGTGTTATTTTTAAAATTTTTGTTATTGTTATTATTGGGTCTTAAATGATCTAGTATTTTTATGTTCTTTCTCAGGTTAGAGGACTACAGAATAAACTAATGAAGTGTGGATTCCTAAAGAACCAAGAGGACTGAAGAAGTTCAGATGCAGATTCCACAGGGTTGTTGCAGTTCGCAGTTCAAAGAAAAACCTGAGGATATAAAATCAAACAGTTGAGTTTCTCACATGCTTGGTCAAAGCTGAATATTTAAGCAGTTTAGATTACACAAAAATAAAAAAGGCCCTAAACAGATTGCAAAAAATGGCAGCAAAAAAAATAAGCCAGCCATACCTTTAAGTGCTGTAGGAGTGTGTAACTCACTAAAATCAATGCTATTGCGCTCATTTCTGTCACCTAAGAATCAAGCCCAGAAACGTTTGGTTTGGTTCACTGCAGCTATTCCATTAATCTAAACTTGCCTGTTGAATCAAGACAACAAATCTACGAATTAAGGAAAAAGAGTAGTACTTGACTAAAACTGTTCCCTTGATTTATATAGAGATGTCTCTGTTTCCATCAGTAGACCTGGAGCATAGTTTACTCTGCATTTACACTCTGCTTATAGTGTAAAATATTTTGTCTTACACAAATCTGAGTACTATGACATCAAGGAACTAAAAAATAAGAGGTAAATGCTAGTCTAGAAACTGAGTACTGGAGTGTTTGAAAACTATTAGGACTGAACCATTTTTATTCCTTTCACAAGCCAGCAGTAGAATTCTGATTATGGTTTTGCTTTGACTTTACAGTGATTGCTGCCAAAATTTTGCCTTCCTGCACCTTTGTAAGAGCCAGAACGGAGCAGCCAGCTGTTGTTCCTCTAAGCCAAAGATGTGGACAGCCAAAAAAAGTAAGCAATTTATGTCATACTTAGACAAAACAGTTGTGCCTTCAAACAGTGTTACTCAGACTCTCGAATTATGTCATCCAAGTAATTTCTCCCTGTGTCTAAGCTGTGCTCAGCACAGGAGGACAGCAGAAGCAGCTGCTGTGAACCAGTGTGCTCTGGCAGGAGAACCACTGCCTTAGTCCTTGTCCAGGACCTGCCTCTGTACTTCAAATGCTTATACAGGTAAAATAATTCTTTTGCTGATAGACGTTCCCTGAAAAGAGTAAGTTCTTCCAGCAGAACAGCCTTTTTAGCTGTTAGGCTGTCTTCATCAGGGGTTTTGCTAGAGTAGTTGTGTCCCGTGGCGTGGGATTGCTCCCTGACTTCCCTGCAGTATTCTTAAGTCATACCATATGGCTGCCTGGCAAGGTTTAAAATGTGGACTTAGCTTTAGGAACATGCTTATTGGGCTTCTCAGTTCTTCATAACTTCCTCGTTATGAAGAATGAGAATTAACACCTTTGTCTTGGAGAGCTTGGGATGATCTTTTCCATTTTACTGTAAATTCAGGGGTGACCTCATGTCCACCTTCATACTACTGGAATAACACCGTATTGTGTGGTGGGAATTTCAAGGAGAAAAATATTAATTATTCAGGCAATGTTTTCAGACTAGGGAAGTCCTGTGTTGGATTCAGGAATCTGCTGCTGCTGTTAGAGGGACACAAAAGAGCCGAAGAAAAGAGCCTTGATGAAGTTTCAGTGCTCCACACAGA
>JAOQGH010000023.1:46395347-46419398 GCA_025769975.1 Gallinago jamesoni
TTTCAGTGCTCCACACAGAAACTAAATGGCAACGAAGCAGGAAGAGTGAGGGTAGACAAATGGAAGAGGGGTGACACAGAGATAGGGAGGGTGCAAATGTTTAGGAGAAGCTTGATTGGTGTTTGCCCCCCTCTTCTTGGTAGACCATCTTCCCTTCCAGCTCATTACTACCAGGTGTCCTGCGTGAAGGTGCTGTAGACTGAAAATGCAAAAAGGGTATGTTTAAAGGGTGCTGACGAGGAATACTTGGAGAGACTCAACAGCACTCCCAGTTCAAATTTTATTAATTAGGGAGATTGATTCTGCTGTCTGAAAAGAGTTTGGGTAGTAAACACTTTTCAAATAAGCTGGCAATGAAGACCGCTTGCTGAAACAGCAGCAGGATATGAAGGAAAGCAAAAAATATCTCCCATTTTTACTTCAGGCCTCTTCTCACCTCCTCCTCTCAACCTGGCTTGTTTCCCCTCTTTGTGTACAGTTCACCAGCTGTGCCCTGTGAGAGGAGCTGGGGTGGGCTGCGTTCCTCACACCTCTGTGCAATGCACACATCACTCTCCCAATAATGCCAGACTTAGCAGTATTTCTTGGGCCAGACTGTCAGGTTGCTGCGGATAACTGAGGGTTTAATTTGCAGTTTACATTCTTTTCCTAAGTACTGCATGCTCTGGAGAGAAGTCAAAAGCAGTTGTACAATTATGAACTCAATCGTTCCATCCATCTATCTTTTAATTTAATGAAGTCAGTTCTGTCCAAAAGGTATTTCACATGTTGGGCACACTAAGCTCATTTATATTGCAAAGGACAAAAATAACATCCCATGTCTAGAGGAACAAAAAATGTGGTGAGCCTTAGTCTCTTCCTGCCAAATTAAATATTCTAATCTTAAATCCAGATTTTTGTTGCTTATAGGTATACAGGTGGTCATTTTGTGACTAAATTTATTTGGGGCATATATTTTGCAGTATAAATTTCTATTTGCAGTACAAATTAAATACACGGTCCCATACTAGAATTTTCTGCCTAATGTGTTTTACAAATTCAGAGCCTATTTACCAAATGGTAACTTAAACAATGAAACAGTTTGAAAGATGAGAGACTATGTATATTTTTGTTTGAGAATTCTGGAATAGAAAAATAGGAGTTTTGTCCTGTATATTTTTATTATATGGCTTAAACTTCTAACCTTTGAACAGCTTGGAAGGAATCACCATTGGCGAATTCTGGCAACATCCTACGAAGTAAAGAAATAGTTGTATAAATGAGAAAACTGAGGAGTGGTGTATCTGGTCTGCTGAGGCTATTTTGCAGTATGAAAAGATGAGATTTTTATCTTATTTCTCTCCTTTTATGCCTCACCACCCCCCTTTTTTTTTTTCCTTGATTCCTGAGGTTGAACACGAAGCAGAAGTGAATTTTCTTTCAAACAAGGTTATTTGGCTTGAAAGAAACAAAACAAACAAAAAGCAAAACCAAAAAAATGCTAGGAAATATTTTGAGATGGAACGTTAACCATCTTTCGCTTTAATTTTAAAATACTTTTCTGGGTCTCTTTAACATGAAGCAGATGTTCTTAAGTGATGCTTCATTTGATGTTGACATACAAAACAGGTTTTTTCTCTTCTCAGAACAACTGAAACCAAACACCATAGTAACTGACCATCGAACACCTTTTGCCCTGTCTCCAGACTTCTAGTGTATCCTTCACTGTTATCTAGGTGATGGTTAGATCAGCAGGGTTTGTAGACAGGATTGTTCTCCCCCTTAACACTCACCCAGTGTTAGTTGCTTTCTGTTGTGACTGAAAAAAGAAGCTACAAAGTTATGCCCCCATCCCAGAGCAGCGGCAGAGTCCTGACACTGGTTCAATGTCCTTATCTCCAGTGGTGAGGAATGGGCCTGCCAATGCCTTGCTATTTGCTTGCACAACTTCAGATGGGTCTCTTGCAGCTGCTGTCGATGTTGAGGCAACATGTTCTTCCTGTGGGAAAGATGCAGGTGACAAACTAGATTACAGTTAAGGGATTTAAACTATAAAACTGAGGCCTTGACAGTGGCCTCTACTGTGACAGAAAGAGCTGATACTAGTTTGATAGTATGAACATGTTTGATACAAGAGTTTGATACTATAAACACGTTTTTTTTTTTATCAAAAGAGATCTTCAGCCTCTTGTCTAGGTTAAGACTCAGCCTCACTCCTCCCAGCTAGATTTTTCCCAGAGGAAAATGTGCTGTGAAGACTTGAGGGCCCTGAAGTTGTGCAGGTCTTCCTCGGTTAAACTGAAGGTGGAAGAAGACATCACTGTCAGAAGTAGATTTACCTGGGTTCAGAGAGAAAGGACAGAAAGGGTGATGAAAAGAGATTTGGATTCTCCTCTTCATACTTGCCATCTGCTGTTTCCGAGATGACAACTTGCCTCTATACTAGCTCCAGTATGGTGCTAGGGCTTCCCTTTAACACTTCTAGGGCTGGGAAGAAATGGCAACACTGCACAACAGCTGTGTGCTGCTTATACCCCTTTCCCAACTGCAGCCCCTCATGGCAGGATCTCCTCTATGGCATCATCCGGTATGGAGGATGCCGCAGCCATCCTGCTGCCACCCTGTCTACCTGCACAGCTACCACCACAGCAAAAATGGGGCACTTCAGAGCAAAGCACTGCCTCAGTTGTTGGACAGTAGATGCCTGTAGATGAGGGAAAGGGCAATGACCCAGTTGCCTCTTCAGACCGTCCACACTCCCGAGTATCATCTCGGCCTTTCCTGGGTAGCACTGTAACTCACTACAAGGCGCGAAACAGCTGGTTACCTCAGGCATTGCCCCACGTTGGTAACAATGTGATCTAGATAATAATAAATGAACAGTTATGTGAGCTCTGGGTAGGATTTAGCATTGGAGCATGGGGCTTATGACAGCTTTGTTTTGACTCAAATGTGGACTCCTTGCCTTTGGCCCACTGTAGGCTGGAACATACCAAATGGTGTCTTCTGGCTGCAGGCCAGAAAAGGGCTTGGGTAAGCAAATCTCTGCTTTCTCTCTTTTTTTCATCTGGCAACTACACTCTTCGAGCCAAACCCAGGAACAGCTTGCAGTGAACCGCTGTGAGGAGCGGACATCCCATGCAGAACAGTGGGGCTGGGGCAGGATTCATGGGTTTGTGCGAGCTGACAGGAAGGCTTACTCGGACAGCTGTATATGACTAACACCAATTTATTCCATTGCCATTAAAAATAGCTTTGACATCATGTTTGTTTCCATCTTCACTGTTTGGGTAGATATTGCTTCTATAAACTGCAGTTTTGTTTGTTCTTAAAATTACTTTTCCATAGGATTTAGCCACCAGCTGAGGCCTTTAGGAGGATTTCGATGAATTTGTATGCAGCATGTGAATCTGGCAAAAAAGCAGCATGAGGGAAAGATGAATGTTATCCCTATAAACAGAGCAAAAGTGAAACTACACAAGTATAATTTGTATCGTTCTTTGTTTAAGGGAAAAAAAACCAGGCATGAACTACTCTCTAGTCTGGATCAGCTGTGAGAAGGCCAAGTGGTGCACTGAGAGCCAGCCCTAAATGATTCCCCCTCTGTGAAAACACCCTGGGGTCCCACCAGTGTAAGTGACAGCAGAAAATGGGTCACAAGTGCTGGAGGTGAAAAAGTACCTTCTCTTAGCTTTTGGAAAGAGGTTTATTTGTAGACACTTTCAGGTGACTTTCTGTAATTGTTCCCAAACGAAGGGAGGACTAGCTCAGATGTCACCAAACCGTGAGGAGGCCTTTCATCTTGCCCCCGGCTAAGGGTGGGCCACACGGGCCCTGTTTGCCTGACCCAAGGCAAATAAGGCTTGGCTCAGTCCTCCTTTCTATATGCTTGGCTGAAGCAGGAGTGATTGCTCACAAATAGGTGAGAGAAAAATAAAGCGGAGAAATGAAGGGGCAGCCTTTTATGCGTGGAAAGGGGAAAAGGCCACTTGAAAATGACTTGAAGCCCAAAGTTTTCAGGCTATTACGGTAGCAGAATGGTAAGAAGAGAAAACTAAGTGTAGCTGAGGTATTTTTTTGAAGAATTGTTCTCTATGGAAAACAGAAAGTTGAGGGCAGGAGTTTGGAGGGACTGGTTGAAATGACTTGGCAACAACCAACTTGGGGCAGCTTAATCTGTCCCCAGCGTGGGGGGAAGAGAAACAAGAGGGAAAATGGCACATGTGCAGCTTGGCTTCTGGATGTTTGCTTTCTTGCCCCCTACTATTTTGCATTTTAGGAATATATTTCTAGTCACACAAGGAATTGCAAGTAGGTACAATAACTGAGCAGTTCTATAGTGATAAGAGTATAGCTGTGCAATGCAAGTATATAGGTGGCCACCTGGGTGCAAGTCTGTGGAGAATCAGGCCCAGAGAGCTTTTCATTTTTCTCCATGAAAAGCAAATGGCTTTCAATCAAAGTGTGTCTGCTCACAAACTGGCCCTAATTTAAATGTATCTGCATTTTGTAACTGATACAGGCAATTGATGGGGGTTTTACATAGACATTGCCTAGAGCATTCCCTGGTTTTGTATTCACAGAATCATGGAATCGTCAGAGTTGGAAGGGACCTGTGGAGATCATCTAGTCCCACTCCCCTGCTAAAGCAGGATTACCTAGAGCACGTTACTCAGGACTGCATTATTCCTGCCTACCAGGGTTGGAGATATATATTCAATCCCTGTATTAAGATTTGCTGGTATGTTTAGGTGCTTAAATTCACAGTGCAAACGCTTCTAAATGTTAGGGCCATAGCACTTTCCTTAAATTCCCTTCTCTCTTCCTACAAAGACAGGCAAGTTTTCTTTCAGTTTTCATTTGATTCAACTGTGCATTTCAGCTATAAGTTAGAGGATCCTGAAGTTAAAAAAAATAATAAATAAGTCTTTACAATAATTTTCCTCTGCAGTTCTTGTTCTCCAGCTCTGCCTTTAGTTTACAGCAAGGCCAACTTCTTGCTGCTCTGAGAAAGAAGCATTTTTATTGGCTTGCTGCAGGGAGCAACCCTGAAATAGAGAAGGACCACATCCTTAAGCGTCATTTCTTTTCAGAATTTAGTTTGACATTTTAATACTTCTGAGTGTTAATATAAAAGACAAAAGAGAATAGAAGAAGAAAGCAGTGAAAACACTGAAGACAAACAGGCGTGCCTGGGCTTTCTGAAATGGCAGAGTGTCCTAAATCAGTAGCATTCATTTAATTTCTCCCTTTGTTTCATGCCTCTTGAAAGATGGCTAGATCTGAAATGCAAAGATGATAGTTTAAACGTAATAACTGTTGCCTTTTTCACTGGAATTATTATAACTGAAAATAAACAGGAGGAACTAAATGTGTAAGTAAATTGTGCCAAATGTGTAAGTAAAGAATCTCTTCACTCTTGCTCTTATTCTAAGGAAATGAGGTTCATTTGCAATTCTGCTGTCTGTCTGACTCTCTGCCCCTACTTTTGAACACACTGGCCAGTTTCATCTCAAGGTTCTGAGAAGGTTGGTGAAAACTGATATCTGGTAACAGGAGTATGAGTCAGGCACAAATCTGAAGGAGAAATTTCAAAGCAAGTTCGAGTTACCTTTTTTCAATATCTTTTTGATGGCATGTTCAGCATGGGCACTGAGAGGTCCAGTGACCTTTTATCCAGCATTGAATTGGCATAGAATTTAGGGATAATGGGAAGGAATTGGAAATTCAACAGTAAGGGAAGTGACAGTTTACAGAGAAACTATTTTTGTTATTGCTGCTGCATTTTAATTTTAATGTCACTAAAGTTGCTGTGGACTTACTATATCCAAGTGCACCAGTTCCTGGGATTGTGATACATATGTATAATGTGTCTGACACAGGTCCAGAAAGACAGGAACAATGAAGAACTGAAGAGGGAAATATCTATAAGCAGGTCAAGATGACCAAGATGTGGACAAGCATGTTGTCTGGATTTATTTGTTTTATTGTGAAGAAGGACCTGAAAAGCAGGAAGTATTCCAGCATTTGGTAGGTAGACATATTAAAAAGTGAAGTTTTAGAAATGGGAAGGGTGTTGCTGCTAACAGCAATGGAGGAAAGGAAATAACATAAAAGGAAAAATACGAGCTGTTCAGTAATAACTGCAAAGTTTAGTACTTGACAAATAGTCATCCTTCCAGGGCAGAAGATCAGAAGTGTTATTAAATGTGTAGGGCTAAACTGAGGGAGATCAGTTTGGTATTGAGATGTAGATTTGTGAGCCATTTACCTAAAGGTAATAGTTGTATCAGTGTGAAGAGAGGAGGCTCCCTGAGGATAAGATACAGAAGATGAGACCCAGGATAGAGCTTTGAAGACAAGGGACAAGAGACAGAGGAGAACAAGGAGCCATTAGAGAGTGGCGGCAAATCCATGTATGTGCTGGGCTGCAGTGTAACCCGGAGACAGTTTTGTTAGAACTGGGGGGCCTCAGAAGTGCCCATGGCTTGCTTATTGCAGTCTTGATCAGATTTAGGAGTGTTTGAGCTTGCCTTTTATATGTCTACCTTACAGGATAGACATAACTTCAAAATTTGGGGCCAAAGCCAAGGTGAGATTTAAAGGAGAAAAAGGGTGACAAGGAGGGGCAGGAGCAAAGAAGGAGAAATATAGTGCAGGACTTCACAGGGCTGAGGAAAGGACAAAAGTGAGTGAGACGCAGGTGGTGTTCAACACAGAGATGAAAACGAAGAAGCCAGGATGGGTCAAGGAAGAGGTGTTGATTGAATTGGAGTATTGAGTTTCAGAGGGATGTGGTGGAAGTTTAAATACTAAGGAGGGCCTGGAACATTGGGTGTCTGTCAGGTGGCTACTATGGTGGGCTTGAACGTTAGTAGGTGAAGACTATGACTCCCCATTCTTCCTTCCATACCTCTTTCTAATCACAACAAAATAAATCCCTAAACTTCTCCACTTACTGCTTCAGGAAGCCTTCCTTTCCCAGAGCAGTACCACTTTACATGTGTCCATTGTCTCTTGGCTTGAAAAAAAAACCCTGGCTTTTCCTCCTCTCAGGCACCACTGAAATGCATGTGCCTTTAGGAGGAGAAGGCAGTCTGTGGATGGTGGCCCCTTGGTGCAAGGACAGGAGGAGAGGCTGCCCCTCTTGATGTGGAATAACTTTTGAGGAATTATGTTTTCTGAGGACCAGCCTGGCTAGCCCCACTGAAACACTTTCATATTTTTGTATAGAATTTTCCAAAGAGCAGCTGCTGATAGCCAAGAAATTGTCATCAGTTGTATAAATGATCTTCCTTCCATTTCCAGTCCACTTTCCATTTGCACCCATAACTCCCAAACCAGAGTCTCCTGACCACCAGCTGCTTCTGTTTTAATTCCAGACACTGTACCCGACATTAATGTGAAATTCTGTTATTTGAAGATGTATGTATTGATACTCACTTTGTTCTAAAATTACTGTTCTTAGGAGCAAATGGAATTAGATGTGGACCAGCAGATGGTAGAGAATCTGGGTAAAAAATGGGTATTGTGCATAATTTCTGGGAAATAGAAGCATGTGTATAGGACAGACCTATAAAAATGGGGTTTGGGAACGAAAAATCATTGTATATTCACAGTATCTTAAGGCAGTTCATCCCGAAGCGGAATGGTGCCTCAGGGAAGATTCTCTCGCCCCTTCCCATGCCTCCCACCCTCCCCCGGTATCAGAGGCAGGGCCTTGCTTTGAAATTAATTTTTATTTTTCACTAAAAGCTTAATGTGCTCTTGGTAAAGGTACTCAAGGAGGACTCCACTGTATTAGCTTGCTGGTTATGAAGTAGATGGATTATGGATGGAAAACAATCCATGTGGAAATTGGTGCAAAGTAGCTGGTATATTGTGAATAGGCAGGTGATTCTTCGGGCAGCAGACTTCCTTTTACACATTTGGTAATGTTAAGGAATGAGCTTCTTTACACAGGACTAGTTCTGGGAGATAATCCGAATAGCTCTTCTGTAAAACAGGCTCTTAGAAAGTTACTTCAAGTTAAGTATTTCCAGTTCCTTCTGGAGTGAAACCTGATAATCAGATTTAAAAAAAAAAAAAAAAAGATCTTGAGTTGTCAACCAGAAATGTTTCCAAGATTAGAGGAGTCTCAGATATAATATTGATAGTCTTTTGACATCCCAGCAGGAGTGACTGATGTGGAGAATGGGAGACCCATGGCCACAGTTCGTTTAGCAGCATAGGTAAGGAAGGTTGGAGAGCACCACAGGTCTTCATGCTTTTCAGCAACCTCACAGTGAAAAAGCAAACCACAGTATCACTTCTTTCTTAGGAAATCTGGGGTTATTCAGCCACGTAGTTTACAAATAGTAATGGCTGAGTTCTCATGCTAGTGTTGTTGGGAAGTTTCATATTTAATCTTGTAGCTGTCAGTGGTGTGCTCTTGAAGCTGCATTACTGGGACAGGTACTCACCTTTGGGAATTGGAAGTGCTCTCCGGGGACTGAGATGCCTGATGCTGCCAAATCCTTGATCAGTGTGAACTCTCACTGTTTTCTCTGTCAGGGTGGCTGTTGGGGGACCATGTCACGCTTCAGCTGTGCCAAAGGACAACCCCTATTTTATGCTAAAATGTGCTTAGAATGTAACATGTGAACGGGGATGTTTTGTTGTTTATGTATATATTGGCTATTATCAAATCTCTTGTAAGTACAGTGTATAAAATGTCATTTATGTTGTAGGTAGTTCCATATAGCTTATTAATATTATTGTAATATACAGACTTAAACATAGAACAATATAAAGTTTTCTCTGTAAAAGGGTTGCAGGTGTGTTTGGCTGAGGCTATACGCTGCAGACCTGTTTTCTATCACCTTGCTCTTGTTGTTGACATTTATATCAGTGCAAGTAGGTGTAAACTGCTGCTAATTCAGAGAGGTGGCAATGACCGCCTAAGGTGCGGAGACTAGAGAATCAGACTTTATATCTGTAATACGTGGTATTGCACTGCAAAATATGTTTCCTGTTAATTTCTCTTCCAGAGCACTTTTCAAATAAATAGCTACATCTTGTGGCGAGGGTGTTTTTGGTTGTTTGGGGGGTTCTGGTTTTGTTTCTTTTTAACAGAAGAGCATACAGAGTTGTTTTATCAAAGTTGTTTTTTGATAATCTCAGTAATAGTGCTGAAATCAAATGCAAAAGGAGCACTTAAAGCAACAGTTATTAAAACTTATTTGTTGGTAAGATGTTTTGTTTTGTTTTTTTAATTCCTCCTTAAAAGCATCCTCCGTTTTGTCTGACATATGGACTTAAGACCCACACATTCCGTTGTGAAAGTATCCCTAATGATGTGCTAGTTCTCAAGGACGTATCAGAGTGCTGCAGCTGACACCCGGGAACACTGCTCACTCCAGTGCTGGCACACTTTGCCTGCTGGGTGCAAAATCTCTGCTGAAACAGATCTGAAGCAAGAAGCAGGGATCCGCATTGACTTCCAGGGCCATGCAGCAAGCAGCATAAAAATCAATTCTCACTCATACTCCTCTTCTTCAGGAGGCCAGATAAAATGCCTGAGCCTTTCCCTCTTTGGATGCCTTTTTCCCCTTATTTCCTGCATGCAGGAAATGCAAGTGTTACTTGTCGTACAAGCACTTAGCAATGTACTTTTTTTAGAGCATAACAGTTACACATTGTGGCAAGATTTTGCTTTTTATTTTTTCACAGGACTGAAACAAAAGCAGAGCTCCTATGTTTAATACATTAAAAAGACCAGGGGAATTATAATGGTTATCTTTACCCTGAGACTAACCCTTCCTTAACTTTTGTTTTGTCAAAACCCCAGTTAAAACAATTAATGTCTCAGAGTTAAGGCCAAGTGGGCAGCCGACAAAGAATTCTGGGATGCATGCACTTGTGGAGGTTGCTGGGAATCATTCCCCTACCTTGCTTTAACTTTTGCAAGCTGTGTGGGGTTTCTGCAGGAAGGGAGCTACAGTGACTTTGTTTACAAAGGACAATATACAGCTAACTTCTGGCACCGGGTCCGGGAGGCTGGTCTGCTGCCTTCCCTCTTTGCTCAGCTGGGTCCTGCCTAATCTGCCTCCTGGAACTGGGATGTTTGCAGTTACTTTCCCTCTCAGTAGCAGTTTGTGTTGGACTGTATGGTCAGAAAGACACAGACAAGATTGCTTTGTAGGTTTCTTTAATTAGACCAGCTGGCAAAAGGAGATGGTCCCTGAGGCCCACAAACTCCCCTCCAGGCTAAGACTAATGATCTTGTAGTTTGGAGAATGCTAACCAGACTTCAAAGGGTGTTTTCTCCCTGACACCTCTTCATCTAATCCTCTCTTTATTCATTATGTTTAAGGCTAGCAGGGCTTAGCTGACTATTGACCCTGTCTCCTGTTCAAGGATCCATTATATTTCACTCAGCTGTCACATAGGCCAGTGGCTAAAGCAGGTAGTCCAGAGGGGCATTCTGTTTTGGTAATGACCTCAGCTGTTGCTATTTGTAAGTGCTCTTGGTGAAGCACTCAAGGGAAGCAGGGTGCCCCTGTTAAAGTGAGTGGGTCAAATCTACTGCTATGCTCACTTAAAAGTACTGAAAATACTTCTGCTCCAACTTCAAATCTAGATCAGGTTGCTCAGGATCCTTTCTGGTTGAACTTGGCCTGTCTAGACATGTTTGTTCTGAATCTGCCTGCTGCCAAGCGCATAATTTGATTTTTCCATTTCAATCAATTTCCCAGGGAAATTTTAAATCAGATTAATTATAAAATCAAAGTGTATTGCATCCATGCAGTTCTCATTACCAACCTGGCTTGTCAAACAATGAAAAATTGCTGACTGTGTTTAATATGGTTTTATTCAGTAAATCATTGTAATAAACTCTTTCATCAAAGGCTTTGTAAATTGTTTGAGGAATTGACATGAATTCTTGCATGAAGCTTGCCATCGACTGATCCAAATCAAACCTACCTCATGGCTGAGGTTTGCTGTCCTGCCTCAGTTGTGAACCTTTGCACCTCTGGCTCATGCCTGGAAGGGAAAATGTGCAAATACTTTGCTCTTCTCCTGCTTCCAGCAAAGCCAGAACCGGGCAGCTCCGAAAGGCTCCTGAGAGCTGCAGGTAGCAGAGGCCACTTCATCAACAGTGATTTGGGGCAGAGGGAGGAAGCTACAGGAACAAACAGTGGACCAATGCAATTGCACTACTGTAGGTCTCACAGAAGTGTAATAACCACTTGGAGTAAAATAAATGTGTTTAAGGTTTCATAACAATAGCCTTTGCACAAAGGTTAATAGGATCATCTCCATCCCTCCCTATTTCTATTGAAAGAGGGGTAAGGTGGCCTGGCCAAGGCTTTAAGTCTTTGTTTCCAAGCCCTAGTGTTTCAGTTCTTAGTCTCTGAGCCAGATCTTGTATCTTCATGTATACCTGCCTTTTATGAAAGATGTCAGAAAGGACCTAGCTGTAATTTCCTAGCTGGTAAGGGGAAAAAAAAAAAATCATTTCAAGAGTTTTGAGGTTTTGCTGTTGTTAACAATGAACTTACCACAGATGCTGTAAGTGATGGTTTGGTGCTACAGCTGAGCTGATATAATACCTATTGCTGCCAAGTCCTGCTCCCCTCCCCTTCCTGTCCTTCGTCTCCTGCTAGAGCTTGTCTGACACAGGGTGAGCCAGTTCACAGAGCTCAAACAAAAAGAAAAAAATATTACTTTTTTTTTTGAGTGTTTCTTTGCTTTTTTTCTACTACTTTGCCTCCCTTAATTGTGAATTAAGCCAGGACTGTGTTTCACAATAATTTTGGATTGACGTAAGCGTGCTTTGTAAAGTGGGCACTCCTAGCTCTTCCCTGCTTGTGCTTCCACTGGAATTCACACCACCCATGTTGTGAGGCAGATCTTGGTGCTGACTTGAAGGAAAATCATCTCCTCACTCCTCTCCCCAGTTTTTCTTCAGGTTGCCTCTGAGCTGTTTTCTGGATATGGCTTACTACGTAGCTATAAAAATACTAGGAGGGGGACAGGACTTCCTTCCTTTAGTTGGTAACTTCTACTTGTTTTGGCTGAGAGAGAGCACGAAAGGGCTACTTCAGCTGTGCCCATGTAGAACTGGACACATTTAGCTGACACTAGAGCATTTACTCTGCTTCCACTGAAGATACATGACAGCAGAATACAGCCCAACAGAAAGAAAATAGGTAGGTTAATAAGAGCAAAGTATGGAAAACCAGAATGTGGTCCTGTTCAGAAGTATTTTTTTTTTTTTTCCTTTCAAAGAAATGGAGATTGGCTTGAATAAGGAAAATATAATCTCTCAAACAGTTCTGCTTGTTATCCTAGTTACTTTTTTCCAAGTGAAGATGCATTTTAGGATGGCACATCAAGGGGTAAATGCACCATCCTGAGTGGAATATCTCATCTAGAAAACACATCCTTCTGACTTTGTTTTTTCTCTCTGCCCACAGCTCCCATCAAGAACGCGGCGATCGGCATGCTGCCAACCTCTGCCTTGTCATTGTAAACATACAGAGCCCCAAAAAGAAACTGAGCAAATATTTCCTAAGGTAAGTGTGAAAATTCCAGCCCTCGCTGGGTCCTTTCAGCTGAATTTTGCTCTAAAATTACTAAGCTGAATGTATGAAGTAAAGGCCATGTTTGTTGGCAGTTTTTTCCAGTGCCTTTACCGGAGTTGCACTTGGTAGCCATTTCTACAGGGTTACTCAGAAGTCAGTGGGTGGTTTGGTTACACTTGGCTTCAAAGCACTCAAGAGCTGATTTTATTGCTGTAAAAAAATTCATCTGAACTAAAATGGAAAATATTTGTAACTTGTCAATCCCCATCTATCGGGGGGGCAGTTATAATATAACCACCCTCTTTTTTAATTCTAATTTTAATACCTCTCTGATGTGTCTTTTTAAAATAAAAAAAAATAATTAAGTCATTTGGGGCATATTTTTTGGCTTTAATCATACTTTATTTCTCTCCAGTTAGTAGACACAGTAGTTCCAGGGAGGTTGTAACTACAGTGATCTTTAAGGTCTCTTCCAACCTAAACCATTCTATGATTCTATACTGGGGAACTTTGTCTGAATGTCACCTCTTTGTTGCACCAGACCATGGTTCAGGCTTATGAATAGTCCCACCTTGATAATACAATGATGTTTAGCCTTCCCTGTCCACCAGGGCCAATGCTTCCATTCTTCAGGGTGTAAGAACTAAAATAATTTGTTGGCCTATTGCTTGAGTTGTGTCACTCACATGGGAGGATCTCTCGTTTGATCTCCATCTTTTATTATCTTCAAAGCTTCTTAAAGCTTTTCTTCTCCACTGGGTACCTCATATTGCTTTGCTTTCCTCATATCCCCAGCTGTTTTCTTCTTCTCCACTGCTGCCTGTATGTGGCTGCCTAAGCATTGCACAAGTTTTCAGAGCTTATCCAGAGTACCCAGACCCCTGTCCTCCTAATAGACCACTCCACTGCCCTGATTGCAGCGGGTCTTGAAGCCCTGTATAAGTTCATTCTTTCCCTTCACTGATTTTTTTTTTAATATCTGTCCATCTCTTGATCAGCTTGAGAGGTATAGCTCCTTCTTAAATATTTAAAACAAATATTGCTGCACAGAAACTGCTATACACAAATCATAGATGCTACTCATAGAAACAGGTAGCTAACTTTAATCAGGAGCAGAAAAGAAAACAGAATCTTAAGAGAGTATTTTAAATATTTAAATTCCAGCTCTAGCTGGAAGTGAAGTCTTCCAAATGCTTTCTAATTCTTTACTAAAAATCACTGCTTGCCCCTTTACCATGATCTTATTCTAGCTCCTGAAATATTGTATGTGCTCAGAAATTGTGTCTTGACTCCATTTGGCACCAGAAAATATTATATGAATGAGAGCACTGAGGTGTGCCAGCTTGAAAAAATGGGCAGTATCAGGACTTCAGAATTAAGGAGCAGACTGTTCTGCTGGGGTTTTTTCCAGGTTTTTTTTTTTGGGGGGGAGGGCTTGTTTTTTAATTCATGTGGTTTCCCTCCCATTGCTTTGATATCTGTCTATACCATACCCGAAGGATCTTCATGCTCCGATATACAGTAGAAAATGTGTCCAAAAAGCCTTGACTGTTGAAATAGAGAAAAGTTGTTTTTTTTATCTAAGAAAAAATGAATAGCATTAATTATTGCTTTAAAACACAATGATCTTCTGAGTTTGAAAGGTGTTTATTTGATGTTTAGAGACTATTATTGACAACAGCAATAAAAAGAAAAACTCAGCTAGTTAATTTGTTTCTTATTAATGTGGTGCTGTACTATTTGCCTTTCAAGATTCTTAGATGAAACATTTTTCAAACATCAGCTCATTAAGCCTTTGGACATCCAGTCGGGTGGATTGTCCCTGAAACGTGGTCATAAATGCTGTTGTATTTGCACCCAGTGACTAGTGACATCTAGAGCTTGGGACGTTATTTGAGATAACAAAGTGAATTTAAGGAAGCTAAAGAAATTATCTGAATTGGGTTAATATAACAGCTAAAAATCACCTCTTCTGAACAATGCTGAGAGAACTGCAACACAGAGGGGACCCTGCTTTTTACAGATTTTCTTCATTCATCTCTCCAGGATGGCAATGCTTTTTCTCACTGTGCCTGGGAGTCCTTGTTCCCTTTGATCACCATCTCACGGTCTTGCAGTTTCACTTCTCACTCTGGCTGTTCCCTCAGAATTCCTCCCACCTTCCTCTCAGTTGCCAGATCAGACAAGGTTTAGCCCTTGCCATATTATCATGGATTTATCAAGTTTTAATGTTCTTTAGCATATCTTCAATTAGAATTGACTGAAAAAGTAAATTCTTAAAGTCAATAATTTCAAAAAGAAATGAAGAAATAGGAAATATATATGTGTTTGAACTCCACTGGTTTTCGCAATGTGTTTTATTGGGTTTAAATTTTACACACTTTCAGCATTTTGATAGTTTTGAAATAGTTATGGTTTGAAAACAGTATTTCAATTTAAAAATAAAAGCACATTAACTTGCCTATAGCTTATACTTGTTTCAGTTGTTATAAACTGGCCAATCAGAACACAAGAAAAATTGCAAACCCCAAATATTTTTAATTGATAATGTTTGCAAACAAGTCTGGGAAAATCAAGGCATATTAGAAATGTCTTGTTCTCTGAGTAAGCTAGCAGGTCTATGGGAAGCAGGATAGCCCTGCTGGACTGGTGCTCCAGACAGGTTCAAATAGGAGATTTAACCTTGCACCATGTTGTGCTGTGCCTCCTTCAGCCTTAGGGTTAAAGCCTTTGATTTCAAACTAAGCAGCAGCATGCCACAATGGTATAACCTTAAACGCTGGACAAATAATCTGGTAGAAATCAGAGATTGATATCATTAAGGTACTTGTTTAAATCAAAGTATATCCCACGGCTATACCAATACAGAGCAGAGATAGAAACAGTGGCCAGCAAAAGCTAATTTGTCAGTGTGCAATGTTGATAACCATTATGAGTTTTAAGTAGCTATAGGATTTAATAAAGCAGGGGATGCCCTGCTGTGGTACATGTCACCTGTGGCACACAAGTCATCTCAGTGTAGCGTGAGGCTGGGAGCTGCAGTTGCCACTGCCACAGCTGTGCTGAGGCTGGCAGAGAAAATCCCATAGCACAGTCCCAGTAGGATGCTCAGGAGGTGAACCCAGACAGACTTCTTAATTGCCTGTGAAGAACAGGTGAGTGCGCCTGGATGTGGGATGCTTACTCCTTAAGGCTTATAGCTGGCTTTACCGAGCTGTGATTTGTGGCATTTCAAAGGGGACCTGTAATGCAGCAAAAATCAGGATGTTGCTCGTGTCACTCACTGTTGCTGGCAATATTCATCAAAAAGAAGATTGGCAATCTCAGAGTAAAGAATCCTACAAAAGTCTAGAGAAAGGCAGAACCTGAAAATTAGTCTGAGATAAATCTATTGTCTCGGTTACTTTTATACTTCAGCACTTCACAGCCCTTAAAACTGTTTGTTTCCTTGTTTCGTTGCAACCTCTCATTGTGAGGTGAGGGATGTGCTACTGTTGCCATCAGAGAAAGGAGTTGTGGTGCTAAAAGACTGTACAGCATGCATGTCATTGAAGAGTCCTGTGGCAGACCAGATAATTTAACATAGCTACCCACCATTCCTAGTCTCCCTCAGCTTTTCAGTTTCTAACATGCTTTTTAAAAAATGTATTTTCTTGTGAGAGCACAGAAGACTGGCTCATCACCCTCCAGAGCTGATGGTAGGGTAGTTTTCATGAACTATATTACATATGATTGGGAAGATATTTGGGGGCATCACAAACATAATGAGAAAAGTGAGTTCATATAATTTAGGTGGCACGTGGGCATGGCACAAAGGCTATTGAGATTTGTTGACTTTAAAAAAAATATATTTTTTTCTTGTGCTTGGCTGTTAAAATGTATCTGCTGACACAGATGGGGAGGTTGTTACAGACTGCTGCAGGATGGATAGCTAAAGATTAGGCTGGTGGTCAAGGGAACCAGCAAAATGAGCTTTACTCTTCCAGTTGTCACTGCTTTTCTTCAGATTTGTGATTGCTTCCAGTCCTGGTTTGAGTTTCTAGGAGTTGCTGCATCAGAAATGGTTGCTCAGGGAAAGAAAGGTCAGAAGCCTGAAATTCATCTACTGCTGCTTGGCAGAGGTGGCATATCTATCGTGTAGGTCCAGATGGGTACACAATTGCAAAGCTGAACTTGCATCTTTGAGCTTTGGGCAGTGCCTAGAAGCTCTGTGTCTTTAGGAGTTGTAGCAATAGAAATTGCTACTCTCTTACAGAATTATGTGTACGCAAATTCCTACTTTGGCAAACTTTTGGTATAAGTAAATGATGCATGGACAAACAGCAGAGATGACAGTGCAACCAGGACTTTTCTGCCTCAGTAGCTCTTCTTAAACCTTCAATCCCCTCACGATATGTTCCTCACTAGGTGCTTCTCTCAGTTCTTATCTGTTCACTCTTTGTTAGCACCAAAATACTGCCCAGCTTTAAAACACTGATACAAAGGGCCAAAAATATAAATGCTTAAAGACTGAGGTGCTAGGGGATTGAGGACCTAGAGGCAGCAGAAGTGCTAATGTCCCTCACCTAACTAGGGCTCAGGGATGGAGTTGAAAACCCAAATGCAAACCTGTTCAGGCTCTCTCTCCTAGTGGGAGATAGGGTTATCAGTTGAAGTTGTGCACTAAGTATTTTGTAAAATCTGGGCCATGCCTCGCTGTTTGGATGATCTGAAAATTTAAATCCCATTGATTCTGCGTGGTAGAGGATATCATGTGTCACTTGTGTGTTGTGGGAAATGGGTTCTGTAAGGTGTTGGTTTCAGGAACCTATTTCTGAAAATCTTGAGCTGGAGTTCTTTAAAGTTGTTCTTTAAGCACAGCTCAGGTCACATCTTGAACAATGTTTAACATAAAGCAGACCTTTAAGTGATTTTTATAAGCTAAGAATTTTAGATATCAGTTATTATGTTTAGTTATTTCAAGAAGAACAGCAAAATGTTGTGCATTTTTCCTGTTTGTTTGGTTTTTTGTGGTTGTTGGTTTTTGTTTTTGTTTTTGTTTTTTCCCAGCAGTTTGTTCCCTCTGCCTTCATTGCCCAAATGTAACTGGGAGCAGAAATTCCCAGATTAAAGGCTATGACATATATGAACCCCTTATGATTGGATTCTCGTTTTCCTCTGTTAAGCCCACACAACGGGAGCTGGCTGCTTATCATTGAGTACGATCATCGAATGATTTAATGGAGAGTTAAATGAAAAGTAAGAGTTTTCATACTGGTGTGATGCAAACCCTGTGTCCAATTAAAGCCTCAAAGCATTTTTTAAAAGCTGTATAAAAGGTGAATCATTTCTGTAAACAGCCCTTAAAGTGAAAACCCAACACCTTTGCTGTGGGAGAAGTAATACGACCTCAAATACCTCTGCAAACAAAGAGTCCCTTGCCTTCTGCGAGCTGCTCTCTTTTTTCAGCAGCTCAGCATGGGGTGCCAGAAAAATCATTAACGGGCCCATCTTGCACTTCTGGCTTTTCCACACCTGCATATCACGATCCCTGCTGTAACTTTATGGACCGTGAGGAGGCAGGTTTGACACCGTGAAACACAGGCTCAGCTAACAGCTGCAGGATGGGCAGAAAGCCAGACAGTAAAATGTAAAGAGGAGGAAGGAGAGGGATCACCTTTGAAGTTTACAAAAAAAAAGCATGACTTTGACCACTTCCTTTTTTAATTAGCTGTCTCAGGTACATTGAGCCACCAGTATGAATGGAAACTTGTGGGGATTTATTGGAAATGTTGAAGTGAATGAAATATTTTAAATGTTTCATCTGTATGTGACTATTATTCTTTTAGTCTTTCTTTTTTTGTTGGTTTGTTTTGTTGTTTGATGATTTTTTGTATGTTTTTGTTTGTTTGTTTTTTGTTTGGTTTGTTGGCTTTTTTGTTGTTTTGTTTTGTTTTGTTTTTTAACATCCTAACATGATGTCAGGGTGAAGAGCTTGTTCCGTTTGGAAACACCTGAACTACGGCTAAAAATCTGTATCTTGCAAGTGTGAAAAGCAACATTAATGCAGTGTTGAAAGTTAGGATTTTGATCCCACTCTACCCAGGAAATTCATGATTACCATTCCCATAGCAACCAGGACACACCTCCAGGGTACCTAGGTAGAATTTTTTTTTTATACATTTATATAGTGTTAACTTTTGGTCAATATTCACGCTAGCACCAGGAGGTTGCTTTTGATTTGCTTCACTGTAGAGAAAAGCTGAATTGTAGGGGTCCTGTACAGGAATTGCAGTCGCTGCAGGATTCAAACTTCCCTGTGTCCTCAAGAAGCCAAAGGTTTGTTTTGGACTAGTATGTTCCTTGTACTCTGAATGCACATTAAAGTATGTTCAGGGAGAAAATACAAGCTGCAGTTTTCATCCATGTAGGAACTACATGCATTTAATTTAAAAGACTATAAATCAAGAGTAAGTACATTGATGTTAATAGTCTATGTTAGGGTCAGATCCTTATACATGTTTGGTGTTTTTTTTTTCCAAGATGTACTTTTGTGACTGAAAAGGCTTAAAAGACTTACACATGTTTTCAGGACAAGGAAATCTATTTGTGCCCACAGAGGGATGTGTAATTGTTGATATTAAAGCAAGTGTTTCTTGTAGGGGAAATTCAAATTGTTACATATTCTTGCCCATGTAATGGTGGTGATACTTCACAGTAGGCGTTAAGGGACCTAAACACTCAAAACATTTTCCATTTCTTCTGCTGCAAGTTTGGCAGAGGGCATTCTCCAAATGGAAGAGTGCAACTGGAAAGAAAAAAGGAAACCACATGTATTTTGAAGTGCTAAAGATGCTCTAAGAAAGCAGATGTAAAATATGCCCTAACTTATCATTTTATTAAAAAATATAATACACTAATAATTCAGAACTTAATGAGCTGTCTACCAGGCTAACGATTTCTGAGGTAATTAAATGGGAATACAGTCAAATCCTGAGTACATCCAGTGCCTGTTTCTCAAGCCTGGGAAAATTAATTTGGGAATTTATTGGAGATGAAAATAATCCTTCAGACTGGGGAGAGAAGTAGGAAGAGAATCAACGTAGTGATCTACTGTCCTGCTGCAAAGTGCAGTGTGATCTCACAGTAAAGTCCAAGGGTGCAATATCAATGACACAAAACTTAATTGTGATTCGTAACTCCAATAGACCCAAGTCTGTTCTCTGCTTGGAAGATAAAAAAGAAAAAAAAAAAGTAAGATTGGATATTAGATATATGAATCTGGGTAGAAATGATTCAGCTTTATACAGGAGTTGAATCTGGTCCAGTGCATTTTAAAAGATTCAAAAAAGGGCAAAAGGGGGCACCACACCATGTTTTGTGTTGTACACAGCTAGTTTGTACAATTTCAAAAATATTTCAGTCATTTTTTTCTTGTAATGTTTTTCATACAGTGTTTTAAAGAGAAAATTAAAAGGAATGTTTTAATTCATGTTTATAAATTGTAGTTGAAATACATAATTTAATACATCATAGGTAAACAAAAACACTTATGTAAATTATTCAGCTATTATTTTATTTATTTTGACAGAAGCTATTTTTAATACTCTAGTTTATACTGTAGTATAGTAAAGTTACCTGTCACTCCATGGTGTTTGCTTTTCTGTCTCTGGACATAAGAAATAACAGAAAAGCATGTAAGAGAGCATGTGGACAGATGGTTCCCTCTGCGAGATACTTCTCCTGATATAGGAGTGTGTGTTTTATTTTTTAAGATCAGGTACTGTAGATATCATTCATGGTGCTTTCAGAAGTAATTTTTATAGACTTAAAACTTAGTACTTGTTCTCTTTACTTAGTTAAGCATAAGACAAAAGTTGTTTCCTGATATCATATTACAATAAAATATAATGAATGCATAACAGCTTTTAACAGCTTTTTGTAGAGGGTGGTAGAATACAGGTGAGTCCATAGCTTAGCTCATAGGTTTTCGGCTTATTTTTAAATAATGCATTTATTATTAAATAATGCAAAGAAAACCTGTGCATTTTTTGAAGGGATGAGTAACTTGAAAAATTATATTAACTGCAAATTTTTTAGTTTTACTACGTTATTGGAACTGTAGAATTGGAAGGTTCTTTTCTTCTAAAGAAAAAATAATCTAATCCACACCCCTGCCCATCACAGCCTCAGATAATATCCCCCTCATCATTGACAGTTTCTCAGGGACCTGCTCTCCCTATCCAACTTGGTCCAGAGCCCCCCTCTCCCTAACATGTGTTTCTCAACCTGGAACCTTGACCTTCTTCTTGCAACTTAAGACTGTTCCTTTTTTGCATTTTTTTTTCTCCATGGAGTAACTAATAAATAGAAAAAAACTATAATTTCCTTTCCGTGGGTTTGTAGACCATAGTGTCTTCAGTCTTTTTAAGCTAATACTATTTTAATTAATGACATTTCCTAGAACTTTTGCCATCATCATTGTTGTCTTCAGCTGTTCTGTGTCCCTCTTGAAGTGCCTCATGCACAACTGGATGCAGTACTTCCCATGAAGCTGTAATGCAGCATATAATTGAATTATTATGCTTTCTGATTTCCATATTGGACTTATGCTTATAGTTCCTCTTGGTGTGTTTGGGTTTGCTGATCTTGCAATCCTTGGTAGTCCCCTCAGCTTTCATCTCTGCAAAGCTCACTCTCTAACCAGCTGTTTTGCAGCCTGTCTTCATGTAGTGGATGATTCTTGCCAGTGTGCACTGTCTTGCATTTGTTTGTGCTGGATAGCCTGCCTCTGCATCACACCACACTTCTGATTTGTCAAAATCACTTTGCATTCTCAGCCCAGCTTCCTGGTAGTCTCTTTGCACTTTGTGTCATCCACAGATTTAATAAATGCATCCACTGCTCTCTCATCCAGGTCACTGCATGTTGTTCCATGGACTCTAAGATTAATACAGGCGGAATATTTTCAAAAGGATTCAAGCTGTGGCTAGTGGTTCCAATAGCTGTCCTCAGAATATTAAATCAGGAGCTGCAATTGTAAAGTGTATGGATATACAAGGACTTAGAGCCTAGAAAAAAATGGAATTAGGAAGTAGTAGGATAAATAGCAACAGGATCTGTCTTCCTAATAGAAATAGAGCCCCACTTCCTAATAACGTAGCAGCATGTCTAGTGACAGAACGAGGCATTGAATTGGAGACAGCAGAAATAATCCTTCTGTTGGAGCTAGGCTTGCTTTTTTCCATGTGCCGTTGTTCCACGTGGTTTATGAATGTCACCTGCCACAGTTCTCCTTTTTACACTGCATTAGAGATCGGATGAAGGCCATGTTGCCCTCACTAGCTGACTGCCTTTTTTGCACTGAGACGAAGGAGAATCTCTGTTAACCACTCCCAGGTGAACCATAACTGAAGTTGTGACTCATTTTCTGCTCCCAGGAAAGCAGAACAGAGTTCTGTAATGTCTGGATCAGAGAGATTACTTTTCATAAGGAGTCCCAGAAATACATTTATTATTCTTTTGGTACCTTATGACCCTAGCAACACAGGGGTCACTAAGTTCTGCAAGTTAAAGAGAGCAAGTTGTATTGTGTTTGGGGACTGTCCAGGAATTTCAGCAAGTGGTGGAGATATGAGAGGGAGGGGGGAGGCGTTTTCCTTCATGTCAGCAATGAATGAGTGCTGTAGCAGACTGTAAACCACCCTGCTGTTTCATGGCGTGATGCTTTGAATTAGCCTTCACACGGGTTTTTCTTCTTTTTAAAATTTGAACTGTTGTCAAACTCTTTCTTAAGGTAAGAAGGGTGAGGTCTCATCGGAAGAAGGCGGAGAGTTGCGCACTGAAATACAGTTGCCAGTCTGCCATCCCCATTGATCCCGTTGAGATCACTTTTTGCTATTTCTGTTTTATACTAAACCTGAATGCTGGATTATGTCCCACAGTTGCAGCTTTCTGGGTCCTCTGAATTGCAGAAAAGACCTGAAGAGCTGCTCCAAACTGGGCAGGAGGTGAGTTCTCCTAGCCAATCTGCACAGAATCTCCCTGCTACCCGTGCTTTCTCCTCATTCCCTCCCCCTGCCCCTCCCTGGGCCTGGACAAAAACAAGGTTTATTTGAACTCTTGTAATTGTATCTGTCTGGGAGAACAACTGAGGTGTCAAAGTATCAAAGTGAAATTCAGAAAAGTCAAGAGCAAGTAGAGATTTGAAGTGGCAAAAGGGAAGTAGGGGGGAAAAAAAAAAAAAAAAGCTGGTCTTTATCATGGTAATAGTACTGAAGCCAAGCTGGAAAAGCCCAGACAATGGTTTGAGTTACTGTACTATAAACTGCTTCCTGCCACTGGGCTTCACAAGGGGACTTGACCCAGCTGATTAGGGAACCACAGGGCCAAGCTCTGGTGGTTTCTGACCCTTGGGGAAGCTTGCCAAGCCTTGGGACTTCTCTCATTTGGGCAGCTCCGGTTCTCACTCCTGACAAGCGAAGGAGAAAGAAAGACTAGAGCAGCAAACCGATTACTGTGGATAGGTGACGTGAGCACTTGGGTGGGAAAAATAACATTTCTTCTGCTAGAGAGCCTTGCTGTGAGCTTGTCTTCACTCACAAACTGACTGGTGTCTGTGCCAGCTGGACCCATCAGCAACCTGTAGGAGGTAGCACTAGGATTTTTCTTGCTGGCCTCATCTGTCCAGCTCTAGGAGATGATTTTGTGCTTGGGAGTGGGCTGGAGATGGGTGTGAGCACTGACCTAGAAACCATCAGCAGAAAAGGTTATCTCGGCTCTGGCTCCAGCAGCACAGGAGACTCCCTTTCTGTGAAGCTGCCCTGGAAGCTCCCTGCTTCGGTGCATGCATACTCCCTCAGGGCATCTAGCCCTTCAGGGATGCAATCAGGCTTCTAATCAATTAGGCAAATTGACTGCAGGGGTAAGCTATTTCCTATGCATGGAACAAGCCTGGGTTACATTAACTCCACGTTTTCCAAGAGCCCTGATCCTCCTCGCTTTGGTATTTTTTCCAATGCTGGAAGGACAAAACTATGAAATAGAAAGGAGATTCTAGTAACAGTGGACATGCTCTCTTACTGCCAAAAGCAAAATCATTTGGCTGAATGTGGGAGGACTTTGGTGGCTCTTAAAAAAAATAATAATGTTAATTTGGATCTAAAGATGAAGGGACATATATTCTAGTAAGTAGATATGAGAGCATTTGCTATTTAAATCCCAGTCATCCAATGACACAGTGCACATGAGAAGTCTCGAAATTACTCACAGAACTAGCGCTCTATGTATTTAAATCTCTAGCTGTTACAAGCAGGTGCGACATGCCACTTACAAAATACAACTTTAAAAGTCCCGAGGAAAGAAGTTCCAAAGGAAAGTTAAGCTGCACTTTCCTTCTTTGTTGTTCTTCATAGCAGGGGTTTATTTTTACCAGGCTCTTCAAGGTGTTCGGCATAAACAAGTTACTGAAGTCCCAAAGGCTCCACATAGGTGGGGCCATATTGGAGGGTCAGGGGCATAGGAT
>JAOQGH010000023.1:46419498-46442565 GCA_025769975.1 Gallinago jamesoni
TTCGGCATAAACAAGTTACTGAAGTCCCAAAGGCTCCACATAGGTGGGGCCATATTGGAGGGTCAGGGGCATAGGATATCACACCTTTTTGTCTTAAACATTATTTTAGATATGACAGCCTATTAATCAATTCACAGATTGTTTCCAAAGATGACAGCAGGCTATTCCATTGTTTTTTTGCTGTTTCAAGAGTTTTATTCAGTATAACTTCTTGCCTAACATTACATACGGGACAGAAAAGCCAGCCCAGACAGCACTGTAATCAATTGCTCTCAGTGTGTAGCTGAGCAGCCCACCAACCATATGGTCCTGCTCTTATTTCTGTACAGTCTTACCAATTGCATTAGTCGCACTCTAGTGGAAGACAGAATGCTGTCTGTGTTGTATAATGAGTGACCCACACCAGTAATTTGTATATTAAAAGTTGATCCTGCATTAAGAGTGCTTACTGAAGTCTTCTGAAGCCCAGCCCCAGGGTCTTAGCTTACAGTTGGTCCTCAAGTCACTCAAGAATTTTAGAGGTCTGATAACTCTCATTAGAAACAAAATACATTGTTATTTTTTTTTACCAGATTTGCTTCCTTCAGGATGTGAAAAAGCTGCTGAATTCATGCAGAAAAGCAAAATTAAGAACTCTGTGAATTTACCAGCACACATAAAATTTAGACAGATTGCTGTCGCTCACTAAAAGTCACTACTCAAAGTCATTAATGGCACTTTATCTATTTATTGCAAATCACAAACTGAACATTACATGTGTAAGAGTGACACAGTCACACGGCGAAATCATGAAAGGCAGAGAGCGTTAGAGACAAGTCATGTTTGCTTGCTGGAGCAGTCGGCAGAATAGGGGAAGTTAAACACTATATGTTTTCATATACATAGTATAAAAACCATAAGGAATATTAAATCTCTCTCTACAACTATTCCAACATGGCAGAAAACTAATTTAACCATAAAGGGGGTTTATGTTGAATTTATTTTTTTTTTAATTATTGATTTCTGAGTATAATTCAAGGCTTTATCAAATGCATTAAATGAATAGGAATTTCAGGAGGTCATTAAAGTGTTATACAGGATTATAAAGACAATGTTTATCCCCTAGTTGATCCAATATGAAAAATCCTTTAAGTAAGCTCACAGATTATTATAATGTTTATAAAAATGACAGTTTATGATAATCACAATTTCTACTATTTTTTTTACCTACAGTACAGAACCTCTAAAAGGAGTAAGAAATATTTCCAACATGAAAGACGCCTTTTTTACTTGCATCACATGTATCATCTTGCCTTTCTTGATATGGCATCATCCAGGAGGTCAGTTACTGTCATATGTGAAGATAATTAATTTTATCTTATATGAACACATTCTCAGGTCTTCTGAGTTTTATCTAAGATATGCTTCCGTGTTAACTATGTGCTCAGAAAACAAAAGACACCAGCCAGCAGGCACCCGAAAAGCTGATTAAAGTTTCAGATTTATTTCCCCATGTATAAAACCAAATTTTAGCAAAGCAAGGTTATAAATTTGCTCTGTTTCATGCTCTGTGTTGCCAAACCTTTCTGTTGGACCAAAAGGTCTTAGAGACAGAGGACCAGATCAATACTTAAAGAAAATCCCAATTGCCTTAAAACCAGATTAGTATATTCTCATTTCAAAGTAATTTTTCAACTATCAGAGCAATAAAATAGAAATGTAATGCATCTTGATTTAGGAATGTGAACTGGAGGATCAAAGTGGCAGCTTGCACTTACTGTTGTTAAAAAGAGTTCCTCTCATGGAACCCCAATTTTGTTTAGGGAGCTGATGGACCTACTTGCAAACATCTTGCTCAAGCTTCTCAGAAACCCTGAGGAATAAAAATAGCTCTCCTGACTGTAATATTATTGCCTTAAGAAGGTCAGCAGCCTTAGTGTTTTGATGGTCCTTATGCTCATTCATGTTTTTCTCAAGGGCAAAGTCACAGTGAGGCTCCATCTTGGATAGGAAGCCAAGTTAGTTAAAATTTACACTTCATCAACATATTCTTCCCTGTGCAAGAGAACTGTTTCTGTACTTGAGCTCTGATGAAGAACTTCTTTTTCTGACAAAAGATGCTCAGTTGTCCACAAAAGCAGCAGATAGTTTGTGATACTGAGGGAGAACCATTACAGACGAGGGGTGCAGTTTTTCAGGCTAGCTCCACGGTTAGGTCCCAGGCAGGATGTTTTGCATACAGGATGGTGATTCAGCAGTGGTGATAATATCTGCTGTATATTCAGAGACTGATGAACTTCATTGCTTTCTTCCAAATGTGTTTCTCTATTTGATGCTACTTGGAGCAGGAGGCTGGAGGAAAACAACCAGTTTGCAGCTGTTGAAAAAGCCTACAGTGTCCACGATCTGGTTAGTAATCAAGTAGTCCCAGCTTGCTTTTCTGCTTTGATTTTTTTTTTTTTAATTTTTTTTATTAAAGAGATTGGAGGGCAAAGGAAGGACTAAAGCACCTTTCTAGAGCATTGCTATAGGGTGTGTGGGGGTCTAAAATAAAATTAGTTGCTTTGTAGTGAAAGCTTGTAGCAGATATATGGGTGGAAGTATGAGAGGCAGGAGTTGGCACATGGAAACCACTTTGGAGTTTGATGTAACTGGTATAAGGTTGAGTTTGGGGATGAGGTAGCAGAAATCTGGTAACATGGAATGGAAGTTTGTGGGCAGACAAGGACTGCAGGCTGAATGCTCTCCAGCACTTGTAAATTCTTGATCTTCTGAGAGCTAAATTTTTATTTTAAATAATGTTTTTTTTAAAAATTGTGCTTCTGGTAGAGTCAGTGGTAAATATGTCCAGAAGAATAAAGGGGCAGGAGTTCACATCTTCTGTTTTCAGCCTCTCCCTGTTCTGCATGCACTTTAATTAGAATTGAGTTAGCTATGAATCTCACCCACTATGGTAACTGGCAGAAATACACTTTCTTAGTCCAAAATTAGTTCTAAAATTATTATTGAGTCTTGAAAGTGGTGAATAATTCTATTAACTAATAGATGTTATCCAAAGCTCGAGATAAAGATGCATTAAGTTCCGAGCATGTTATTGCTTGTTACCGTATTTGATGCCTTTTAGTATTCTACTGCAAGGGTGCAGTTAC
The DNA here is from genome assembly GCA_025769975.1 of Gallinago jamesoni. Lineage (NCBI taxonomy): Eukaryota > Metazoa > Chordata > Aves > Charadriiformes > Scolopacidae > Gallinago > Gallinago jamesoni. The sequence continues at coordinate 46,422,627 of JAOQGH010000023.1, forward strand.
TTTTTGTTACTCAAAATGGTTTTTTTATTTCTCCTATCCCAAGGTGAATTATTTATTTCCAAGAGAACACAAATCACCAAGTGCCACTGAGAAAGAGATGGAGGAAAACACGTTTCCTGTTTTGGCCCAAAAGAAGCAGCAGGGACAGCACTGCAAGAGATCTTCCAAAGCATACAAAGTTTTTGATGAGTTGAGAAATGAAGATAATGGAGACACAGAGATGTGAGTGCATTTTCTTCGCATAATGATTTGAATAAACACGTTTCCTAGATCACAGCTATTCTTGTAGGAAGCCCTATCTAAGGTTTATTTCTACAGGAATAAGAGCAGTTACTGTGAGTAAGATGCCTATATTCCCTTGTTCTCTGATTGAAAGCAGAAACCTGATTTATAATAAACAATAAGGACTCCAATGCCTTTTTCCGTTTGTAACTGTGATTCAGAACAATGCAGTTCTTAAAGTAATCACACATTCAAATACAAGTAGGTGTGAGCTTTCAAATATACTGGAAGTGAATATTCAGAACATCACATCCTGGTGTTTGCTTCTGATGTTAAGAAAAACCTGCTGTGCAGACCAGGATGCATGTTTTGAAAAGTCTATAACTTTGTTATTTTGAAGCCAGATTTCTTCAAACAGAGTAAGGCACATATTTACCTTCCAGGGTTTTGTGCCATTTGTGCCAAATTTGGTACTCTTAGAAGAAACTTATTTTGAGTTTTCTTGAATGCAAAATGCATGCTAATACAATTTTCACATCTCATTTTTAGATAAATTTGTTTAGGTGCTCTGGAGTAATGTTTCACTAATTCTGTTTTCGGCTGTGGTGGAAAAAGTTTGATATTGTATTACCAAATAAGAGATGTTATAAATGAATGGAGACAGAAATGAATTTATTATAATAGAAAATTTATATCAAATATAATTATTTTACAAACATAGCTCTATGCTGTAGACATTTAAATTGGGTCTATTAAATTAATTGTTTATAGTAAATATTTTCAGGGGAGTTTTTGATATATTTTGCAGCCCAGAGCATTGGAAATCCAGTGCCAGTACTTTAGTCCCACAAGAAATGAATCTTGTGCCTCTGACTCTTGAAGAGGTAGCTTTGAAGCATCCAGTGCTGGTATGTTGATCTTCATTTATTCTGCATCATCATGTTCAGTTCTGTGAGTCTGTTGTACCAAGTTTGGAGACTGTTCGATTTCTGATCAATTGAAGAGACATTTGGGTTTGACTTTGCATCAAGTCTGAATGCAGCAACACACAGAGGCTCCAAATCTACTGCCTGTGTATAGGCATGCACATATTGGTAATGATATATTTTTCCGTAAAAGATAGCTTTAGGATCTTTCAAATTACAAGGTTTAGGGATTTGCTTAGAATTACATCTGGTAAAGAATGAGAATGCATGAATATTTGAAACATTTTCTCTTTCCTTAAAAGAAAAAAAAAAGTGAAATATTTTGGTTTCCCCCAAAGAGGAAATCTCAAGACTCTGTCTGGCTATAGGAAATCTGCATTTTGACTTGAAAACCCTAACAACTTCCTCAACCAAAACAGTGATGTTATTGGCTCCGATTGTGTTATTTAGGCCAGCTGGGTCAGCTTAGTGTTAACCTGTGTTCTTACTATGGCCTTGTGAATCATGGGGGCTGTAACTCACGTGAAGAGAGAAGCACAGGGTACCTCTGCCAGTCTCCCACATCAAACCAGGCTCCTCTGCTGCACTCACTCATGAAACCTCCAGAGTGTTACCAGTGGGGAGACCTCCTTGCATCAAATGTCTATGTAGGAGATGCAGTCCAGTGAAGGGAGCCCATGTGGAAATAAACCATCATGCTTATATGAGATCTGACTCAAAGGCAGCCAGGTGGTGCACTTGGCTCCAAACATTTAGACTGGTTTAGGAAATGGGAATACTGGGACTCAGATTGGATTTACAACCAGATTATATTTTTTTAATCTATTTTTCCAGTTGAAATTACACACATTCTGTGAGAATGTTTACTGCATTTTTCTCCCTCCCTAAGTAAGTAGCAATGTACTAAAGTATTTTTTAAAGAAGCTAACATAACTGTGATGGTGATAAACCTCTTGTTCAGGACTGATACTGTTAATGTATATGGCTCAGTTCTTCAATACAATGATGAACTTTTGCTTGTTTTTTAACTTTAGGAAGCTAAACCAAGACTTACTCGTTGGACTAATCCTGCAGATAAAGAAGAAATCTAAACTGGAAAAGCATAATTAAAATGTAGAAGCTAGAAATTGCCTTTTTATAATTTCTGCAAAAGCTACATCAGGTACAAACTAGATATAAATACTTGGAAGTCTTATTATTATCATCCTGGTTGTGCGAGAAGATAAGAATTTTTGCTGCCCTTTTACCTTCTTCTGCAACAATTCTGCAAAGTAATTTTTCAGAGCAATTGGTATCACTGCAACTGAAAGCTTCGTATCGTGAAACATGAATTTTTCAGTTTGAGGTAATGTACTTAGAGTACTGAAAATTAGAAAACCAGAGATTTTTTTGATGTTGTGCTACAACCAAGTTGGATACAAATGTTTTCCTGTGTAAGATATTTCATGTACCAGCAACAAAACTGGGTACGAATCAATAAATTAAGCTCATCAGGAAGCAGAATAGTAAGTATATTTTAATTCAGAAATCTGTTCATATCCTTATTATGTTGAAGAAAACTGTTTTCAGTTTCATTTTATGAAAGACTATGTACTTTACATATGAGTGGGCTGTCTTGCACTCTCTCAATGACTGTTTATAGAAGTAAACCGACCACAGACTCCTGTAGCAGAGACAAGACGCTCAGCTGTATGAGGGAACGCAACTCTTGCAATGGGAGAGTTGAGAACACTTAAAAGAACCTAAAAAGGTCAGCGGAGAAGAAAAAAAACTCTTACGGATGGATTACAATAACTATTTTAAAGTAGAAACGTTGACTAAGTGCTAGGAGTTTCAAAAAAAACCCCCAGATAGTAATCATTTACGATGGAGAATGAAATATGTAAACCTCAGAAAGTTGCATATAGATAAGACCCCCAAATTTTTATATGCCTGACAATTGGTCCCCTTACTCTCTAGAACATAAAATGGATAGTCAAATTGTTTTTATCCTGGCACAGATGGAAATTACAAGGCAAATTTAGCCAGGTACATAGACTGCCATCCTGGTCCCTGGGAACTGACAGGGCCAACCCTCAGGTTGTTTAAACAGGGATGAAGTCAAAGTGCCAGCAACTGCCCCCCCAACTGTTGGAAGAAAAGCCCTACAGCAGACCTATTACAAGACCATGTATTAGTGGCCACTGCTAAGTAAGCAGACCTTGGGAGGGTATTTATCTCACTGCAACCATGCAGAAGAGACTGGGTTTAAGGCTTGAAGACCCAGGTTACGAGCAGGGCAAGGGATGCATATGTAAGGGCAGAAAAAGGTATCCAGAGAACAAGTTCATGTCTTACTTCCAGAAATGGCTGCTGGGTTTGTACATCTTGCACAGAACTCAGCCAGCATGTCCTAAAACAGAAGCAACTGAAATGGGAAATGTGTGACGTGTGAAACCAGTGATGACACTTTAGAAAACAGCAAAACTAGACTGGCCAGCCTGCTTTGTAAGAGCACAGCTATTCTGATACATGATTCACATTCACAGGAACTATCTTTCTGAAGTTGATAGTGATGGCTCTTTTGAACCATACTTCATAATACTTCATTATTTCAGGGTTTATCAATAAACTGATGTTTAATCCAATTTTATAACTGAAACTTCAGAGTTTAACCCCATTCCCACCATGATAAATAGCTTCATTTCCAACTACCAGTTTCAGAGTTCCAAGTACAGCAGATAAGGAACTGGAAAAAAAAATATTAATTAATGACTGGTTTGCTAGACTTCACTCAGATCTTAAAATAAATTTTAAGAAGTAGCAACAGTTTTAGCAAATAAAGCTGTCCTGTTTCTTTGCCTTCTACTACAGGCAACAAACTAGGGGATAAAAATACTGTTTACAACAGACATGCAAGCTTGCAAAAGGGATTAGTAAAGACACATTTTGTTGAAGTTACCTAAAATCCAGAACAAAGGTTGTAAGATTTTAAAATGGTATATTTCTGCACTTAACTGCTAATAAAAGTGGCTACTAATTGTTAGGGCCAGGAGTTATATGGGAGGGACCATTAACATGTTGTTCTGTTTTTGAAGTATCTGTCTGCATTAACATAGGGCATTGTAGTGCAGATTACATTGAAATGCTGACTACTTGGCTGTAATATTGCTAGGAGGAAAGCATTCAGTCCTACAGTGAAGAATTGATATTAGTCAACTTAGAAAAGGTAAGTACTGCGCTATTTTTGGTATTTTTTGGTCTATATATTTTGGTCTGGTTGATGATTGAAGACATATATTAATTTCCCATGAAGATCTGGCATTTCTGCTTTCCACAAATAAGTGGTTTCAACTCAGATTTTTTTTTTAACCTAAAACAAATCAGTTATGTATACAAACAGTACAAAACCTTTCACATTAATGTCAGCTTCTTCGTGCTATATCTCTCATCCTCCAGGAGAAGTGGAGCAGGATACATCCAAATTTAAGTTTTACATTTAAAGGAAATTCCAATCATTGTGGTTCAGGTTCGTTTTCTTTGCAGAAGTCAGCCTCACCTAAGAGAAACGAGTACTTCTGAGCTGGTAAAAATACACACATTTAGATCCATGTGTCAAGAGTAAAGAGGTCAATATCTGTAGCCTTGCCATATTAGACTTCAGCTTCACGTTTTCATATCTGATTGGTTTTGTCCAAAGTGAATTAAGTGCCAAAACAAGAGAGGAAGGAAAAAGAAAAAGTTGTTAACTGTCACAACCAGAGCAAAAGAATTATGTGTCTTGGCACATGCTAATCACTTCCCTCTGTGTGTTTAGGTTTGCCCTTTCATGGGTGCAGACAGAGTGGGTAGGAATAACGCATTTCTTCTAACCCAACAGCTATATTTCTTCCATCTTCTCTCCTTCCCCTTCTCCTTTGTTCTTTCCTCTGAACAAAGAAGCTTCTCCTACCCGACTTCTCCTCAGCTTACCAGATCTGTCTCCTTTCTGCTCCCATTCCCCCCATGGCCCCTTCCCCCACTGTCTTGACCGACTCCTGCCAGTTCCCACTGGTTTTCCATCCTCCCTCCCAGCACTTCTGGCTCTTTGTTCCCACAGCACTATGGAGCTGTGTAGCAGGAGCCCAGCACGCTTCCCCCCCCCCCCCCCCCCCCCTCCTTTTTGTCAGGGGGGAAACCTGGAACATTTGAAGTCCCATTGACAGCAGAGAAAATGAGGAACCGTCATATGCCTCAAGAAAATGCTATCATAAAATACAGCTACATTTTCTGTCACAAAGAGGTATAGAAGTACCAAAGAAGACTGCATGCAACATGGATGCAATTACGACAGACTGCTGTTTAAGTCATTCCTACAGAATTAAAGACTTTTCTTCATCACACATTTAACAACATTTTTAGAAGCACATTTAGATCTGTGAAGGAAAGTGAAGAGGAAATTAAGCTAAACAGCCAGTTTGGGTGGAAGTTGCCTCATAAGATTTTGGGAAAGGTTTTACACAGAATTAATGAGTATATTTTCAAATCCATGTAAGGATGTTTAGGAGGGAACTAGCTTTCTGTACTAGAGAACAGAAAGGCCTCGGGTGCGTCGCATTAACCTGCCCATGTGGTGGTGGTCTGGGTAAGAGAAGTACAGCCTTTTTAAGACTTAAGAGAAGTACAGTCTCTTGAAAGAAGGAGGGAAAGCACAACTACAGTTTTCCCAGCTTTGGAAGGGCATGTCCCAAATTTTTCATTAAAAATATGAAAAGCAACTTTCATTACGACCATATTATGATTATGAGAATAACTGGCAAAACAAGTTTAAGCAACCAAGAAAAAGTGTTTATAAAGTGATATGTCTTTCACCTTGTTTAAGAAAGGTATGATTGCAAATGAAGCACCTTTGCTTCCTAATCAAGTTCTACTAACAGTTTTAAAAATCCTGGCTGCTTCCAATTTATGCTTAAGGCAATCACGATGTGTTACTTATCACCAAGGAAATGGAATGAGCAGCAGTCAGACCAGTCCAGTAGCCAGGCTGCTTAGGTTGCATGGCAATGCTGAGGAAGCTGAAGGTGCCTACAAATTCATCATCCCTCATATCAAAGATCGAAAGAGTCAAGCGTTGCTCTGCAGCAGAGCACATAAGTTACATTATAGGGGAATTCTCATGTGTCCTAGTGAACCTATGAAAACTGGCAGGCACTAATAAGCAGCAAAATAATTTCTCTAGAAGTTCACTTCTGTTTGTTTGCATACCTTTGTGGGACAGAAGAGAAATTTGCTAGTATTTCCACCTGAATCCTCCTCCCACACATTGAAAACAATGAAATTCTACTTGAATTAGGACAACAGGAGAAGCAATTTAGAGGGGCCCTAAGGATTCAGTCTCTTAATCACGAGTGTGACAAAGTACAGCTGTCATCCTTGCCGGCAATTCCCTAGCAATTTACAGTACACCAGGGTAACAGGAGGAGACCTTGCACTGTGAAGAAAGCTGGCTAGATAATCAGTTCTTCACCTTTGGATTCCCCTGCCCTTGCTGTATTACACAAATCCTAGCGATCACCAGTTACTCTGCCATCCTGAAGCCATTCGGAAGCTACATTTTGACCCTGACGTTGTCTCTAAAGTTATTCAGAACTCGAAGACAGTCCAGACTTTGCTTTCTGAATAACCCATTTAATGAGGAGGGCATTTCAGTAGGACTGTGTGAATGCACACCAGCAGCCCTATTAGGTTACAATAGGAGCTTAAGGGTTTTTATTGTAGGGGCAACCTAAAATCACTCAGTCCAGCTGAACTGTGCTTTGGGCTGCTCCCCAAAAGAGGATTCCTTCCTGAGTATAAGACAGAAATTAAATTACTGGGCAGCTTTTCACTAGAAGGTACTGGAACCCCCCCTTCCTCAGATCTAGGCTACCCCAAGTCTAGCAATTGTTTTGGTCTATTAAAAAATAAAATCCATAATTAGGAACTTGGGAAAGAGCTGAGGAACTTTGGAGATAAATGCCCAAAGCAAAGAAGGCCTAAAGAAAGGGTTAGGGATTTTTTTCTTTTAAGTCATTGCCAGGCTGACTTCCTCTGAAGCAATTGCTCAAATGTGAAAAGATTTTGTTGGATTGTCAATGGTAGGTTAAATAGAGCTAAATAGAGGCATATTTTTTATTATTGGCACATAATTAAAGGTAACTTAAATTGTAAAGAGAAAGAAGCTAGTTTAAAGGCCAAGAAAATACCTCAGGGGTCAATCCTGTCTTCAAAAGATTGTGATGTTTCTAACAATTTCTTATTTGCTGGTATATCACTAAGTGCCAAACCCAAATCATTCATTCAAATTAAGTTCCAAACCCAAACATGTAGGAATTGCCAACCTCTGTTAAGCACCACGAAGGAAGCAAACTATACATATTTTGGGGTCATTTTTGAAATACTGTAATTCTTATGACTCAGAGGTTGTATCTACTCTCTCTCAAATCATTCCCTGCTTTGTCATTACTACTGCAGCCTGCAAACTTTGGATATTTGAGTCTTAGCATCCTTCCCCTGAGACGCTTAAATAACTGGAAATTCTGTGAGACTGTTTTAGACTTTAAACATCTAACATAGTGCTGCTGACCACAGAGGATGCTTACTGTAGTTATCCAGCAAACAGTTCACCTATAGTCCCACTATTTATGAACTTATATGTATATGTACAGTCAATTTACCTCATTACTAGATGAAACCACTTCATGGAGAGCTTCCAGACACAACTGTTTGAGAAACTTAACTAATACCTGTTGCTAGAGTTTTAAAAAAAGAACATTTAAAAAACAAATGTAGCTAAACTCTTGAGGAATATCTACCTTTTTCTCCTTTTTTGATGGATCTTCCCTAAAAGGTATGTATAACAGTCCACTTACTTACATTTGTGACCTCAGGTTGAGAAGCTTTCTCTGAGAGGACTTGTAGTGTCACCTACTCGTGATAGTGTGTTACACTGTTTAGGTGTTGAAGATGTTGACTGATAACACAGTTTGTGAGATACCGCTGTGTGCCTCTGTGCTCAAGGACTGGGAAAAACAGAGTAAATAGTTAATACCAGTCTACTTGCAAAAGGACAGGTTGATCTACTGTACTGCAACAGCACAAACCAGAGAAACTGTATTAACAGTTATATTGATATATTATTTGATATATATATTATTTGATATTGATATACATTGGTATAATGAGCTATATCTCACTATAGGTGAGGTATTGTTATATAGCTGCATATCATTTTTATACTTTTTTTTTTTATACACACACAATACTTACAAGGTTTGATTTTCTGCAGAAGGATTTCTAAATTTGCTTCCTAACTGTTATTAGGGTAGTAATTATTGAATTTAATTAATAAAGTTATTAAAGCCAAACCCCTACTCTCCTTACAAATGTAAGACTAATTTCTGAACTCGTGCAAGCATATATTCAGCTTCTCCATATCTTCATCTTCATCCTCAAGAAGCCCTGCCAGGCACTAAACTTTGTTGTTTCAAATTCAACTTGGTCTAAGGTGTTACTGAAAATAACAATATGCGACTCACAAGAATTAACAGGCAGAAAAATAGGTTAAGCTATTTAAAACATTCTCACAGATTATTTCACTGTTCTGAAATGCATGAAAATAAATATTTACCAACTATAAGCCAATGATTAGAAGTCAAGGAAAAAGGGTAAGAAATGTAATGCCACAAAGCAAACCAGGACGTGGTACATTGATCTATCTTGGTTGGTTGCATTCACCTTCATTATGCTCCTATGGAAATGACTTAAAAATTATGGGTATCGCAGTAATCATTCACAGTGAATTTTCAATGAGGAGAACCACTTACTTAAAAGCTGAGTTAGGAAAAAAATAAAATCATAGTATGGTCATCAATTTGTGGTCAGATGGATAAAAATGGGGAGCCTGTCATTTAAATCTGAAAATTACAGAGTCGCATCTTCAGATTTTGCTTGGTTTACTTGGCTGAGGTACAGAATACAACCTCTTCCTTCAGTGAAAATGAAGCCTAGGCAGAAGAATAGAGCTTAGTATTCACTTGCTTCTTTCCTTAGACTAACAGAATGTATGCACAAAGCCAGGCAGGGGAACCATGAGAAGGAAAAGAGCCCATTTCCCTCTACTGTACTGCAGTCATTCAGATGGCTGGCTACTGCTGAATGGTGATGAGAATTGACTCAGTCTCCAAGTTTTAACTGAAAGTCCACTGTAAGTGATGGTGATATAAACCTGAAGCTCAGTCTTAGGTAAAGACAGATTAAAAATCAAAATAAAAATATTCTAGGTTTATTTTTTAAAAAATATAGCAAAGACTGTAGTCTAATCCAGACATTTTTGGCAAGAGAAATACTGTTAAATGGCAGTAGCTGTAAACTAGAAGGATTTTGCTGGTTTATTTGTGTAGTATAATTAAAAGTAAGCTGTCTAATGTCTCTTGGTGTTAAACTGAAACTACAGGTAGGGAAACAAACTGATGTATTGCATGAACTTTACTGATTTCTGATATATAATTGAAAAATGTCTTGGGACCTTGTAGCAACCGAAAACCACTCCTGTAAATTATGAAGCCATCCCTACTAGTCAGTGTTCAGTTCTGCACTTGCCTGTACACTCAAGAAATCTCCGTAGTTAAGAGGGAGCTGGAGAAAATCTGTTATTCACTGGAGCTGTAAGGTGAAGTCATAGGAAGAGTGGTAATATGCACTTTTCATAGGAGTTAGAAGATTAAATGAAAGCCTTTTTGGTCTCTATTCTCACATACTGTGTCAAGGAGAAGATTTTCTTCTGTTTCCAGCATTCAGAGAGCTTTTGCAAGGTGATGTGAGCCATAAAGCCCGGAGAAGACAGTTGTCCCTCACCTCTTCCTCTCATCACAGCTGGTTGATATGAGGGAGAAATACTCATAATGCTTTCTGGGGGTTTTCTTCCTGCTGGCAGACAGATGGGATTCCGTGTACCTATGTCATTGTTTTTAACTTTTAAGCCAAAAGCTGTAACAAACCTCTGTGGATAAATTTAGGCGTGTGAATCCAATTTAAGAACTTAATTTCTGCAATGGCTTTATTCAGTGTGGTTGAACCTAATGCAATTAGATGGGTGAGTAAAGCTGAGCATATGCTCAGGTGGAGGTGGGAGGTGGAGGTTGTGGGGGCTGAACTCTCCTCATTTTCAAAAGTTCTTGAGTTGGTAGGAATTGTGGGTACTTAGCACCACCGATTGACAGGTAACTTAGGTTTTTAACTTTATGTACCCAGATATGTTGAGTTTTGAATTGGTTTGCTTCTTGAAATTGCATATAAATGAGGAGAGGGTGGTGTTGGTAAGATGTGAAAGCACAGCGGAAGAGAACTGGTTTGAGGTTGTGTATGAAGATATGTCTAGGAGGAGTAAGATGAAAGCTAAACAAAGTAAAATGTGTGCCGCATACGAGGAAAAAAATCTTGCAATTGAGATACATTTGTCTATAAGAATGTGTTCTGTGACTAACAAGAGAAATTTTAGCACGTGATGATGTTTGAAAGGGATCTGGGTAAAAGGAGGCCTTTGCTGGAACCTGCAGAGAAATGGTTTCCATCTCCGCTTGAAACTGTCTCTGGATATTTGGCATTGAAACATGGTGATTTTCCTTGAAAATACATGGGGCAGCCAAAAGCTTGTGGCCGCTTGTGCCTTGCTGAGACATCAGCTTCCATAAAACTAAGTTCCTTTAAAGAAGGTGCCATGCTGTCAGGACATCTGTCTCGAGAAAGGGAAGGAAGCACTGAAGGTGGAGGATTGCTGTTCATTAATTGCATCATATTGAGCTTCCAGGCAGACAAGTACTTGAGACAGCCAAAAGGTGGAGATTTTTAGGTTCCTCCCCCTGCTTTCCTTCTCCTCCCCCAGTTTTTCCTTCTCCTCCCCCCTTCCCATAAGAAGTGCTTTGCCAAAACCTGCCTGTAGCAAACCAAGGGTTTTTAAAGAAAAGTCCGGACCAAACAAAGAATTTTGGAGACTTCGTTAATTGCATTCCTATCTTTTCTGGAAGGAAGACTTGTAATATATACGCTCTATCATGTTACATCTCTTCTTCACTGTAATTCAGGGTGCAAATCTGAAAAATTAAAAAAATATAAGCAAAATGAAAATAGGGGCACAAGTCATTACCCAGTCTTGCAAATGCAAGAAGTTTTCAACTTCCCCTTGTTGCTCTGAGAACAGAAATTGTAAGAATTATGGAGGCATTCATACTTTAGTCAGTTTAATCCTTTTATGGATTACTCATGGAAAAATTTCCTATACTTTTAACAGATTTTTTCCCCAAGTAAAAATTAGAGAATCTAGCTGTTTAAGAATGTTTTTAGCATAAAAGTTTATTGATAAAATGACTTTGTGGATTTTTCTAATTTCCTGGTCACAAATGTATACCTGACATTAACTTAATATTGTTTAAGTTTTGCATATTATAATCTTGTATTTCTAGATGTAAAAGAGGGAGAAAACTTTTCAGAGGGTGAAGCTCAGTTCATCATGAAGGCTACATTAAATGCATCCCAGCAGTTGCTATTTGAATAGAAATATATTTACTACAAGTGCACACAATTTCATATGTGAGACAAGGCATCTGCTGAAGATGAAGTCTTGAATTAAACTCTATTTTCATCAAAGTTGACAATGCTTTGGGACTTGAAGGTTGGGTGGTGATTTTTCTTTTTCCTTAAAGGAAGATGCCTCGAAGGCAAAGCAGTTCTTTTCCTGCTGCTCAGATTGATCTTGTCCTTGACCTCTGGACAGACAGAATCAGGAGTGAGCTCCTGAGGACATATGGCATCTGCCACAAGATTCTGAAAGTGAAATTCACTTTAAATTACAGACTTGGACAGTACTGAAGATTTCCCTCTGGTTTCTTAAAGAAAATCTTTGCAAAGCTGGTGTTAAACACCAATAACAAGCCGTCTAAGGAGAAGACTTCAGTTAGTGGTGTTTGTGGGATTTTTGCTAGTATAAACCAGCAATAAATATAACATGTTTGATATTTCTTTTGATTGACCTGAAGATTAACAGTTTGTTTTAAAAAGTTGAAAAAGGCAAATCAATGTTTTCAATGTGTCTCCAAGACTATTAATGTACTACATTAACAAAGTTGCAAGTGGAAAGTCCATGATTGAAAGTAACTTGCCAGCACTAGTGAGCACAGTGGGTAGCATCAGCAGATTTCAGGTTTGAGAAGTTCTAAGGTATCAGAAACCTCTGAAAAAAAAACAGAAACGTAATTCAGAATTAAAATGCTTATGATTTTTCACTCATGTATCTGAGATACTGAATGGGATACTCTTGAATACCACTGCAATAGGGTCAAAAGTTTCCAGTGCTCACTGGGAGAAAATTCCCATAGCATGGGAAACTATGCCTCTCTAGAGTGTTTTGAACTATTTAACCACTAACTGAGGGCACCAGTGTTTAACATGAAAAGATAACATGGATTTTCTAGGCAAGGGAGCTATAATTTTTCCTAGGAACCTGCAAGAATATTTATAACTCAGGAATGCAGTGAACATCTACTTATCTGAGCTAGACATAAAAAGTAGATTCATAGGAATGAGCAATTTTAGTTAGTATAAAGGTCCAATACAAGGTGGACAAGAAAAACATTTAAACTGGCTTATAAAAAATACAGCTATGTCTTCATGTTTTGAGGAATACATGAGTCACTAGAACCACAAAGCCAATGCCTCTCTGACTGCAACCATTACAAAATAATCTGCATAATCGGGGATGAAGGATTGCACCTTCCTACATAATAACTAACCACTGTTAGACAGGACATCAAACTACACGGACCACGTGTCCTAGGTCACAGATGACAATTTCTTAGCAAGGGCAAGAAATATTTTCTGACCCTGGAAAAGTGTCTAACGTGCAGAGATTTCAAAGAGAGGCTGGGGTGTCTGCAGCGTCTCCTGGGCACTCCCAGCGCTGCCTCCCATGGCCCAGGAGCTGGTGGTTGTTACATGATGTGGTCCCCACACATTCATCATTTGCTGCTCATTCATCATCTCTGTTGGATCTGCCTGTGGTACTGACAGCATGGACTGCTAAACAAAAAGTTAAGGCATAAATAGTCCCTTTCTAATATGCAGACTTTTTTTTAAAAAAAAAAACTAATTGGAAGTGCAAAATGAATCAATGTCTGCAGCATGCTGGAACTAAGTGGGACTAAAATGAGCAGTTTTGTAAAATGCAAGTGTTCAAAAAGCATCCGGCAGGAAAAACTCACTCTTGTTAGAGACTCAGATTGGATTGGTATTACCAGAATAAAGATTGTGAATTTCCAGAAAAAAAAAAAAAGGACGGGATGTTACCAATGAAAATTTTGGTGCAAAGTTTTCATTATGAAGTGGAGCATCTTACCAAAATGGAGATCTGAGGGTTTGCCCAAAATGAGACAGTGAGTCAGTGGAGCTCAGAGTGAGCTCTCCTGGCTTCCAGCTTCTTGTGCTGTACTTTACATCAACCATCTTCCCACAGCTAAATGCTTTAGGTGTCATAAGGCAGAAAAAAATGTTGGCCAAGACACAACTAACCTTTGCTGAATTCAAAATAGGAAACTGTAGGAAGCATTTGTGTTTGCCAGAGCTTGGTGGGTACCTTCAACGCAGAAAGGCTGAAGTTTGCAAAACATTTGGCACCCCTGGTCACGAAACAGAGGATGCACGTATGTATGTGTCTCCCAGAAGCTGCTATCCTGGTCTGAGCCCTGTATGACAGGAAGAAGCTGGCATTGATTCACCTGTTGTCTCCTTGAGAAGACCATCAGGAGCTTTTTTTAAGGAGCTGTTATACCAGTAGTTTCTCTTTTCTCTGCAATTGTTACTTACAGTGAATGTTGCTTATTTATTCCTTGTCCACATTTGAAGTTGTGGGAATCACAGTCCTGTTCATGTGCTCTGTGTGGTCCTTCTACCATGTATTTTCTTCTGAGCAGTGCTGACCAGCATTGCACACAACATAATGCTGCGTACATAATGGGAAAAGAATTTACAGGGAAATATGGCAGTGACATCAGTTTGGGAGTTTTTCACGTTCTTAAAAGTAGTGATATAAAAATATTCATATTAGATGTGAAGTCCTTGTTGGTGAAGCAAGCGTGCATAAGATGGAGAGCTGGTTTTATAGACTATAGTTAAGACACATACAGATTGGAAGAAAGAAGTTAATGGGTTGAGAGCAGCAGAGAGGCTCAGTTGATGTAAAGAGTGCTGCCTGTGAGTTCAGATAATATCTAGATGAAGTTCCAGACTTTTCCTCTGAGCCAGCTGCATCAAAAAGATGAAGACAGCATCGGTTATGCAGAGCTGTTGATATCAATCAGTCTTTATTCCAAATGAGGGAAAGAAAACGGTTTTCTGTCAGATTTTTTTTTCGTGCCAATGAGGGGCAGAGAATTTGCTTTCAGTAACCTGTCATTGCTGAAGCTGTCCAAGTGTTTTTATTTCACATGGATGAGGGCAAGAAATCGGGAAATAATCTTGGCAGTAAAGGGCTCAGAAGAGGATGTAAATTTTGAGGTCCCATTCCAGGCAATTACTAATTCCAAAATATAAAATAATCTAGATTTAGACACAGTTTGCCTAGTGAATACTAAAAATGTTACCTTTCTTTATAAAAAATAAAATACTACATATTAACACTGTATATTTACCTTTCCTGTGGAGCAGTGAAGAGGAGGAAGCAAAGTGGAAGACAGTAAGGGGGACAGGGGGAACAGAGGAAAATACATTTATTTGTTTTTAAAAATTCTGCAATTACAAATTAGGACGTGTATGGTTTTTTTCTAGAGGTGTTAATACTATGTACCTGTGAAGCACCCAGTTTGCCTAAAGCCTTACAGTAATCTCCATTAAATATTCAAAGGAAAGGGGAACTATCCCAACTGCCTTAAATGTTTTATTGATATTAAAAGAACCACAAAAGGAATGTAGCCTGCAAACTTTTATGAAGAGAGATAAAGCTCAGGGAAAAGATTAATATTCCCAGTTAAAGTATGTGGGCTTTGTTATGAATGAAAATGTCAGAAAATCTGAGGATTTACCTGTTTGAGACTTGAACTTTTTAACTTACCATAATGTATCTCAGCAAGAAAAGTCAATCCAGGTTAGTGCCCTTTGGGAACTGTGTGGGTTGAAGTATAAGAAAAGGTGTTGTTTATGGTAGGGTCTCTCAACAAGACTCCTGCTAGGATGTTTATGATGAGGCAAGTACTTTCTAGCATCAGACTCCTATGGTCCCTGTTTGAAGCAGAGTAGGTCTTTGGGGAGTGGGGGGTGGGGTGGGTGGGAGGGTGGTTTTGTTGTTGTTTTGGTTTTTGTTTGGTTGTTTTTTCAAGATTTTCCTTTAGGTCAGGATAAAGCAGTAAACAGTATGTATTATCTTACTATTTGTCTTTGCATCCCCAGTAGTGCGTTGTGCCTGTTCCTCTTTACAGTTTTTAAAGAAATGGCTTGTTAAGAGTAGTGAATGACTCTTATTTGTGCCATCTACTTTTTCCCACTAGCTCACTCGGGATAGCTTGTTTAAAATAGCTCTAGCCTTTGGAGCAATGTCATTAAGATACTGAAAAGGATATTCTAGCTCAAATTTTTGAGTTTGAATCAAAAGTACTCTCCTCTGAGGTTTGCTGATTTCATCCTTCTTTGAGACAGACTCTTCCTTAAGAGCTTTCATGAGAGCTTCAGTTTATTTTGTTGTTTTTCCCCAGTTGGTGCTGTCTAGTGCAGCAGGCGCTGAAGCCATTGGAAGTTTGATCTTTGACTTTCATGAAGGAAACCTCAGGATCTGAGCATTTGAGAGGGAGAGGGTACTTAGCAGCACTCAAGCAAAGATCTGACTAAGTCAACGGGAGTTTTGCCACCTTCCAAAAATGCAGGATGGCACTCTGCCTTTGCCTTGCCCTCCCAAATGCTAAAGGGGGAAAGCAAAACAAAACAAAATCAACATGTTGTGCTTGGTTCAGGCTACTTGAAAAGCAAATGTTTTTCAAAATGTGTGTGCATTAAAATCTTTGGAGAATACCAGTCCTATTTCCGAAATACTAAAATTAGAGAACCAGAAACAGGAGTCTTCCAAAGGTTTAGCTCTCAAAATATAGAGACTTAAAATGGATAAAACCACTGCATGTTTTCACACGCTTTCATGTCTGCTGTAGTATATGCTGGTACATTAGGGTTACAAAATGCTGAGCTCTTTATAAGAGCTCTCCCAGGACGATCTTTAAGCTTTTTCTTCTTTAAGCCTTGTATACAAGGAAAACTAGATGCCGGATTAAAATGACATCCAGAAGCTTCTTATGAAAATGGTATTTACTTCCTCAGTCACTGCCTCAATGGTAGTATCAGAAGGAAGCTCCTCGCCAGTATCCAGGAAAAAAAGCAGGTGATAAATAGAGATATATGTCTCTATTACATAGATATCCTATTAAATGTATTTATTTTTCTTAAAGGGAAAAAAAACAACAAAAAAAAAAGAAAGAAAAAAAACAAGCGGGTCATGGGAAAGTAGGTGTTTATTCTTCAGGGGTGGGACGTTTTGATCTTTGAGAGGTGGGTTCCATGCCCGGGTAGGGAGGGTGCCGGGGGGCTGCTCCCCGGGGCGGCGGCGGAGGAGGGGGGGGGCTGCAGGGACGCTGCTCCAGCACCAAGGGCGGCCTTAATTGTGTGTGTGTGTGTGTGTGTGTCCGAACTGCAAGTTGAAAGATAATTAAACAAATACCTCCAATACCTCACCACGCTCTCATTTTGGCACGGCATCCCCGGGCGCTTAAAGCTGCACAGGGGGTTAGCGGGTGCCCAAGAGCTG
Source organism: Gallinago jamesoni (assembly GCA_025769975.1). NCBI lineage: Eukaryota > Metazoa > Chordata > Aves > Charadriiformes > Scolopacidae > Gallinago > Gallinago jamesoni. Next base: position 46,439,604 of record JAOQGH010000023.1, read on the forward strand.
CGGGAGGGGACGGGGGGGACAGGGGCGGGGGGGGGGTAGTTCCCATTGGGAAGGTGCCTGGGGATTCGCGCTGTCCCGGGGGAATAAGGTAGGGAACGATGGACAGGTCTGACGAGGCCGAGGGAACAGCTGGAGGCTACCACTCGCCCCACGCCAGAAGGAAAGTATTGCTATAAACGGGGAATCTTTATAGCTGTTCGGCTGGAGGAAGTTTTTTGGCTGTAAACTGTCATGCACGGCAGCTCCCGGTGAAAGGGCTGTGAAAGTGGGGAGTCCTCGCTCCTGAGAACCAAAGTGCAATTAAGATCAGAAAGAGAGAGAAGGAAATAAAATAAAGAAGGCAAGAATCTCAGCCGAGGAAAAACTTTAGGGTTTGGATGTTTTTTTTTTTTTTTTCCCCGTTCTAATGGTTATGTATAACTTCTGGAAAAATTTAAAGCTGACTAAAGAGTTTTCTGGAAAAATTTAAAGCTGACTATGCTTCTTTTTTTGAAAGACCAACTAAATTTAAGTGCATACATTTGCATACATATTTGTCTGGGATAGCGGCGCCGTCTTTTGCTAAATATTAAGTAAAACGTGAGATATATCAAATGAAATTCAACTTCGACTCTCCTCCCTTTGCCTAAAGAGAGCGATCGGTGCAAAATATAGTAGACGTATATTGTCATATATGTCTGCTGCCGAAGGGGTTGAGGTGCTTCCCATTCCTTGTGTGTGCATATATATATATATATGCGTATGTGTATATATATGTCTATGTCTGTATCAGGAATTAGCCCTTCCTTGAAGCACCCATCCTGAGCGTTTCTAAAAACAATAGTGTTTTTAAAGCTCGGGTGGCCTATTTATTTTATTTATTCATTTTCGGAACCGTTAATTTTCCGCCGAAACGGCCCGGTCGCTTTCAATTCCAGCCGGTTCTGCTGCCGTCGGTTCTTGAGCACGTTCATTGTCAGGTGAGATCGAGTTGAGGAAGAACTGAGACGAGTTTGCCCTGTACGGGACCCCTCAACCCGACACCATTCTCCCCCCTACCCCCCTCTCCAGCTCCGCGGACCGTACCCTAAAAGGGACGCGACTTCTGCAAGGGGGGGAAAAGTCCCTTCTCCCTCTTTCACCTGGACGGGGTGATCTACCCGGGAGGGTCCTTCTCCGAGGTCGTCTACTCCCGGTGCTCGTTTTTTTTTCATGATTAAGATGTTTGAAATGTCGCCTTCAAAGTAAGGTCCACCTTCCCCGGGGTAAGGCGGTGGTGCCACCCCGACGGAGGGACAGCGTGCCCAAGTCTCTCAGGGTCTGAACGCTCCCGGCTTTTGCTGGGACGTGGGGGTTTGCTTTGAGTGGAGGACCTCAAGGGAAATAAATAACCAGCCGATGGTGAAAAGACCATCTCGAGCTATCTATTGCAGCGACTGCCTATCAATTTAGGCAGCTTCGCCCATAATTTCTTTGTAAATGCTACTTTGCCCTTCCGAAGAGGACAAAAAACGGGCGGTAGATGCTCAGGCAGGATGAACTTTAAGAAATTTGAATGCAGGAATGAATCTGAAGGAATCACAATTTTTCGCGTGTTTCTGGACAGTGGTCGAAGAGAGCTGCCGTGCGGAATTTTACGGGTCAGGTTGAAGGGGAAAAAAGGAAAAAAAAAAAAAAAGCCAACTCCGCGGAGTTGAGTAAGTTAAGGATATATGAGCCCGACGGCGCTGTGTAATGACAATGCAGCTTAAGTCGTAGTTCCTAAACCAAAAAGAAACTGAAATTAGTAGTGGAAGCGTTGGCTCTATTTGAAGTCGGATGGAAGCAGACCCGCTCAGCCTGCTGCTCCGCTGTGTGCGGGGCATGGAAAGGCGGGGGGGGGGGGGACGACACAGGCCGGGGGTGCAGGCGGGGGGTGCCTGCCCGCAGAAAGAGCCGCTGCCCGGACTGAACCGCCGTCTGCATCCTGCAGCAGGGACCTCCTCAGCCTGCCTTCCCCCTGGAAACCCTGACTTCCATCTCCTTCTGCTCCCAGACTGCTTGTCCGTCTACCCCGGGCACTTTCTCCTAAAAATCTTAAAAACCCCGGCAGCGATGATGCGCGGTGTTGGGAGAGAGAGGAGATGCCCATTTAAAAAGAAACCCTCGTTTTTCCACCGCGTCGCTTCTTTCCCCCCTCCCCTCTCCTTTGCTCCCGTTTAAAGAACTTGTTATTGTTTAAAGAGACCCCATTGAACTATTTCCTGCTCATTGTCACCTCTCCCCCCCCTCGCCCTCTATCCAGGGATTCTCACGGAAAGGTAATAAACTGTTTCCCTCACACCACAGACCGCCGCAGCCCCGGAGAATGCAAACTATTAAAACACCGGCGGGCGGGAGTGTTTCAAAACAACCTTCCTCTCCCTCGGCCCATCTCTGCCTTTCGAGCCAAACAACTTTAAAAGCGATTCAGCCCGTTGCAAAGTTTCCCCCGTGAAGGGCAGGCTCCGCTCTTGCCCCTAGAAACTCTCAGGGGGTTTCTCCTCGTTAGGCGAAACGAAGCCTCTAGCTATCGATCCGGTTTCTAGAAATTTTGGGTTTTTTTTTTTTTTTTTTTTGTATTTAGGCGGGATGGCTCGTAACCATCGATGTGATTTTTAGGTTTGCTTTTAAATATATTCAGATGGGATGGCTCGTTCCCATCGCGGTGGAGCATCTCGGCTGGGAAGGCGCTGCCTGTCTCGGCGACGGGAGGCAAACTCTGCCCCTTTTCCCACGGGTGGGCTCTTGCCACGTCTAAAAGTGGGAGAGGCGGGGGAGGGGGTGGGGGTGTGTGCGCCCTTACTGTGCCAGGTTTCTGCTCAGCCGCCCGACGGGGCGGTTTCAGCTTTTTTTGGTTGAATTTTCCAGCAGGGGTTGTCGTCGCAAACTGCCACTGTCACTTCGGCAGAAGCGCCACGACCCCTGAGGAAGGAAGCGGGGGGGGGGGGGGGGGGGGGGGGGG
>JAOQGH010000023.1:46443603-46456367 GCA_025769975.1 Gallinago jamesoni
GGGGGGGGGGGGCGGGGGGGCGGTGCCCCCCCCCCCCACCTCGTCGTGCCTCGCACCTCCGCGTCGCTCCGCAGGAGGATGTTCCCGGTGCTGAAGGTGAGCGTGTCGGGGCTGGACCCCAACGCCATGTACTCCTTCCTGCTGGACTTCGTGGCGGCCGACGGGCATCGCTGGAAGTACGTGAACGGGGAGTGGGTGCCGGGGGGGAAGCCGGAGCCGCAGGCCCCCAGCTGCGTCTACATCCACCCCGACTCCCCCAACTTCGGCGCCCACTGGATGAAGGCGCCCGTCTCCTTCAGCAAAGTCAAACTCACCAACAAGCTCAACGGCGGCGGGCAGGTAAGCACCGGGACGGGCACCGGGACACCCTCGCCCTGCTCAGCAGCGGGGCTGGACCCACCCGACCCCCGCTCACGCCTTCCTTAATGCTCGGTTTTATATTGCTCTTAGCAAACGTGCTGCGGTGGGCTGGCTCGCCCTTGTCCCTGTCCCCCCAGACTGCATTCTTTCAGCAGAAAGAGTTTTTTGGCCGAGGACGGGTGCCTTTTTTGGTGTTTTTATTCAATATCTTTCTGGCCTGAGTACCTGGTAATGCAGGGGATGTGGTCTGTGCATCTTTCTGGCTACTTATCGCCATGCGTTCATGACTGCGCAAGCTGCGGGGGGATCTGAGCAGCCCTTATAAATACTTAAAGGGTGGGTGTCAAGAGGACAGGGCCAGTCTTTTTTCAGTGGTGCCCAGGGGTAAGACAAGAGGAAATGGGCACAAACTTGAGTATGAGAAGTTCCACCTAAACATGAGGAGGAACTTCTTTACTTTGAGGGTGGCAGAGCCCTGGAATAGGCTGCCCAGGGAGGTGGTGGAGTCTCCTTCTCTGGAGACATTCAAGAGGATGGACAAGTTCCTGTGCAATCTGCTCTCGGTGGACCTGCTTTGGCAGGGGGGTTGGACTAGATGATCTCCAGAGGTCCCTTCCAACCCCATGTGATTCTGTGATTTTGTGAAGTAACAGGGATGAGGACAACTAGGCAAAAAACATCGAGGTATCTGGCTGCAGTGTTTCTTCCCTTTTCTTCCAGCTTCAGTTTTAGATTTTATTCGTACCTGTTATTCATACCTTTATTCGTACCATGCCTCTTTCTCCTCTGCTGGAAAGGTGGATCATTCGTTACTTTCAAACCCCAGTGCTTTCTGTGCCCGCCCCCGTCTGCCGCTGCTCTGTCCCTGCTTACCTGCTCTGTCCCTTTGCTCGCAGATCATGTTGAACTCTCTGCACAAGTATGAGCCAAGGATTCATATAGTGCGAGTGGGTGGCCCGCAGCGGATGATCACCAGCCATTCCTTCCCAGAGACCCAGTTTATAGCCGTGACGGCCTACCAGAACGAGGAGGTACGCACAGCGGGGAGGAAAGGATGCGAGTACCAGGAGGTTTCAAGTGGCAACATGCACGTTGCAGAGCAAAATAATGGATCTTGTTTCATGGTTTTCAGCTCTTTCTGTGCTTTGTTTGAAGCTAAATATAGAAAAATGAGTATGTGCAAAAGGCCTATGCGTTTACAGTGACACAGTCCTGATCACTGTTTGTCTCAATATGTACTGCAAACTTACTACAAGGGGACTAATTCTGGAAAGACTCAGTGGGGCAAACGAGTATGGTAAGAAATACAACTGGTATTTTCAGCTAAACAGTGAAATAACTGGACATGCCATTTTCAAAACTGGCCTTTCTCTGCTAGCCAAAATGCACATCTGTGGTTAATGAATCTATAAATTACTAATCTTTTTGAGATTTTTTTTTATGTCCATCCTGTTCTGGCTTGAAATGTGAAGCTTTTCGTAACTCTTTAGTGTACTAACTTCTTAGCTGTTTCCTTAGCTGATCAGTAAACCCAAGCAACTCGGGCTCTTAGAATTTGGCAGAGGGACAAATTCCTAGCCCTCTGCTAATACTTCAGATCTTAGGGGCTGCTTAATTTATGTCCATAGGTCGGTGGTCGGTATCATGGGCCTGATCTTATTTCTTCAAAAATCTGTGATTTCACTAACTTCAATGGATAGTCCTAATTCAAATCCTAACACCTGCATGATAATGAATGGTGATACTTGCAAATAAAGATATTTGTTGTTGTTTTTAGATCACAGCTTTAAAAATTAAATACAATCCGTTTGCAAAGGCATTTCTTGATGCAAAAGAAAGGTGAGAGCTCTTAACTCGATTCTAAAGCGTGGATTTTTTACGTAGATTCATAAAAGAGCATTATTAACTAATACAACGTGGTTTCTTTTATAGAAGTGATCACAAAGATATGATGGAGGAAGTGGGAGACAACCAGCAGTCTGGGTATTCGCAGTGTACGTTTCCTTTCATTCATCATGAACATAACTTTGATTTCTTCCATCTCATCTGTAAAGTTAAGCAAAACTTTGAGAGCGGTGTCTGTTGGCTGCCTTGTTAGTTCACAGGGAGAATAATGGCACCAGTCCTTATGACTGTGGTTCATGCAGATTTATGATTGTATGAACATTAGGATCTCTCTGTGTGCGGTTAAGACATCTGTATTACATTCAAAATCCTTTCATAGAATCTCAGAGCTTCATGTCCAAAAAGACAGTTGCCTTTGTGTACAAGGACAGCCACAGTCATACGGATATGTAGACAAAAGTTTCAGAATACAGCAGAAAATTGTTGAAATGGTACTTACGTTTTACGTACTTTAGCAAAATTAGGGACATTTGCTCAAAAAGTATTTTTAGATGACTAAAAAGCATTAGTGTTTTAATTACCGTTTTAACAGGCTATTGCCAAAAACTGTCTGCAGCCTCTGAAGGGGGGAAGTTGATTCGTGGTAGGAATTATTTTGTTTCAGTGAAAATACTTAATTTTTAAGAGGAGTTCTCAGCAATCTGAGAAACCTCAGAGCTTTGATTGAGACCCCCAAAGAGCAATTTAAAACTGAAGATTATGGTAACGATTGCTGAGCACACACTACCAGTGTTTAACCATTCTGGTGTTTCCTGACTGTGGTTGTAATTCAATGGTAGTTTAAAAAATAGAGTTAGCTTGACATGGGGCTTTTTCTCAGCTGTTTTCTAATTTTCCTTTTATTCATTTAAGAAAGTTGTAAAGAACCACGTTGAAACTTGGTTTCCTTTCCCGAGTGTGCCTTTCCTTGCTGGTGGATTATTTATCTGGTTGCTCTGTGATTCTTTCCCTGCCTGGCTGCGTTACGCACCCATCTTACAAACCTCTCCCTTCCCCCCCCAGTAGGTAGTTGGCTTATTCCCGGGACTGGGACTCTGTGCCCACCAGCCAATCCTCACCCCCAGTTCGGAACCCCCCTGTCGCTCTCCCCTGCTCACAGCTGTGAAAGGTACTCGTCGCTGAGGAACCACCGTCCTGCCCCCTACCCCAACCCCTACACCCATAGAAACAACTCGCCAAGTAAGTCTGACGTTGCAGCGCCTGTAGAAAGATGGATGGATGGGACGTGAGCTGAGGGGATGAGAGCTCGGAGTGGTGGGCATCTCGAGCGGTGCCACCCAAATGGAGGTCGCTGTCTAGCTCGGTTTGTGCAGGGGGCTTGGGGCAAGCACTGCCAAAAAACGGGGACGGGTATGTGTCCCCAGAAAAACTGAGGGTGTGTCCAGCTGTCTCCTGCTAATTGATTCCATTATGTCATGTGGGCCTTGTCTTGAGCTCTTGAATTCTTGTAGCCAATAAAGTTAAACTTACTTTGGCTTTTTTTTAAAGTTATGTTTTAAAGTGAGGATTTTAATTATAGGTAATACACTGAAGAGGTGTATGTCCCGTTCTGTTAATAGTGTCACTTGTTGTTAACACATAATAAATGAGGGTCTGATTCTGGCAGTTTTAGTTGCCTATTGTTGTAGTTAACAGCAGTGCATTAAGGTTGTTTTCAACGAATGTGTCAGAACTGGATACGTGGAAACGATATAGAGTTGAGTAAACTGCAGAGCTATTTAAAAGCTGTGGTCAGAAATAGCCAAATAGGTACTCAAGGAAGAGGAGAGACGGGCATTTTTAATAGTGACTTGTTTATATTACTATTTTTTAACTTTTATTGTTATTTTCTTTCTTATGGCAAAGGCCCGTTAACAATTTTTGCCCTTCAACTTGTGTGGATATTGAAGTGTCCTGTTTAAAAAGAATATTTAATATTTTGAATTGTGAAGTAATATGCAGGCTTCCGGATGCAGCCTGGTTGATCTTATATGGAGCTTTGTAGTTCACTTTAAAGCAGACAACTAACTTTCTGTGGAATTCTCTTGCATCTTGGAAATTTTTCACAAGTTTTGTGACTTGAAACAGAATAAAAGAAGACAACACCTCCAGCATTTCCTCCTTATTCCTCAGTCCTTTACGAAGAACCTCTTCTCCTTCCTGTACAGGATTCTCTTTATAGCCTTCCAGGGACTCTGCCATGTTGGCAAGCCAGTTTTGGTCACAAGTTGAGTGGTTTAAGCCACAGTCCAATCATTCCTGATGGTGCCTGAGGCAGAGTTCGTGGTGGGTCAGCTCAAAACTGGGATGTGTGATGCTTGCTATCCAGGGCTGCCAGACTGTTACTGCTACTGTAGATGTTGGAGGTAAAGGAGGTGCCCCCAATTGGGAGAGTGTAAGGAAGGAGCCTGCCTCTTCCTACTGACCCAATAAGGAAGGGTGGGCTGAATCAGCAGGTGGTTTGAAGACTGCTTTTTGACCGTAGATTCAATGCATTTCAATACAAGATTGTTATTTGGTCTGACTCTAGTGTGTTTAAGTGCTTGCTTGTTTTCTCAGCAGCCTATGCCGATAACTCCTCTGCCTGCCTTTCCATGCTGCAGTCCCATGACAACTGGTCTTCTCTAGGAGTTCCTGCACACACAACGATGCTGCCGATGAGTCACAGCACTGGCACAGCTACCAGCTCCAGGTAGGAATCCATCCCTTCAAATTGGTATATTGATACTTTCTGGGAAGAAAAAGCTGAAAAAGGAGGTAAAGTGTAATCAGTAAATTAGAAATCCTTATCGCCATGTGTGACTCATTGGCCAGCTGAGGGGGAGGGGGCACTGAGAAGAAGTATTTACAAGGAAAACATTAAAGAAACAGTCTTGGTTTTGGAAATATAGATACTGTGATACTTGGGTTTGGAAATATAGATATTGTGACAACAATATTTCATAGACGAAGGATTGCAAATCACTTAGACAAACATCCATTGAATTTGAGGATGCTCTTTTAAGCTTCATCTCCATTTTGCTTTTAAGCAATGCTGTTTAAAATTTTTATTTTAATCTGTTTCATTTTAACCAGTCACTGCTTTCCCATCCATTTCCGCAAACGCTTGTTCTGCTACAAATGAAGAGGCAATGAACCATACAGTGGAGAGGGAGCAAGCAGTTGGGGCAGTAATTCTTTACGTGAGCGTTGCCACAGACACCAGCATAGTTTGGGATTATACACTTGGTGAAAAACTTTCCCATTTTGTGATCATATAAATGTATCTTTTCTCCTCTTTGTACTTTTTGCCTTAAGCAAACTTTTGGATCCCCTAGCAGAGATTTAGTTTACAATCAATCCTTTGGAGCTAAACTTGCAAAGTCAAATAAATACAGGTAAGGTGGTAAAGCCTTTGCTATTAATCACAGAGAGGTGAGGTTTGGGCATCTTTCTTGGCAATTCAGGTCTACCGCTTTTTGTGGAAAGCATTTGTATTTGAACCATGCCCATAGACACTTAGTACATACTCTGACTAATAGCCACTACAGAGTATGTATTACTATTATGTAATACTGTGTTACTGAACTTTAGTCCTGAACTAACTTATGTTAGTCCATACTTCATATGTTAATGAAGTAAACAGGTTCTGCTAGCACTTCTTTCCATGCCTGGCCCCCAGGTTACATATTTGGAAAGTTGCAAAGTCCACTGAGTATCAGTTGCTGCACTAAGAGTTATCCAGTAGATAAAACCTAGAACTGGAACTGTGGGACTTCAAGGAAGGCTTTTCTGCAGCCCTTTTGTCAAAACCCCTATTTCTAAAGTAAGAAGAATATTATCCTTTTTTTGCTAAACTGCTTGGGATTGATAGGTAGAAAGCCCTGTCTAGTATTACACAGCAGGTGTTTCTCTTGGATTAGCATATTTCTTTTAACTTGTATGTGTGTTTATAAATGTGTCTGTATATACATACCCAGAGGAGAGAGAATGGAGGCTGTAGTGTCTGGACAAGACTTTTTTTTTTTCCCCCCTTTTAAGCAGCCCTTTCTGTAGTATCTCTGCAATCTGCAGCCATCGATCTAGCTCTTCTCCTTCTACCATGAGACGATGAACAAGGTCCTAGGAGGGCTGAATTGCTTTCTGGAGGCATCTGTCCCTCTCTGATTACAGAGGCACTCAGGGGTGATTAGGGCTATTACAGACTTATAGCAATGGATTCAAACCTGTCTGGGTCCAACAGCTGCCACATCAGCCACCTCCATCACGTGGCTTTCTCCCGAGGAAAGGGGAATGGCTCAGGAATCAGCTCTCAAACCTCTGCATTTTTCAGGCTAGCCTGTTCATTCCTCAGTTTGGCTTAAAATTTGCTAGCATACCCAGTGCTGGAATCTGCTGTTGGGAAAACAGGGAGGGAAGATTTATTGGTGGGGTGCCGTGGGTCCAGCAAAGGGTCATGAAGATGATCAGAGGGCTGGAGCACCTATGCTGTGAGGACAGGCTGAGAGAGTTGGGAGTGTTCAGCCTGGAGAAGAGAAGGCTCTGGGGAGATGTTATAGCAGCCTTCCGGTACCTGAAGGGGGCCTACGGGAGAGATGGGGAGGGACTCTTTATCAGGGACAGGAGCGATAGAACGAGGGGGAACAGTTTTAAACTGAAAGAAGGTCGATTTTGATTATATATCAGGAAGAAATTCTTTACTGTGAGGGTGGTGAGGCACTTGAACAGATTGCCCAGAAAAGTTGTGGCTGCCTCATCCCTGGAAGTGTTCAAGACCAGGTTGGATGGAGCTTTGAGCAACCTGCTGTAGTGGGAGGTGTCCCTGCCTATGGCAGGGAGTTTGGAACTTGATGATCTTTAAGGTCCTTTCCAAGTCTAACCATTCTATGATTCTATGAACATGACCTCCTGCCTGGGGGTCCTATCTACCTCACAGTGGTTGGGAGCTTCCTAAAGAAATTTACTGTCTCCAGCAAAAGAACCCATCTCGGGAGCTGACTTGTGACCAGAGCAACTGCCAGCAGGCACTAGAGTCTCTAATAACTTATTTTGCTTATTGCCTTCCCTCTTCCAGTCAGTACCCTAACTTATGGTCTGTGAGCAACAGCACCATCACACCGGTCTCTCAGTCGAGCGGGATGTCCAACGGCCTGAGCTCCCAGTTCTTGCGTGGCTCTCCAGCGCACTACACAGCCCTCCCCCACCCGGTCCCTGCCGCCTCCTCCGCGTCCCCCCTGTACGACGGCGGGGCGCCCGCCGACCTGCCCGACAGCCAGTACGACTCCTCCGCACATGCCAGGCTGGCATCCACCTGGACGCCCGTCACCCCCCCTTCCATGTAAACCCCGGCCTCCTCCTATAAGACAGACTTTTTTAGCAACTGAATTACTTTAAACGCTTGGTCCTCAAGGAAGAGGAAAAGGAGACGAATGGAGTAAATTGCAGACAATTTACTGCAAATCATCTGCATTGCTTTGCATAGAGCATCTGCATTATACCTCTTATAGTGAACAGTGTATCATTGACTTCATGTAAAGTTTACAAACCTGGTGAGCGTGCAATTCTGAGCAGATTCACTGCTTTTAATATTTTTTTTTCCCTATTTTTAAGTTTGATAGACCTAAGTTTTAAAACTTTGACTGAGATTCTAAATTTCTCAGTGTTCTGATATATTTGGACCTGAAGTTTGGCATCGTTCTTTTCTGGACAACTTTCTTGAGTAAGTTACTCCTTATTGTTTTTCTTTCTTTTTTTTTTTTTTTTTTTTTTTAATGGCAAACTTAGCTATAGTCATGAGAAGACTTTTATTAACTGTCTAGTTAGAAGCATTCTGAAACATGCACAAATGTAGCTGAAGAGTGAAGTTTTTGGAAAACCGTGTGCACTAACACGTATTTGCTTCCCAAATACGTTGTGTTCTTAATTGTATGCTTATTTCCTTGCTGCTGAATTAATGTCGAGACAATCTGCAAGAACTATATTCTTCCTAATAAACTCAGTATTAATGTTTGGTCTAAATTGTTTTACCCGAAAGACTCCTTTCAGAGGTAAGCTTGCTGTTTGATCATATAGATTTCAAATACCTGTCACCTTAGCTAAATATCTCATTTCAAACAGCCAGTATCCAGGAAGGAGCTCCGTCCCAAACCTTTTTGAGCCATTGAAAGAACATCATAGTTTTTTTTTATGGTCTCTGGCTTGGGCCTTAAGGGAAGGAATTCAATACCTGGAGAATCATTCTAATTTATTTTATTTCAATATTGTACTCTGTTGATCTCTATTTATTAGTTGGTAAACTACAACTTTATTTTCTACATGTTAAGATATGTAAATAATTCCTCAACCTATGGTGTACTCTCTGAAGACAATCATACATGGGATATGTCACCCAATGGCACATTGAACAGTATGGAAGTAGGTAGTTAACTTATTGTAAGAGGGAAAGTTCTAGTTACCAATAATTTGGGGGAAAAGTGCAGATATACTAAGCTTTAAAATACACTGACTGCTGGACTTGCTGGAAAGATCAAGTCTTGATAAAATACTTCTTTCAGGACTAATATTAAGTAATTTAATCCAAATTTGTGATGTAGGTTAAGCCAAAACATTGGCTTAAAGTGTGACCTTGGACATGTCTCTCACACAGACTCCAGCAAGTACATATCCTGAGCAAAGTGAATTGTTTTGCATAAGCCATAATAAGTAACTTTTACAATGAAGTGCCTAATATAGTGAAGCAAAATCCTGTATCAGGGAATTCCTTAAATAACTCATCAATGCATGCTCATGTGCTGAAGTGGCAGCTTTAAGATGAAAAAACAAATATCTGCCACCATTTTGGTCTCTTTGGCACCCTGTGGGCAGGTCCCTGGACCTAGAAAGACTTTGGCAGGGCTTTTTTCCTGCAGAAGGATTTGCGTGGAACTGTAGGCTGTGGTCTCCTGGAGGTGCTCCAGCAGGAGACGGCACCAGAAGCAGACAGCTTCACAACCATGTTTTCTGTCAATATGTAAATACTGATCTAAGTGCTCCTATTTTATTGTGTAAATGATGTAAGTGCAGTATTATTTAGACTATTTTGTAGAAGTTAGCAACATATTTCATTGTGAGGTCTTTTTTTACTTGTATTTTGGAAGTATAATTTAAGCTGGAAAAAAAAAAAGTAAAGATTCTTAAATAAACTCTATGCTTAATTTCCAGTTTGTGGGGTGGTGGTGGGACAGGCAAAACAAATGCATATCAGACCTATTGAACCTATCTTCAAACCTGTGGAAAGCGGGTGTTGACCTTCTGCAGAGTGGTTTCACAAATGGTTCCTGCTGCACAGCGTCTTCTGGCCGTGGGTGAAGGGTTGGAGAGTTCTTCAGAACCAAATGATTATTTAGTCATGAAGAACTTAAAAAGATCTCTTGGGCCAAGCGGCAGTCAAGACTGGTAGCTGCAACTGGCCTTGGGTGAAAGCACTTTCCCCACAGCGACTAATTCATCGGCCAAACTCTGGAGCTGGAGGTGGGACTGGCAGTGCTGGGAGCTGCCTTGACAAACAGGCTTTTGAGTGTGTTTCTCAATAACCCCCCGCAGTAATAAACACCTTGTTGCTGGCTGATATACTCTGAGAGCTCACAGGGACAGTGTGGGGACAGCTCATTCTGGGGAGGGAGCCAGTGTTGGCCTATGCCTCAGAGCTATGCCCTCAAAGCAGACACGTCGAGGGAGGAGGATGGTAAGGCTGCCCTGCAGTGAAAGAGAAGGGGACCTGTAAGGTGTGAGAGAGATGCTAGGTCCAGGGCTGCAAGATGTCCCCTGGTTTGCCAGTCCCCTGGCAGGCTGTCTTTACTCCAGAGAGGTTTGTGTGGAGGACAGCATGGAGGTTAATGGTTTCTCAGGTTCTTGCAGAGCTTGTTCTGAAGAAACGATTGCCATGACCATATGGACAAAAACAGTTTCTCCATCTGTTGATTTGGGGCTTGCCAAACTAAGCTGCCTGCACTTCACCTGCTGTAGAGCAGCTCATTCCCCATTTCCTGCCATGACTTGATGCATGGCCTTGGAAGCCTCCGTGGCACCATTTTGATGTATACTTGAAGCTGGCAGGAACTTTGCAATGCCGGAAAGACCGTGTGGGTGCTGAACTCTGGGTCTTGAAAGAGTTCAGTTCTCAGGTGTGAGAGGACTGGTCTGCATTGACAGCAACCTTGGCAACATCATGGAGGTAACTTCTCTGTGGCTCAATGCTTGAATATTTTCAAGTGTTTTAGATCTTGAACCAAAAGCAGATTACAATTAAAATATAATACCATGAAAAGATTTCTGAACCTCAAGAATAACCACACACACACAAGTCCTTCATAGATGCAGCACTGTTCATCTCCAGGCAGCTCAATGCTGGTATCAGACAGACCTTTCCTAATCTGCTTTCTTGGTGTGGTAGGTTTTTTTTTTCTTCCCGTTCTTTGAAACTAAAGAAACCGAAACCTTTCATGCCACTGATGCAAGTTGCATGCCGCTTTAAAGCACACTGAGCATTTCAACATGTATCTTTTCACACCTGCTCTGCCACCATCTTCTTCCTGAACCATGCTTTTTCTCTTACTGGATTCATGTGGCCAAGCAGCCACCAAAAGGCACCTCAGCCTCCCCTTTCAAATACCCTGGGTGTTGTAGCTGCAGCAGAGCTGGGCAGTCGGATCCCTACAGCTCTACAAGTACTCAAGTTGGATTTTGTGTGACTCATCTGTAGAGGCTTTTGTCACCCGTGGGCTCGTGACCGCAGCACCGAGCAGTCTCCTGTCCTGGCCGTGTGCCTCCTGGGCTGGTGGCAGAGGTGGAGACACGAACGTACCCAACATTTCCCAACACTGAGGAAGGCTGGTGTGAGAGAGCTCGCCTTGGCCAGCCTTGCTCTGTCTGCAAAAGCATGTGGATACCCAGCCCCACACAGGAGTGAAAGATGAGACGGGGTATTCCCACACTTGTCTCCAGCCCGACTCTTCCCCATAGATGTTAATTAGATTTGTGAGTTAGGTGAAAGAATTCCTATTAAGGCACTGCATCTTTTTGATGTCAGCAGTCCAAGCAGTAAAGAAAAAGAATTAAAACCCACACAGGTGTAAGGAAGGCAATAAGCAAAAACATAGGTTTTCAAAATCACACACAGACCCATTTCAGTGGCTGTCTGTGGAGGAAATAATTTCCTCTTCAGAGAGTCTGGTTTTAGATGCTCCTGGATTTCTGTGCCTTTGGGAATGGAGATGAACAAGGGAGCCAGTCTGAGTCATGCATGGTGCAGTTTTAGTGTTTCTCATAGTGTTTAATAGCATATTACATATGCCTTTATTTCTCACATCAAAAATTCCTTGAAAAGATAATAAAACCAAATCCAGGTTCTCCCACTCCACACACACGACTGTGATATCAAGGATCTGGACACTGTGGGCTTTGAAGCTCAAGGTTATATGACTGGTTAGAGCAGTTGCTTTTGTAAACACAGGAGCCACAGGGCTTCAGGGGTCTCCTCCTGGAGATCTCTCCACCTCCACCAGTGCTTTTCCACTCACACAATTTGTCCTTCTCTCCTTTGTACTCATCTGCAACCCTCACTCTCCCAGGCTGACACTGCTAGGTTTATTCCTGGGAACCACAGCAAAGCATCCACAGACGGAGTCTTTGTTAGCTGAAGTGTTATCTTTATCATGTTTATCCTGTCTCAGGTGTATCTGCACTGCTGATAGGCACAGGGTTGGTGCTGAAGCCCATTCCCAGCAATAGTTTCCCAGGGGTGGACATTGCCTGGCTGCAGCCTTGAGTCGGAATGGAGCAAAGAGCAGCGCATTGGGCCTTACATCTCTTGTGCGTCACTCCGTCTGACCACACAGCTCACTGCAATTCAAATTTCAAGCCAGCCCTCTCTTTTCCCCTCCCCCTCTTTTTCTGGACAGCACAGTTATAATAATCAATATACTTTTGGTGCTGTACTTCCGACACGTCTCTGGCCCCTGCCTCTCGAGGCACCACCCGGGCTGGTGTCATATGTATGTGCCCAGAGGAGTGAATATCCTCCTATAGACGGCTGTCTATACTTGCTGGGCAAGCAGCTTGCAGCTTTTCTCTTGCCATTCCCTCTCCAATTCCAGTTTTGCTGCACTGCAAAAGCAGGTTACTGTGTCTTGATGCTAGTAAACTAATTAACTGCCTCAGTCCATCAATGCCAATAATAATTCCTCTGTGATATGTAATTACCAGACTTGTACCACATGGAATTGGAAGAGGCCTCCCAAATCCAGCTCCTTAGTTATAGACAGGGACCAGGATTTGCCTGAAAATGAATTGGTGAGATTTTGGAAAGATCTGGCTCTGTGTGTGCCTGTGGCAAGTGGTGCTGCTGCTCTTCTTGGCAGACCATTGCAGTCCCCTCGCTTCTCAATGCTTAGGAGCTGTCTTTAATTGCCGGCTGAAATTCACCTATAATAATTTTCACAGAATCACAGAATCACAGAATTGTGGTGGTTGGAAGGGACCTCAGAGATCATCGAGTCCAACCA
>JAOQGH010000023.1:46456467-46502718 GCA_025769975.1 Gallinago jamesoni
GGCCCTCAGTTCCCTGCAAAAGGGAGTCGCCAATTACAGTTACCCTTCTTTTTTTCTTTGTTGTTGAAGTCCTGAGGTGCAGGGGACTTTTATTTTATGACTATCTGTTCTTGAGCCAAAACCTATTCCCAACTTAAATAGTTCTTCTCCCTTGGTAACGTTTAAGCTGATATGCATCATTAGGCAGTGATTGCTCTGCCTCTCTTTTGATAAGTTATAAAAAGCCTCAGGTAGCTTTCCCTCTCCTGCTGGCCCTCTGTGCCTGTACGGCTCAATGAAAGGGGGAGCAGAGGCAAACGTGCTACAGTGTATGGGCTTGCAGAAGAGCTTATGCAATGGTGTGCTCCTTCCCTATTTGCACTGAAAGTAGCCCTTCTGATACCTCTGAAAACCACATTTTCATTACCTAGAGTTACCTCAGTGCCTGGCTGGCCGCATGAGTGTGACCCAAGTCCTTTAGCTATTTTTTGTTGACAAATTCCCATCTTTTGGCAGAAAAGATTATTAGTAGTCTCTTGACTATGACTTCCCTCTTGTCTCATTCAGCTTTATTCCACTTCCATTGTTCTCCAATTGTCCAGTAAGCCCTAGGAGATATGTCCATTCTGCTCTGCTCTGCTTTCAACCTCAGATCTCCAGAAGATTTTGTGAATGATCTCATTTTTGGACAAAGTCACTAATGAAAGTGCTAAACCAAGACTGGTCCAAGTCCTCTGCTATCAGTGTTTATCTGACCTGGTACTTCCTCGATAGCTATAGCCTTACTTACTCTATAATTCACTTGTTCATCTCCATTTGTGATTTAAGAGAACTGCCTCAGTCCTGTGCAGATGGGCAGAGTGGCTGTCCCTGGGCTGGTCACCTGCAAGAGCCAGAGTTAACAGGAAGAAATGGCACTGGGCAGAGAGATGCATTTCTATAAGACCCCCAGTAAAGCTCTGCAGAGTGTCCCTGGCCTTGTCTGTGGCACAGGAGGTTCAGAGGGATGGAGAGGAGATATGACATCTTAGTGCTTCAGCTGAAGCCAGGGAAAAATAAACACACTGGCCATATCAGTTTCCATTTCCATCCTTCTCCTTCCTTAGCCTTTCTTTCAAACTTTGTAGCTTCGCTGTTTGTTCTGGAAGATGAACTTCCCAAAGTCTGTCACTTGTGATTGCATCTCTGCAAGTCTTGGCCCTGCTCAAGCAGCTTCTTTCCCCCATCTCATAAACAACCTCCCACCCCGACATCTGCTGTTTGCTACATGGGCAACACCAGGCCTGAGCTGAGGCATAAATGTTAGCTGCTGGGTTATGATTTCAAGTCCCCAAATTCCGGAGGTGAAATTACATGTTTATTCGCTGAGCTCAAGTACGCTTGCCTGCTTGAGCTTCATTTGCATTTGAGAGCTGACCATTCCCAAGCTCCAGCTCCCACTAGCTTCTCCACCTTTGCTTCCACATTATGTCTCCTCCTCCTCACTGCGAAAAGAAGCAGGGCTATGAACACTTGTGGAAAGAAACCCTCTATTATCCTTAATTTGCATCCTACTCTAATGGCACAGCAACCCCACTTCTCTCTCTCTTCTCTCCGTACACGTGGGCTGGGGGCTGCTCTGGTCCTTGCCCTTGGCGAAGGCTAACGCAAGGTGGAGTGTGTTGGGTTTGCAGCACTTGAGGTCTCTGAATATTGTTAAGTGGCCTCTCCTTGGAGTGCCGTTCAAGGCCCAAGATATGTAGGTCAATATGGGGAGAGTTATGTGGTTTACAACAGGGAACCTGGAAAAACCCACTGGCTGAACGGGGGAACCCTGGAGAAGCCTAAGAGGACATGCGTAAAGGAAACCAGAACATTTAGCAGGTCGTTGACAAGATCATATTTATAATCTAGGATCCCTTACTATTTATGCAGGGACCAACGTGGAACCTGGGCAAATCATGATCCACTGGGAAAGGTCTTATGGCCGTACAGAAACTGGGCTGCAACTTTGTGTTGGGCAGCCCCACACAAGGGCCCTGTGGGGAAGGGGGAGCAGGTGAAACTAGTCTGGGTGGGCACAGGCGGGGCTTTTGGAGCAGGCGAAGCCAGCTGACTGTGGGGGAGGCTGATTTGCTACTGGGGAGTAGAGGGAACTGCAGATATCTTTGGGATGTGCATGGAAAGGGTGGATTTACTCTGTACCTTAGGAGCAGCCAGCCTGGAGCTTGCTGGTAAGTGTTGGGGGCTCCTAGGCTGGGGTTATGCTGTTGGACTGATGGTGCTGAGAGGAAGGAGCTGCTGTGGGCTGATGAGATCTTTTTCACTATGTTCTCCTGGGGTAGAGCTGCTCCTTGGCTATATTCCTGGGGTGGCCAGGAGAGCCTGTAGCTTGGTCCTGGGGGCTGCCCTGTGGCTTAGCCTTCAGAGGAGCAGCTTGCCTCAATGTGGTCTTGGTGTTCACTAATAGTCTTAGTTAATGGTTTTCTTCTGCTAAGAAGCTTGTGGCCTAGGAAGGGAAAGCTTTCATGTGCCTTGCTGAGGAATGTCTTGCTTCTGGGGTGGAGAAAATGCTTATTCTTCTGCCTTTCCTGGTAACAGGGAGGCTGTGGTGAAGCTGCCTCTTGACCTGCTAGCGCTGGGGAGGAAGGGGCATCCCCGGTGAAGGGGAACTGGCTGGTAATTGGCATCTGGAGGCTCTGCCCACCTTCATAAAGACAAACTTGTCTCAGTGTCAGAAAACGCTGAAGCCTCCCAGCAGAGGAGGTTTCTCTAAAAAAAGCTGAAATAAGCTGGTAGCTTATCTTAACTTTGGCTTGACTTCATGAATTTCATGTTATTTTAGATTCAAGGTGGCTGCCACTTGTTACCCTGAACAATCATTGGCACTGTTTTGCAAAAGGCTTTGGCTTCTTGAGCTGTATTTTGGGCACCGCTCTGAATGCGTGTGACTTAATTCTTGATTCTTCTTAATCCTCCACCTTAATGCAACGTTAGTAATAGTGAAACTTTAATCATTCTGAGAACTTCCCACATGAAAACTGCCTTGATAAACTCAAAGCGGTGTCCTCTGCTATGTTCTGTGCCTGAATTCATGCTCAAGGCGGATGGTATGTGTGAGACGCAATCATAATACCTGTAGTCTGGGATAGCTATGTGTTCTGGTTGCTCCTCTCTTAGTAATATAATGACAGTTCATATGAGTTTCCATCATCTGCCACTTCTTTGCCTAAATATACGTCGACTAAGGTGGGTGGAAAGGAAAAGACAGAAATTTCCACTCACCCCAGCAGCAGGATTTTGCATTTCCTGCAGTCATTTTTTGCCTCTACAAAATGAAATGCAGTCCTACTATTATGGTGAGTGGAAACTTCTGGCTATTTCCCATTCCTCTGGTTCGGATAAATGCAAATTCTAAAAAAAAAAAAACCCCAACTAAAATATCCCTGAGAAACAGTCATAGTCTGGATGCACACTTTTCTTATGTCTTTGGCAGCCAGAGAATCTGTCACCTTTTGGAGGTGCTTCAGCTGCTGCCAGGATGCTTGCAAGGTCGGAGCTCAGGGGTCTGTGCAGAGGAAGGGGAAAATCCAGGTTTAGGGTGAGACATGTAGGTGGAAGGGAAAACTCAGTCAGGAAACTTGAGAAAATGAGTCCTGTAACTCAGTGACATCTTCTGTTTACAAAAATTTTCTTATATCTCTGAGTGGATTATTTGTAGTGAGTGTAGAGATCTCTTCCACAGAGCATAAGGAGCATGGACACAGTGTAGTGGGTTTTTCACGGGGCAGATGTTAGCATAAAATTAGTGGGAGTAAGTGTGACTACCCTAATCTAGGGTTATTTTTTTTTTATCACAATAAAAATTCCCTGCAACCGGATACTAACTTGAATATAAGGCTAGTGACACCCTCTAGTCTGGGATGAGTGAAAAGAGAAACTTTGGCAGCTGCACATGCATCAATCTCTCCTCTACTTTCTTTCCTTACAAGCACATTTTTCTATGTAGGTGAGGAATGGTGCTCATCTGGAAAGCACTCCCTTCTGAAAACTGCAGAGCTGTTGTCAGGGAATGCCAGGGAATTCTGCAAATACGCTGACCACCAAAAACCAGTAACAATCAAACAGCCTTTGAAAAATTGCCTATCAGAAGACTAAATTTGTGTTTTTAAACTGACAGGTGATAGCAAACAAAACTAACTGTTAATTTTGACTTGGTTTTTTTTTTTTGCTAGTGAATAAATGTCAGCATTCCCTCAGCTTGCTGATTTTCCGGTTTAAGGAAGCCTTTCCTTTTTTGTTTCATTTCTGCTGCTAGGTAAATAAGGCAAACTTCATCTGCAGCTCATTGAGAGCTTCAGAAGTTGGTTTCAACAGGTAGCGATGTTCTATGGTGCACACTTCTCTATTCACAGAATGGTAGGGGTTGAAAAGGACCTTCAGTGATCATCTAGTCCAATCCCCCTGATGAAGCAGATTAACCTTGGGCAGGTTGGACAGGAACACAGGCAAGTTTTGAGTATCTCCAGAGGAGACTCCATAGCCTCTCTGGACAGCCTTTTCCATTGCTCTGTCACCCTCAAAGTAAAGGTGGTTTTCCCTTATGTTCAGACAAAATTTCCTGTGTTCCAGTTTGTGCCTGTTGCCCCTTGTTCCTGTTGCTGGGCACCACTGAAGAGAGTCTGGCCCCATGCTCTTGATACCTACCCTTTAGATATTGATAAGCATTTATGAGATCCCCTCTGTCTTCTCCAGGCTAAACAGACCCAAGCTTCTCAGCCTTTACTCACTCTGCTCTTTTTTTTTTTTTCTTGTTGTGAATTTCTGCAGAGTCCAGGGTGCCATGGTTGACACTTGGCAAGTATTTAAAGTAGAATTAAAGCAGTTAATGTAGAAATAGTAGTGTCAGCTGAGATGCTGATCCCAAGATAACAAAGCTGGAGATCAGCCTTCCCTAAATGAGGATTCCCCACCCCAAATCCCATCTTCCTGTGTGGCAAGTGAATGTCTATGCAATCTCCGTATGTGACTGAAGTTAGGCTTCAGGCAGCTGCAGAGTACCTTTGTAAGACAAGGAGATCTTCCTGATGTGTGCCACCCGTGCCACAGTCTGAGCTGTCTCTAGCCTTCTCTCTCCCCATTTTGGAGGAGGGTAAGTAATGTTGTACTTACTGTACAATGTACTGGTGCCACCTTGACCTCATGAAACGTCTTCCAAATAAGAAGTCACAATGATCATTAAATATTTTTTTGTGGTATGCTGGTTGTGTTGTGGCAGGGTCTCCATGCATGTGCTGGCATCTGTAATGAGTTGAGGCAGAGGCTGGGAAGAGGTGAAGCCCATTTTCCTGCTCAGCTGAAGGCGGCTTCTTTGGGACCACAACCTGGCCCAAGAGAAAGAAAAGGTCCTGGCTGATTCCAGGTCTGGAAAGTGAATCCCATGTGGGATGAACTGATGGGTCTGCAGCTACTGATGGAAGCAAAGCACAGAACAGTAGGGGTTGGGAGGGACCTTTGGAAATCATCCAGTCCAACCCCACTGCCAAAGCAAATTTGCCTAAAGCAGCTTAGACAGGAACACGTACAGGTGGGTTTTAAATATCTCCAGAGATGGAGGCTCCACAGAAAATAGCTGTTGTAAGCAACAGCAGAGATGGGCAGGAGCAGCCGGCTCACTCCTGCTGCTGCTGGGGAACGTCGTGCTGCTGTGGGAAACCTCAAACCAACGCTTTCTAGCGGGTCTGCCAGTCTGTGAGGAGGCTGTGGAGGGGTTTCTGATTATCTGTGTGGTATGGCCTTAAAAACGAGTACAGCAGCGGGACCCCTCCTTGGGCTGTCACACCTGGACCAGAGCACAAGGCTATGATTGCTGGTCTGCTAACCCCCTCTTGTGGGCAAATTCCTCTCTCCTTCGTAGGAGCACATAAAACTATGGTGGTATCGTGTGGCTCAGTGCAGCTCACAACTCATAAATTAATTGCTAGGCAAGCTTGTTCTGTGTACTAACTAATAAAACACACAAGCTTACCTCCTCTGGGGTGTAACTCCCTTGTACGAGCCAGCCTTGTGAATAAAAACTTCTACAGATGAAGTCAATCATTATATTTGTATTTGGCAGAGCAGAACTAAAACTTTTAAAAATTGCCTTTCATTTTTTGGCTGTCATTTGATACTTTTTTTCCTGTTGCTAATACATTGCATTTTATCAACTGAAATACTGATTCTTACAGAGTGTGAGTTTCCAGGTATTTTAACAAGGAGAACAAAAAGAAACTTAGTTTTAAAAAGTGCATATATGGAAACTGCAAGAGCAGGAACTTCAGATCTGCCTGGGTTGTGGTCACTCTGTTTTCTGCCACTGCAGCCTTACACGTGATGAATTGCTGTAACTCTGTCCCTTGGTTACGTGTACAGTCGCTCTGCCTCTGAGGCAGCGCTTCCAGGATTGCCGTGCTGAAAGTTGTGTCCTTTCTAACTTTGCTTTAATGGCACTTATATTTTTTTTTCTTGATCATTTAAATCTTTTGGAGTTTTAAAGACAACAGCTGAGATAAGGTCAGCTGATAGCACTTTGCTGGGTAGGATTTCATAAATGCAGCAAAGCATGGCAGCTCTTGCACTAAACTGCCAAGATTTGGTTTCATCTTCCTGGATCTTAGTCTGTTAATAAACATTAACTCCCCTGTTGTAGGTTATTTACTTTAAATGAGGTGCTCTTAAAATGTGTCCTTTTTTTTTGTATCTCTTGGCCTGCCTGGACTGCAAAAAGCCACAGGAGAAGAGAGCTGAAGCACTCCTTTGGGCTGAGACTCTGGTTGTCTGGCGTTGGCAGTGGCAAGTGTTTCCCTCTGGGGCTCCTTAGAGTTGTGGTTTTTTTTTTTAAAGGCTTTTCTAATTTGGATAGAAGCACCTTGAAGATTAAAAATATTCATAATAATTATAATAACTAAAACATAAAATAATAAAAAGCCTGTTGGTGTGGGGAGGACAGTGTGGTGGATGTACAAGGCTTCCTGTTAGCCCTGACAATGGTGTTCGTTAGTAATTCAGGAATAGGGGATATAACACTTGCTGCCAGCAAATATTCTCCTAATAGAGGGCTTGACCATTAAAGACATTATGAATGTGTTAGTTATTCACTGCATGTTTATGCAGTTTTAATTTCTATTTTGTTAGGGGGAAATAAAACAGGAAAGAAATTATTTCTTCAGTGCAAAAGTTGTGTTAAAAGGAAATTAAAGGTTAAGCAGTTTTTTAAAAAGTATGGATAGCTAATCAACTAAGTAAGATAAGAGACAGTAGTTAATACTTAGTTTAATAACTTATGTAGTTTTGTATTAGACAAGTTCATGGCTAGTGTAAAAACTGCTTCTATTTGAATTGGCTCAGGTTTTCCAAAGGAACATCTTGGCAAAGGAGCAAATCCTTTGGGAAGCCTGGAATCTGACTATGTAATTTAATATGAACTTTGTAGTTTCTTTTATTTACTGCTCCGAGAAAAGATAGCTGCTTTTGCTTGCGAAACAACCCTGGATTTAATTTTGTGACCTAGTTCAGAAGAGATTATATGAATTAAATAGTCCTTAGCGACATTTAGTGGTCAGCTGTCAAATGCCCACACAAAATCTATATCAACATTATTCTTTTGTGAAATTTCCTTTAAAGCAGATGATCACCATACCCAATGTGGTTTTACAACTCATGCTTTCATTGCAGGTTTTCTGCTGTCATTCTAGTGGCACTTCTCCAGCTTTCTGGGCACTAGGCTGTTGACAGCTCTCAAAGCTTCTGGTGGACAAATCCTCAACCATCAGTGCTGTGTTCTAAATGGGAAGAGGGTCGGAAGGTGGACTGGTGCTATGTGAGACCTACTGTGGGATCATGCTTAGGACCAAGTTCTTGACAGCACTGTCACATTGGCCTTCTGTAAGAGAGAAGGGCATCAGGGGACAAATTGCTGAAATCTGTCTAGGCAGTCAGATGTGTGCCAGCAGCAGGTCACAATGACACCTACCTGCTTAGGGGTGGGTACTCGGTGCTCCTCTAGGCTAGGTGGATGCCATGCCACTGGTTCAGCTTCACAAACACACCCTGTGGTGTCACTGGGCTATGTGTGTAGTGTCTCTTCCATCCTAAAGCAGAACAACCTGAATCTTTAGTCTCACTGCCAAATCAAATACAGGATGCTACTCAGAGCACCTGCAGCACATGCTGTGGGTATCGCTTCATTCTGATACCACCTGGTCAGGTTGGCCACTCTTCTGTTGAGTAGGCTCTGTCAGTGGCAGTCTGCCCAAGGAACTGCTGTTTCTCTCTATTGTAGAAGCCTGTGTAACTGTGTATTGCTCTTGCTCTACTTCACAAGCTGTTAAAGACGTGTTGACTTAATTCACAAAAAAACGCCTGTCTTCTATGTGTAATGGTTAGTACAGCTTTTTATTACTCCTGCTTTAGCCCCATGTCCTCTCAACACTTCCCTCTGTCCAGGCCTCATGTGCTGCTCCCTGGACGTGGATCCCTTAGCCTCTATTTCAGGAGAGAGTGCTGTCCACGGAGATGGACAAATAAAACCCTTTTCCCTGGAAAACCAGGGGAGGATTTTGAAACCAAACTAATCTATTCAGCAATCCTTTTGTTATAATTCCCAGGGCAGGCTTTGACTTCAGGGCTGTGGGAAGAGCAAGGCACTTCAGGGCAAAATGTCTCTGGTGTGAGATTTACTTATATTCACAGTCAGTGAGCATGTATTGTTCTGGTCCTGTGTGAGTTTTTAAGGGCAGGAAAAGATTTTGTAACTTTCTGTGAAGAACAGCCTCTCCTTCTGCAGCTTTGACTTGCAATGTTTTAATTTCCTCCCCTGAGCTTCTTCCAGGAGTTGTTTCAGCCACAGATGCTTTGCATATGCGAGAAAAGCATGTGTTTGTTCAGGAATGGAGCACCTTGGCCTTCAAAAACTTTGCTTGTCTTTCTTTTGGTGGTGCTGCTTATGAATTTAGTGTTCCTAATGACACAGGAGGCATACAACTTGGGGGGGAGGAAGACGAGTTTTCAAAATTAGTAAAAGGGTTACTGCAAGAAACATGTATGTCTAGTAGAAAGATTAAAGAACAAAAAACAGCTCTCAAGTGCTCTTTTCCCTCCTCCCCTTCAAACTTTGAAGTTCCAGCCATCCAGCCCAACCTTTACCAAATGTTCATTCTTGTTTGCTAAAGAAATGGCACTGGTGTGGCTTTACTGACTGCCTGTTGATTGTAATTACCCTAAAAACTTTTCACTTATTGCTTAGTTTGTCAGGTGAGCAGGAAGATGGAGACATCCCAGAGGGGAGGAAGCAACTGAGGCTTAAGGAATGCTCTCACAGGAGAGAAGACCTGGAGTAGGTCTCCTCACCAAGTGGCTGCTGCACACATACACAAGAGCCACCCCTCTGTTTGACCTTGTGTGTGCAACCAGGTGCTGTAGGGTGTGCACCGAAGTAGGAGCACCTGGTGTGATGGGAGGATGTGGCTGCACAGGCTGAGGAACTCTTCTGAAATGGGGCTGTCTTACTCCTGTCCTGCAGGGAGCAAGGTACTTGTGCTGTGTGGGATGCCTCTTTCTACCCCTACATGTACACTTCTGAAGTCAAGGAGACTCTAAGTAGAGAGACTGTGTAGTTCTGCCTGTTGGCAAAAGAGTATAGACTTCACTGAAGCTGAAGTAAGTAGAAGAAAAATCAGAAGTCAGAGCTAAGACTCAGACTCTTTTTTTTGCATGAGTGTTACTGAGGTGAGGTTACCTACTCCTTTTTTCTCTGCAAAGATTTCACCTTTATACTTTTACACAACAAAGCCATAATTGTTTTATATAGCTTGAGGAGAATGCTGATCAGCAGCTTGTCTATGAATTTGAGGGGCTACTGGAGCTCTTGAGATTATTTATCCCATCACTTCATGCAGGAATTCTTAAAATTGTCCTATGTGAGGACAGTGCAAGCTACTCTGAGCCTTTCTGTAACATTAATAATAATCAACAGACAGCAGGAAAGAGCCTGAGAGAGAGAAATTGCTTCTGGACAAATATTTTCAGCTTATGCATTTGTGGAATGTTTCCAGCACCGATCTGCCCTGCTTTCTGCATCACTCTGGAGCTTCTGCCTGTGACCTTTCCTAGGCCCTTCAGTGCCTTGCTACGGGGTTGAAAAGCCCTCGGATGGATGTATAATGCTGTGTTCATTGTTTATATACTACTTTACTCTTGGTGAGACAAGCCCTCTTAATGAGCCTTTGGAAAATATACAGCAACTCAACTTGAAAATTAGTGATGTTTTTAAACTCCAGATAAATAGTTGTTCATGAGGACCAGACTGAGGGGATGGAAACTGGGGTCCATAACGGGGCTGGGCAGGAATTCACTGACCAAACAGCTTTTGTTTGCTTGTGTGGGAAAGGATGTTTTGTCAAAATGGAGGCGAGTGGATGAATGGCAGGTAATTCCCTGGGAGGGGGGGCTGTGCCCAGGTGTCCCTGGGGGTAACTGCCCAGGAAGGTGCTTCTGTGCTGGGGGTGCCACAGCTTCTGACCACAGCACAGCTGAGCTCCCTTCTAAGCCTCCTGGTTTAAACAGAGCTGCTAAGCTTTGAACAGAAAGGCTCAAAATATTTCATGGATGGTTTCTGCAGCAGTTTCGCTTGGTTTGGATTCTCCCTTCCATAGGGAACTTTTGCATTCCAAAACTGAACAAATACGTAGATTTGTAAGCACAGTTCCCTAAATGAAAGCGCACAAATCCTGGCTGTTTAATGCAGTGGGGCCTATGTTTGAAGGAAGTTCATAGAAAATAGTGTGATAATAGCAGGAGAAATAAGACATCTCAGTTTTAATAATACAGGTGTCATAAAAATTGATGAAATAAATTGTTTGATTGAGCAACATGGACTGTATATCAGTGGAAGTAATATATTGGTAACTAGATACATTGTTCTGACAGCCAGTAGCTATAGCTGTTGATCTAGCTGGTAAAATACAGCATCCAGTAACTGGATTATGTCTTCATGCAGAAGCCATATACACGAGTTGCCAAGGATCTACGTTTAATAGTACCACAGCCTGCATAATTCAGATTACTCCATAAAGGATTCTTCTGGAATCCTGTATGAAGTCACTAAAGTATCTGAACTACACCTAGTGACAATGCTGAGATTCAACATAAAATACAAATTGTCCAGTTTGTCACAAGGTACTGGTGTCCTCTGTATAAGATGTCCTTGCTTTGCAGAAGCACTGATTTTTATTGTATGCAGCCTGGGATGTTACAGAGGCTGTGGTAAAAGATCTGGAAATAAGAGTCTGTGGAACAGCAACTCCAATTTAACTTTTTTTTTTTAGTTGAACCAGGTTCAAAGGACCTACATGTGTTAAGTAATGGGTCCCAAGATTTGTGAGGGTCATGCTCTGAGAACTAGAATGTCATTCTCTTGTGAAAATAAAATCTGTTTTGTTGCTGTCCATCTGATCAGATGCAAACTAATACTTGTTTAAGCAAATCTTCCAGAAAGTTTGCAGCTGGAGCTCAGCCAGCTTGTGCTTCCAAGGAAGAGAAGCTCCTAAGAAAATTCAGAGGAAGGAAATGTGTATAGCAATAAAGTTGCTAGGTAGGTTTTAAACATAAAATGGTTATTTTCCATTTACTTTTCCAAAAGTAATGCCCAGTATTCAATCATTGTTAAGATAGAGCTCTTGCAAAGCTACTGAGTTTTGAAAAAAAAAAGCCACCTGACAATCTGAATATAGCAGGAATGCAAGCTTCAAGATATGCTTGAGATGCATGGCTGCGATTTCAGCCAAAATCAACTGATTATTCAGCTTCACCTATTGCAAGCTATTTGTCAGCCAATACTAATATTGTGATAGTATGTTCAGAAATACCTTGAATTGTTCACATGAACAAAATACCATTTTTTTTCTGAGGGATTAAGAAAAAACCTAATATTTTGGTAGAAATAGCAATCTGCTGGAAGTAAGCATTGCTTTAATCCACAGTGAGGCAGTCATGGTTTACTTAGCGTGTGGCTTGTCTTAATCTCTTTAACATATAAGCAGGGATGAAATGCAAGTTTTGCTACATGTGTCATTATTCCAGGGAGAATCGTGGTTTGGAACTTTTTTCACAAGTGTAAGTTAAATTTATTTAGTAGGATTGAATATAGCTTTCTGCCCATTTTATTAGGGAAGTCTGCTAACCACATGTTTTTCCTCTATTAATTGTGGGGAAATATTGATTGTGTGTGCTTTGTTAGGGAATTGCTACTTGCACTAGGGTTCCACTTGAAAGGAAGATTGAGCTGGAGCATAAAGCAATATTTCACTTAACTGGGGGGCAACGATGAGCTTCTGGGGGTGCATGGCCACGGGGTGTGCTGCTTCGAAGCAGCTGTTTGAAGGTAAGGCTCCAGCAATGTGTATGTAAGGGAAAAAGATCTTGGCACAATTGCTGAAGAATAGCTGGCATGGAAATACTATGTACTTTTCCGTGTCCCACAGCACAAGACAAGCTTCTTAAGAAAAAGAGTCAAGGGCTTTTAAAGGAGAGGCTTAGAGGAACAGACACAAGGTTTCTGTAGGTAAACTTTGATCTTCTGGTAGTGAGTCAGTATTAGTATCCTACTTGAATAGAAATAACCATGGGAGAAGTTGCATGTGATTCCCAGGAGAATGGGGGTAGGCAAAACTGCTTTCTTTTACCTAAAAGCTGCAGCCAAGGAGCCGCGAGGTGCCCTGACTTGGTTACTTGCTGCAGTTTAATTTTGGCAGGAGAGAGCGGTCTGTCACTTGCTGCAAACTCACAAAACGTCCTTTAGTTCTGCGTCTTGTTCACATCAGGCTTTGCACTTGTTATTTACTCATGCCAGCACGTATTAAAACTCGCCTGCTTTTACTGCCCCAGAGAGACCCTGCCATTATAGAGCCTGGGTTTTAGTGCGAGTGTTTGTGCTTTGGGGTGCTGATCTCTCTCACTTCACGCTTCGGTGCAGAGCTTAGAGCTGTGGTTGGCCTTTCTCCAGGAATGCAGCTAACCAGATTTTAAGGGTGGACATTCAGATGCGTGCAAGCTGGAAATAATTGTTGAAATGTTTTTTCAATGAAAAAGAAATGGATGCAGCGTAAAGCTATTTGCCTGCAAAAGAGAATCGCAGCATTAAAGTAGACAGTTTCTAAAATTACCAACTTGTATTACATATTAAATATGAGAATGCTGAATAGTGTTAACTTGCTTGACTATGAATTATGTCAAATTGTTGCCTTGTATTAAAAATATCCATGGCATGAGATATCTATCTTTTCATGAGACCATATGTCTGATTGCTTGTCTCTTCCAAGCTGTAGCCTGTTTATGCTCCAGCACCTCACTGAGAAGTGTGCAGTCGCCCTCTGCCCATGTTGTCTTCTTCAAATAAGTGTTTCTGGGCAAGCAGAATTTCCCTGGCACCATCCACAATATGGAGTTGGGATCTTCCATTGCTAACTTTTTGGAGGAGAGACTTGTTCTTATTTATGTCTCAGGCATCTGCTGATATAGTGTCTGCTGAACTACTGCGTCTTACAAAAGGACCTGGCTACTCAAATCCAGACCTGGGACTCTGATGTTGTGCAAACAATACAAACTAGCTCCTGTCCCATGTACTCATAATCAAATATACAAAAGATATAAGTGAATTAAGAAGATACCTGCTCACCAGTGTGATAATTCTATTGCTGGAAAACTAGAATAAAAGCCCTCAGAAAAGTTTGTGATTTGACAGTGTCTGGCATGAAGAAGCATGGTAAAGAATCTGTTTTTCTGGCTATAGAAATCAGCTCTGTGATTCGAAGTGCTATGGTGCTGTGCCTTGTGAAACATATCTGTTCTATTAATACCTCATTTTAATAAAGTGGAAAGCACTGAAAACTGTCAGAGGGTCAAATGGGCTGGATAGCTGTCATATTGTTTATTGGTATTTACTCACTTGCCTCTGACATAGTATACTTCTAATTGGCAGTCAGGCAAATGAATTGGCTATAATTCTTCCTGCAGTGTTCTCAGCAGGATGCAAGGGAACAGGAGAGGAAAGGAGAAGCTCAAGTAATATCATGTGTAGGGGGGAAATAACAGGACAGTAAGCCCAGAAAACAGTTAGAATAATAAAGGGAACTTCAGAGGGGAGAAAACTATGTGTGCAGAAAGCTCTGTTGCTTGAGAGAAGGAATTGGGAGCAACCTTCCCCCTTCCCCAAGGGACTGATCTTTGTAATCTCTTCTGTGTGAGATTCTTTGACTGAAAGTAGTAAGTAGCTCTCTGCACTAAAAGTGACTCTGAACCTGGGGCTATGATGGGTCCAAATTGTGGAAGGTTTGTTTGGGTTTTTGTTCTTAAACTGTTCTTAGGTTTGTGGCAGACCCATGTCAGCCTTGATTATTTTTAATGCTTGGATTAATGTGGTGAATAAGGCATCCTCTAAGCTAACATATGGCAAAAGACAAACAGTTGTGTTTTGCTGTGTACATACATACTTCTCTGTGCCTCTTAATCAAACTGCTTTTGAGGTTTGGGACACATTCTTTGGTAATCACATTAAAATTAAAGGGGAGAATTTGATAGTAGTGGGATGGAGCCTTAGAAACAATTTACATTTTAAGTCTTAAATTTGAAAACTGCAAACAAGCAACACTTGGCAGTTGGCTACTGTGACTTAGTAAGCTTGGAACATGGAGAGATTTAATGGGAATGCAGCAAGTGCCCAACGGGACACCCAGTTGCTCCAGCACTGGAAAGGCTTAATAGGACCCAGCCTTCCTTCCTGGAAGGAAAACCAAAGAAACTAAAGAAAAGTTCTGCTGGTGATACTGACTGCTTTAAGACGGAAAAGAGCATAAAGAAAGAAACCAGATCCTGCTCTATGGGT
Organism: Gallinago jamesoni; assembly: GCA_025769975.1. Taxonomy (NCBI): domain Eukaryota; kingdom Metazoa; phylum Chordata; class Aves; order Charadriiformes; family Scolopacidae; genus Gallinago; species Gallinago jamesoni. The sequence goes on from JAOQGH010000023.1 coordinate 46,471,346, forward strand.
AAGGGGCGGGGGAAGGAAGGGAAGCACAAGAGGGTTTTTAGGGACTTTCCAGAAGTTTCAGTTAACAACTAGAAATCCAGATGTGTATCAGCCGTGGATCCATGTGCTAAGGAAAATGTTTCTTAAAAAACAAGAGGGAGACTGGTGCTTTATATTGGACTCCTCAAAATATATTAAATGCTCAACTTCTGGTTCCAGCATTTGAATCTGTCTGCCAAAACCTTGTAATGCCTGTCTTTTATGATGGTTACCACTGCTATTAACCATTCTCTTGTTCATTATCTTTTATCTCGGGGTGGGGAGAGCTGTTTCATTAGTGTATTCTTTGGGGAAGCAGCAAGCAGAGGTTGGGTGGGGGGTGGGATGGGGAGCAACCTCTGTATTTACTGCCTCGGATACCCCTGTTTGCTTGCTTCATGACTAACAGACTTCCAGAAGGAAAGCAGGGCTTAAGGAAATAAATAACTTTTCACAGACATAACAGGCCTCAGAAGATTAGCCTGTGTTACTTTAAATTTGATTAAACTCATGCCAGGATATTGCTTTAAGATACTCTGTTCAAGGGCAAAGTGGTGTAAAAAGTGTAAGGAATTTAGGTCACAAATTAACAATTTTTCTGTTGTCCTCCTTGCTGTCTGGTTAATAAAATGTAGCATGATTTGGAGAACTCATAGTGTACAACATCTGCAGGAACAGCCCATGTTATGACCTGGTGACTCTTCTATGCAAGACACATGCTGTTTGCAATATTCTTTCCATTTTACCTTGGTCACCAGCTGTGTAACCTCGATGAGAAAGAGACTCTTACCAAACATAACTCTACAGGTAATGTGCTCATTTCCACTGCTGTTTCCTGCCTTTTTTTTTTTCCTGGTAAGAGCGTCACTAAAACATATATCTACGTAATGCCAGCTGCCATTTTGAGTCTGAATCTGCTTTGTTGAGAGAATTCTGGTTTATTGCCATCTTCTAGTATCTCTTTGTAAAAAGCTTGGAAATTGATTCTCAAAAATGCACTAAGTTATAGTAGGAAAATGATTGTAGTATGACATGTATCTCTTTCAGGTATTTTAGGATCTCAGTATCCTCTCCAGGAAAATGGGACAAGAACAGGTTAGATGAGTCCAGCTGAGGCTATAAACTGGAGGCTTGTGGCAGTGCACACATTAAGCTCAGGTTTGCCATAGCAGAAGCAAGTATCCTTCCTTTTTTCTAGCTTTCAAACAAAGTTGCAGAATTGCTTCTTGTCTTTTAAAGGTGCATTGTGGATGGTTTCCATCAGGCAAAAGCATAAGCTGGAGTTACAGTGTGGGAGGAGTATAATAGAGGAAGAAAAAAAAGACATTTTTCACAATCCTGGGAAGGTTTTCAGAAAAAGAAAGTATTAATGCACTAGGGGGAAAAGTCTGAAGAAAGTGCTCACAGCTGCTATCAAGTAAATTATGCAGGACTGATCAGATGACAAAAATGTTGGAATACGCTTCAGGGATAATAACTGTATTGCCAAAGGAAAACTGATAGGAGTTCCATAAGTAATCAGTTTTTGTTGATGAAAACCTATTCTGGTGATGTACATTTAGTTATAAAATGATGTTCAAGATCTCCCTGCTGCTGGATCGTCACCTAAGGAAGTTCCTTCTGTAACTTAGAAGAGTTTTCATCATTAAAGAAAACTGAAAGTAACACTAATGTTTTGCATATCCCAGTTTACAGTTTTGGTATCCATTTATGTGCAGAATCTCCAAATCTGGGGAAACTCGAAATTCAAGTCCTGCCATACTGTCAAGGGGTAAAGGGCTTTGTCCTGTTCGGAAGGAAGCACTTCTACACACCCACGAAGCTAAGGGCGGGCTGTGGAATGCATGGTTTATCTGTTGGTACATGGACTAGTGTCACTCGGAAACGTGAAAAGCCTTTCAGAGGTGGGGTTGGAGTTAGCTGTTGTGTGTGGGTCATGACAGTTCTGCAGCAGCGCTCCGTGCCCTGGGAGAGAAGTTGCACCTATCTCAAAGGATAATGTGTTTTCTGCAGCGTTGTCATGCACAGCTTCCAGTGCCCTCCCGGCACTCACCTCTGCAGTGCTGAGACCCATAGCAGGAATAGGAAGGATTTTGTTACATGCCAGATCTGTCTTTTTGAGTTTGCCTATACGAAAGAAAACTCGGAAGTCAGGGGTAGTGGACACAAGCTGAAATACAAAGCATTCCATTTAAACATAATTTTTTTTATAGTGAGGGTGGTTAAACAGTGGAACAGGTTGCTTGAAGAGATTGTCCTGTCTTCATCTTTAGAAATATTCAAAACCTTTCCTGAGCAATCTGCTGTAGCTGACCCTGCCTTGAGCAGGGGGGTTGGATTAGATGATCTCAAGAAGTTATTTCCCAACTCAGAAATTCTGTGACTTTTTTTTTTTGTGAAGCAGGAAAAAGCATAAGCATTTAGCATCTTACTCATCTATTGAACAACCAGCCCTAGTGATATTTCAGCATGTCAGTAAGTGAAAATAAATAAGAATAGCCACTGGCCAATTTCCAAGTGACTGTGTGTTGAGGTTAACAGAAACATATCCTTGCCTTAAAGTCTCCCTCTCCAGTTTCTATGAAGTGAGTTTACAGGAAACAGAAAAGCACTATTAATTGAAGATTCTTGGAAAAAGATCCTGAATGTTTGTTGCAACACCAAAAGTGATATTCCAGTGTTGTTTGGTTGCCTAGATCAAAGACAGCAAGCTAGACAGGCCATGGTCAATGGCTGCCTAGTTGGAGATGTGTAAAACTAATTAAGTTCCTTCTAGTTTGGCCCAGAAGTTGTGCATGTGAAGTTAGATATGCAAACACACACCCAAGTTGCCAAGCTTAGGGAACTGGATCCCTTTTGACAGCCTGGGTGCCTTTATGATCCACAGCTGAGGTAGTGTTTGGGACTGAAAGCTCGTGAGTAGTTGGTTCCTCTCTATGCTGAGCACAAAAAACCATCTCCCCATGCTGCTCCAATTCAAAAAGGCAGAGAAGGAAGCGATGTTCATATCTTACATAGTGGCTTGGCAGCTACTTGCGACTCCTCCCTGGGAAGCGATAGCACTGGGTTCAGCTATTTCTGCAGTTTGTCTTCCACTTTCCAGCAACACCCCTAATTCACAAGCTGGGAAAATGTCCAAGCTGGACCTGGACTCTGGACTAGTTTTGCTGCAAGGAAGTAATGGGATCAAATGATGGCCAAGCTAAAGCAACATACCACTGACACTAGGCTACAGAGTTAACTTCCAGGGTTATTTCTGCAGCTGAAAATGCGTATTCAGCCCTGGAATCATCCAGTCAAATACTTTAACCATGAAGCTGTAATGCTAAAATCAGGTTCAACTGCTCTGTTTCAACAAGACCAATTGAGATGGATGCAGAACCCCCAGAAGAGCACTTGCTGCTTTGGATGTCAGACAGCTGGAGTTGCCTACACTGTCCAATACACTTGCTGGGTTTGGAAAGAATCTAGAGATATACCGGTATTTGCTATAGGCAGTCCAATAGCTCACTGCTCACATAAGCGCTTTTTGGGTCATTCTTCAGCCTAGCTTGTTTGACTCCCTAAATTAAATTATCTAGCTGTGAGTAGATACAACTTTTAGGGGTGCGCTAGAGAGAGACATATTGAATTAGACCTAAATACATTGTGTTTGTCACCAACAGCTGATACCTAGGAAATAAGGATAGGAGCAAGGTATAGAGATAGTGCTTCAGAGTACCATCCCAGAACAATGCCTGCATGGGCTGGAGGGCATTTGTCTCTAGTGAGACACTGGATTAAAAACTTGCTGAGACTTTATTTGGATTGCTCTCAACAGCAGAGATGGAAAAATCTCTGTTAGCCTAGGCAACTTTACAGGCAAACTCTACATTCTGTGAAACACCTAGAACCTCAATTGTACAACCCCTGCATTATCTGTGCAAGAGGTGTTGCCTTCTGTGATTGTATTCAAATAAACTGTTACTCTTTAGCAGTCTGATTTTTGCAGAGGTTTTGTGCCACTGTGGTACACAGGAAAGACTGTGCAGGTTTTGATAACAGTAGGAAAGTTGTTGGTTTTTTTTTTTCAGGTTTAGGCCAGGAAATTGTAGGCTATGGTTTTGGTAATTTGAGGCAACAGTAGCTTTTGGTAGCAGTGAGAGAAGTTCTTTGCCTTTCACCCTCTCGGCTTGGGGCAAATGCAACCCTTGTGGCACTGAGCTTGGTGATTTCCACTCCCTATCCCAGGTCATGGTTGTAACCCATCTTGTCACAGCATTCACCTCTTGATCAGTTGATTAGAACAGACACTTCAGCCTGGCATTTCTTCTGTGCACACTGGTGATGAAATAATTAAGACTGTGTTGCAGTAGCAATGGCTAGCATCTCCACAGACACATTACAGCAGGATGAAGGAGGTCTCACTATACTAAACTAGTCTGTGTTCTGAGCTGGCTGACTGCAGCTTTGGCCCACTGTTGACTTTCAGGCGTTTTTTTTAGTGGGTTATCTGTCATAGCAATAGGAGCTGTATATTCTTTATAGAGATTACTAATATCAGAGTATAGATTTTTGTGGATTAAACTTCCTCGGTGAACTGTTCTCAGGTTTTGGCTCTGTTTTTGAAGAACACTTAGCTGACAGGTGCCTGATCCTGAACTGAGGTTTCCAGGCAGGACTGCAATCAGGTCAGCAGCCCTGTTTTCAGGCAGAATTTGATCCTACTGGGTGATGTAGGAGGGCGTTATCCTTCACTGCTTTCTCACAGTGCAGTGACAGTACAATGATATTCCCTTTAGCAGGTAAGTAAGCTAAATTCAGTATTTCTATGCCTCTTATGTCTCTTTAATTGCAAATAAAACAAGCACCTTAGATGCTTTTGTGGCTGCTGCTATTATTGAATGAAGACTGATAAAGCTGTGTCTAAGCATAGTTTAAGGCTCCTCCCCTTACATCTATGAAAAATATCTAATGCAAGGTGGTCTGTAATGCCCACCCTTGCTGCGTTTCGGGGCTGATTTGTAAGCTCAGCACTGTACCACTGTATGTGTCCAGATATCAGATCTGGCCGAGATTGAAGAGAATGAGAGCAGCTATTTCTTTGAGGGCAAGAAAGTGCCATTCCTTTAACAGGAGACAGTAACTGTGGAAGACTATGAAATGGCATAAAACCCCAAGCTGCCTTGTAAGGTGTATGAAGTCAGAACTGTGGGTTACTCACTAATATCAGAAGAGCTGTGTGCTCACTTATGTGAGGATATAGCTTACAAAAACACAGTACAGGTTGGATTTTTTCCTGCATGTTTTCCCTTTGCTTTTTATTAACAGTCAATGCTGGCTTGCAGTGACTGTAAAATTAGGTCAATTGCTTTGTGGTATCCTGGTGGAATTCACTTCAACATGTGTGTTCATCTGATGACCATCTTGGTTACCCACAAGGACTGAATACAGAACCACTGAGTTAAATGCACTAATACTTGCATCCTGAAGTAAGATTTAACAGGCTTGCTTCCTGTGCCATAAACTGATCTTTCATTCCTAACTTGACTTAAATGTATATTTTTAAATTTTCTTTTTAACTTTCTCCTATTGGGTTTTACAAATATGAGCATTTGAAAGCTATGAGTTATTTGGATGGGACACGAGCTAAATGCTAACCAAAGTCAAACAGAAACCATCTGGTTAAGAAGCTACTTCATAACCGCTTACTCAAGTTTTTCTTGCTGCTTTAGTTCTTTAGTCAATTCAATTTATTATACATTCCAAATGGACACGGCTGATTTTTTTTTTTACAAAATATGCATTTTGTAGAGAGATCAGGTTGTTTTCTTCTGTAAGAGTCAAAGGAAAAAATGGGGCTTTACATAAAAATATTCATATTTATTTTGTTTGTTTATTTTTTCACTTGCACAAGCATAAAAGCTCCTCTAGATTTAATACCCCAAATTCAGCCATTGCTTTTCACCCTGGTGCTGGATGCTCAAGTCCTTGTAACCACTTAAAGCTTGGCTTCAGTCTCCTTTTGCAAATACTAAAATTTAGTGCAGAAACAGCAGGTGCTCTCTTCCTGAGGCAGATTCATTGACAATGTATTACAGAATGAAAACTGAGCTGGATAACACTGCAATTCTAACACAATAGAGCAGATCATGTACTTCCTGAGTGCCCTTTATGTAAAATATTGCAGGAAACTTGGAAGTTTCAAATTCATGCAGAGATGGGGAAGCTAAAATGAAACTGTTTTATGTAACCACTGCGTATGCAATTTCTTTAATCGGGAGTCTGTTAAGATTTGTTTTGTTAAAGTATGTGGTTCAGCATATCAGTTATGAAATGTAAGTAAAAACAACAAACTCACGAAGGCTATCTTGCACTTAGCAGTGAATTTAAGGCTGAATGATAAGCTGAGGATAGAAGAATAATTGTGATAGTCTTCTATATAGCACTGACCCGAGTGGTGTGGAGCAATGTGCTTTATGAAAATGAGTGGTCTCTTGCTTTTATAAAAATGGAAGCTGGGTGTGAAAGTTACATGAAGATCCTATGTGCTATTGATGATAGAAGAGTGCAACTAGCATCAGAGCTTCTGGACCAAAGCAGGAGAACTTGAGTTACAACTCTGAATTTGCATTTAATTTAGGGTGTGAGGTAGACTAAATTGTTGCAACAGATAGTGAAGCCCAACTTCTTTCCTGTGTGATAAAGTGGATAACAAACTACATAAGTTTGGCATCTGGTTATTCCTAATACTAATAACTTCAAAAGAAGTAACTATTTGGGATGAGCAAATATTAGTTTAGGAGATCTGGATATATTCAGATCTTTGTTATGGCTGAAGGCATTTCTCATATTCTAGCAGATTGGGTCAACCAGAATTAACCATGAAGTCATATTCATCACGTTCAATGTGATGAATAGCTTCTAAGCTCTCCAAAAAAATGACTGAATTTTCTATTTTAAATTGGGGATTTTGAGTTTGTTTTAGGAATATATTTAGTCTAAAGCAATCAGGAAAAGTAAACTTCTCAAAGTTAAAAAAATAAAGGGCGTATTCATGTTTAAACTCAAATTTTATTTTTTTTTTAAATTCCAATTTAGCAATAAATCCCAGACCCACTTATTTGCCCCCTACCTCTGAGTTGGAGATTTGATGAGCCACTAATTTATCAAAAAGTCTAGGGGCCCCCGTAGTGAATGTTGTGACATTTACACCCTTTGGTGAATCAAAGCCAGACTTCTCAAAGTTCAGTGCTCCAGCTGTGTTGAAGGCCTGGAAAACATTTTGCTTTGGCATCTAGCACCAGTGAAGCCCTCTATAGCAGAACTGCTCCAATTAATTGCCACCCTGGTGAATTTGGACTGCCTTCACCTGAAGCAGGGCAAAACAAGGGACACTTTCAAATTGTGAGCAATTTTCTGTCTTTGAGGAGATTGTGGTGACTCAGATTAGTTGTGTTGTGTGGCATGTGTCTGTTCCCCCCTGCTGCCCTGCAGCAACAGTGTCACGTTAGGAAGGAATGCAACATCTCTGGTTGAATTCAGTGGGTAATCTTATTGGGTTTGCAGAGTTACTTGGAGAACTGAGAGCTTCAGTCTGTAAGATGGACTAGCGCCCAGTGTGGCTAGTAAAAGAACACTGTTAAAGTCATTACCAGAGAAAAAACACATCAGCTAATTTCAAATAGGCTGTTGGTTTCTTGAGACAAGGCCAAGCTTCTTTTGATACTGAGAATCTTGCCAGTTACGCACCCTTTATATATGCATATATAAAATGTTCCTTTTTAGCCTGAACTGCTAAGAAAACAAGACATGTGAGTTCACTGTCTGTTTATCCAATCGCTTCCCTCCCATGGCTTTTAGTCCCACTTCTTAATTTTTGCCAACTCTGAAAGAAGGTGTCAATGATTGTTGAACTCCCACTGGTTTGGGGGACACCAGGAACTGAGCTTAGGAAGGAGCTGCTGCTACCTCCCCTCTGACAGAAGAGCCCAGGACCCTACTCGGCAACTGGCTGGTCAGCTTTCTGGTCACTTAGAAGGTGGCTGGACATAGTGTGGGCTGGAGGTACTGAGTGCATGCTGGAGGAACCTTGGCTGTTGCCAGGAGTCTCATGGTGTGCAAGCAGGAAACCAGGCTTCCCTAGCTGTGCTGTTTGCAGAAAAAGTTCTTAGTAAGATGAGGTATGGAGATGTGTTGCTCCTAACTTCTTCAGTTGCTCAGTCATCTGCTGTGTCTGCTTCTGGCCATGGGCAGAGTCACACTTGTCTCACTAGTAAAATAGCTCTTAGATTCTGAAAGAACAACAAAGAAGTCTTGGCCACATTGAAGCCAACAGCAAGAGTCTGATGGCCTTCCCATTGTGTTTGGTTTCACTTGAGGGCTTCTTGCTCATTCCTATAGGACCTCAAGCCTTTAAAATTATTGTGGACAATGTCAGCCTTCCTAAGACAGGGGTGATTGGATTTATGTTTAAGGGTCTCCCATTAGATCTTTTTGGGTTGTTGTTCCCTTCTGTTCCCTGTGTGTATGACAACCCACTTGAGTCTGTAACTTCTGTCCTGTAAAAAATAACATACCACAAGGTTCCTCTTCAAAGGCGTGCAACCTCAATGCATTTCTGTGGCTTATTCCTACTAGTAGTTGCCACCAGAAATTGTCTGAAGAGAGACTGTTGTCTGTGAGAAGTCCTGGTCTGTGAAATAAGTTTCTACTGCTTCTCTAGCAATGGGTATATGCTACCCAGGGCAAATGACAAGATGATAGATCTTGTCATTTGCCTGATGTCACTTACCTAACTCCTTATCTGTCAAGAAGAACTGATTTGGATGACGCTTTTCCTTTGTTTTCTGGAAATATTTGTATGAGTTTATATTTTCTATACATTTTCAGGGTTTTAATACATACAAACATTCTTCATTCTCTCTGAGCAGAAGTACAGCAAACCAACTAGCAATTTCCTTTTTGTTGTAGAGATGTTTACATGACTTCCAGTCTTACTGTAAGCAGCGTGGAAAGACACGTGTTGAAATGATTATGTATAAAGAATCTGGTCCAGCAATATAATCCCTGCAGTCTTTTTATAAACAAACACTAATTCATGTGTTCTGACTTATGGAAAGCATTGGTTAGGATTTAACAGGGAGGAAAAAAGTGAGTGGAAATCTAAGAAGGAAACAGTAAAGGAACTAGATCCTGATGAATTAACACAAGAGAAACCAGACGGATTATGAAATGTTTACTGGAAGAACTATCTTCCTAAATAGAATGGCTTAATACTTCACCCCTGCAGTCTCCACATGGGCCCAAAATGAACCACTTTGAATTAAAGATACACATACATGCTTTGAAATGAAGAAATCCTATTTGTCACCATCAAGACTGTGGCTCAAATATCACAGAAGCAGTCTGTAAATGATGGAAACGGCTGTAAATTAGTAATTCTATTCAGAAGGAAAAATTCTGTTTCAACACTTGCATTTTCATCTGTCTCTGTCTTGGCTCAGGCTGACCACAGGCTGTACCTTTGTGCACCAATGGATTCTACTCTAACACTGGTCCTTTTCTGCAAGTGCATGGACACAACATCCAAAATGTACTTGGGACTCATTATCATTTTCAACACAAATTAAAAACATTAAAATAAACAATATGAAATATTTTATTCATGAAATAAAACTATTCCCAACAAGAGGATATTCGTAAGACTCTTGTATATTGAAATGTATTTTAAGACATACTGGGATGTTCCATTAAGGTTAATTATTTTTTTAAAAAAAGTGTTCAAATGTTTTCTCTGAGGGTATGGAGGGACTGTGCAAGTACTATCACTGTGTCAAAGGTGAGCTGTGGAAAAAATTAGATTCAAGAAGTAGCATCCTGGCATTTAAATTTCCAGGCAGCTGTGTGAGCTGCTGTTTCTTCCTAATTCAGCAGTGTCTCATGGGAAATGGCTGGGACAAGCTGCTGGGTGTTTTTACGTCACTGTAGTGAATCTGCTCTTCCTGAAAAGCTGGAACCTATTTATTTTTAACAGCCCCACTTATTTCCCAAGGGTCAGCATGTTTTCACATACTGCATTTTAAAAATTTCTGAAGCAGAAATGACTATTGGACCTGTCAGTACCTTCACAATGGTAGATTTTTGTTTGCTGCTGGCTCCCTCGCCTCCTTTCAGGGTGGTAAGCCATGAGGTTTTGAGACAAGAATACAGTAAGTGACATATTTCCACTTTCTAACACTCCCTCTGATTTGCTATAATCGTAACTGTGTTATAATACCCCGTTGTTCACGCTAATCTGGCAATAAAACAGCAGCACAGACAGGATGAGTATGTAGATAGAGAGGTAGTGCTGCCAGTCTACCCAAGTATTTGAAGGCTTCTGGGATTGTAATTAACCCCTCATATGCTAATTGATTTCTATTGCAATCGGTAACCCCTTTCTTCCAGGGGCTCTACCTGCACGGGGCTCACTGGTTCTGCTGTTGTGGGCACAGGCTCCCGGGGCATGGGAAGAAGAATGTAATAGGGACGTGGGCTCTAGGAGAAAAGAGGGTCAAAGGCACCCAAACCGCTGCTCCCATGAAATGCAGGGGTAGATCAAGGACTTACTGTTCCGTTTCACTTTAAGGCTATGTGCTAGGTTTCTCTTTTAGCTGACTGCTCTTACAACTGGTTTGTGAGAAAATCAGAAATTGCAGTTGTTTGCCATAATGAGGCAAAAATGTTTGTGAGGATTTTCCAAAAGACTGGCTTTCTAGTTCCTGATCTGCTCTAGTAGTAACTCTTCTGCTCTGTCTGCTACGTATTCTTGACATGCTAAGTGTGGGCTCTCAGAGATGTTTATCAGTGACTGTGCTGGTCTTGCGGTATGCATGGATATTTCCTTGAAACTGAAAGTCGTTATTTTTTCCTCTGCACCCTACAGGAATTAGAGCTTCAGCAAACCTTTGAAAAGTAGTTGTGTTTCCTAACACCATAATGAGGTATCCATTTAAGTCTGCTATGGAAGGAAATAGTCTTCATTTAAATGAACAGGTAGCAGATGACTTTCCTGACTCTAAGAAGTCATAATCTTTCTTCTAAAAAAAAAAAAAATCAACCCAAACCTTAATTCCAGTTAGTTGTAAATACTCTAAAAGTGGTTTTCAAGTCTTGAGTGCAATGCTTATTCCTGCCTGCAGAAACAGCTTTTATATATAAATCTTACTAGAACAGTTCCAAATATTTTCCTATTTAAATTAATTATTTGTAGAACTATATTCAGGACATATTCCCTTTCTGTAGATATATTAGGACATTAGATGACTATTCCAGAAGTGCAAATAAAAGTGATTCTTAAGATCTATTAACTATTTAAAATCATTTGTGGTTGAAGTGAATGAGGAGATTAATAGTATTAGTAAAAGTGGGAAATGTTTATATATTTAAGTGTTCCTCTACTGTAAATGTCAGGCTTTTGAAAGAAGAATGAGTTGCATTGCAACCAAGATAATGGGTTGCTTTTAATTTGTTACTTCAGGTAAAGAGCTAACTGGAGTACTCTGCTGCAGCAAGTAAGCTGAAGGTTTTTTTTTTTATTCAATACATACATCCTGGCCTGGTATCTACAGGGAATTAATAAAACACCCAAGATGTCTTGTTTCAGAAACAATCAAGTAAAACCTGGGATAGAACATCTAGGCTTGGTCTTCACTTTGTTTGATTCAAGAGCTTTTCTGGAGCACAGATCTTTTTTTTTTTTTTTTTTTTCCCAGAAATCACAGTGGTAAAACACAGGGACAAATGCTCTTATTTTTGTTTGTGGCTGCAGTAAAACACCAAAACAAGTTATTTCAAAGACCCTAGCACACTCCATGACTGATAAGAACATAGAGGAGTTGAGTTGCTGATGCAAAGTCCCAGCGCAGATGGCTGTTTTCCAAGACAGTCAAGAACTTAAGGTGGTTCTCCGTGGAAGATATTGTTGCTTATAGACTTTCCAAAGTTGGAGCTGGCTCAGAAGTGGTTTGTAAAGCAACTTCTTTATTGAGATGACTGAATGACTACCATAATATCCCAGATTGGGAAGAACACAAGCCTAATACACACAGTTGGGACAAATTATGAAGTAGATCTGTAACTCCATCTTTGGGGCGAAATGCCATGAAAACAATAAAAGCTGTTCTTTGGAAACTTAAGATGCTCAAAGGAATCTCATGCATGAGGCTGGATGCTGTTTTCACACACAGCATGAGAAAACTTCCTTAATTTCATTTTTCAAGAGTCTTTTATGTGGAATACTTCACTGGTAATGCCATTTTCAAGGTAATAAGCAAAGCATCCCACAGGCACAAGCACCGAGTCAAAGTTAAGGCAGTGTTAGAACATTAAGCCAATATTCTTCTGTTGCTGCTGTGGCTGTTGTCCCTGGGACAATACTACGTTACAGTAGACTAAGCCTAAGTACCCTTAATCATCTCAGTGCGGTACAGCAGGTACAGGAAAAAGCAGCTACTGTGAATTCAGTCAGGTGGTGAAGATTCTTTCACAGTACAATAGACTTTGGACTTGTGCACATGGCAAGGTATTCTACCAACTTTGAGGCTCTGGGGTAACTTGCCTGCCTTGATCTGAATTTCCTACAAAACTGCATTTTTTTTTTCTCCTCTAGGGAGAACAGAAGGAAGGCTTGTGCTTTTAAGTCAGAAATGTCTCTTCTTAGCACACCTTGTCCCAGATAGCAGAAACAATCTATATAGTGGTTTTTGTTTCCTCTCTTGTTAATGAATGAATGGGCAAGATTGTTCCAGTTGTGACTCGACCTCAATTAACTTCAGTGATCAGGGTTTATGCTGGTCCATTGAGTTTCTTTCAGATTTGGTGGGCTGCCAAAATGAATCACGACAATATGAGGGCTTCTTTACAAGTAAGGCTTGAACTCAGATTCATTCATTCGGTTATCTTTCTTTCACTGGCAAACTACACAGTTGCTTACATTGGCACCTGTAAACAGAATGGTGAGAATCCTCTGAAAAGTGTTTCTCTCCACAGCTTTCTTGACAAATATATCTCTCAATTTCTTGTTGCCCTAAACATCGGGAGAAAGGATTAGCTTAAATTTTCCAGGTAAAGTTTAGTCCTTATGTACACTTTTCCCTTCCAGAATAGTGACCTTCACAGTTAGATCACTTTGATTTCTTTTGATTAAATTTAGCTCTGGTTAAAAGTGTTAAACCTCATTTATATTACAATGCATATTCTCAATCTTGGAAGTTAGGTGGTATCAGACCACTCTGAGGCTTAGGGAGACACTTGAAAACACCCAGGGACTGAAGCCAGAAAATTCTGGCCAAGCACTGGTTTAGAAATACTGAACAAGCCAGTAGGTCTTATCTGGCTCTCTTGTTACTCTTGGGCTGACACAAGGAGGAAAGGAGAAGGGGAGAACAGCAACTAAATTAACATCCCTGGAGGCTGAAGTCCTCAACAGAAAAAGCAATGGATGCTGCAGTGCAAACTTCCTTGCTTGATGTGATGCCACAAGGGCACCCTCAAACTCATTCTCAAGGGAGCTCTCTAGAGGAGAAATGTTCTTGTCCCTGCACCTGTGACCTTGCTACTTACACTGCCAGAGACAACTGCAAACTCAATCAGTTTTGAGGTAGAGGTGCCTCTAGTCCAAACTGTGGACCTGAAGTTGCTCCTGACATAGGTAGGGTCCTTGGAATACAAGCTACCTCCTCATCTGCCAAAAAAAATAACATTGCAGGTTTCCTTCTGCTGGTGATATCTCTTCCCTAAGAAAATTGAAAACACTCCTCTGAAGCGGCTGTTGTTTGGGGCCCATTAATGTTTGGTATGCATTAGCGTTTGAGCATGGGCCAGTATTATTCTTATCCTTCCTTTGTCCTAATGTCCTAAATCTCCAATTTTGTTCTAGATGCACGTCATTATCTGAATACTGGGCTCACCTCCACAGTCCCAGGGATTATTTTGTTGTGATTAGATAGTTGTAACTATTATAATCCTTGTACTTTCTTACGCAAAACCTGTCCAGAGCTTCCCAGTTCCTGTCTTTTTCAGAGAAGTGTATATGGGGAGTTGTGTGGCCTTTGTTTATTGGGTGATGGTAGGGAACAGCTGGGCCCCAACTGCAATTTTGGATAGTTTCCCATCTGTAGAACCAGAATTTGTGAGTGTAGAAAGTCTGGTTACTACTGGAGCTAGCACGTGTGCATTTTTGTGCACTGAGAGCAGGTACAGGCTGAAGTTGGAAGAAGATGCGTCAAGAAGCTGAAGGAACAAGCCTTACTGCAATATCCTGCTGCTGACCACTGCAGTCCCAGAGCCTGTGACAACTGTCTGCAGAAGCTGGGGGCCATGCAAAATGGAGAGAATGCTTCAGGCACCCTGCAGCTTGATTGGCCTCTCCTCGTAAGGCTGCAAGTATGACACGGTGCATGTCCCACCTTGCTGTGGAGGCTACGTGTCTGCTGGGCCTCCGGAAATGTAGAAGCAGGTTGGAACTGGTTCTGTTCACAATGTAAGGGAGAGTATAACACAGCAATGACATACTGCGCCTTTTTTAGACTTTCTAATTAGGGACAGGGTGCAGCCTGGACAACAACAATCAGGCTTATTCATGCTATCTCCATCAGCACGCTTCAGTCCTCTTCAGTTCTGGATCAAGGATGTATTTTAAGTGCTGTATTTCATGGTAATTTGCACATTGAAAGCTGTTTTTTAAGACCATGTAACCAAAACCAAAAGCTTTTCCAAGAAACCAAACTTAGGTAATTAAAGGGAGTAAGCTTTTGTTTGGTAAGGCTCCAGAGAGAACAGGATGAAATGTAAACAGTATGTATCTCCTCTCCATCCCAGTTCTACATTCCCCTTTTCAGCAAGGAAGGGCTTGTTTGATTTCCCCTAAAGAGGTGGGTATCTGTAGACTGTCTCCAGAGCCAGGATTTCCTGATTCACAAATGCTGTTGGTAGACATCAGGCAGCTAGATGTCTCCACTCCACTGCGGTTCTCACCAGATTTTGTATGGGTATTTGTTCATTTTAATTCTATCTTTTTTTTGTAATCCGGTAGTCGTGAGAGAGGACTGCACCAAACCAAGGTTATATTCCCCACCCCTGAAACTTATGTTTTCTTTCTCTTCTCCTGTAAACTTAATCTTTTGTCCAAGACCTACAGCCTCTTTGTGATACAAAGGTACTGCATGATTTGTTAGTTATTTTTAAGATTTTTATGCAAATCATATAGATGCAAATGTATGCAAAAAAGGAAACTGAACTTTGCTCAAGGGAAACCTTACCGAAGGTATAAGAGTGGACTAATCTACACTCACTGTTCCCCAATAATCAAGGTGCTACGTATTCAGAGTTAGAAGGACCCTTAGGATAACCGTCTGACTTCCCAAATAGTGGACCATGGAGAATCTCAACTAGAAACTTCTGTAACAAGATTATAATCTCTGGAAAATTAGCCAACTAGTTTTGGGTTAAAGACTCCAGACAGTGAATTGTCTTGCGGAAGTGGCTGCAACAGTTAATTAGTTAATCTAAAACACACAAGATCTTGTTTAGCTTCATTTTTCAGACGCTGGATCCCAGTCTGACTTTTTAATATGTGTTATACTGCTTATTATTTAGTTTGGGTTTTTTAATCAGCATCACATGGAACTGAATCCAAAAGATTCATGGACGCCTGTTACCTCAAGACTGTTCTCTTTCAACTTATGCATTTACAAACTGAAAGAAAAATTCAAGAATTTTTAAATGAGGTCTGTTAGGCTGTTTCTATAAAACTATAGTGACTGGTTGATCATGTTACTCTTCAATTTACGTAGTTACCACATCCTAAAGTGTTACAGTTGTGCCAGTTGAGCTATAGTAGCAACCTGTATGTGCTGTTAATCAATGGCAAATGGTAAGGAATGTTGGCTAGGTTGGCCTGCAATGAGAAAATTATTTTCCATTCCTTGTAGTCTCTACCCATTCACATGACAATTATGACAACTTCAGGGCCACACAATAATCAATGACCCTGTGCTAGCTCCTTTGCTTTTCCACAGTTTTGCCTAGGATCAGTGCCAAGCTGAATGAACCACTGGCTACATCCTGTTTATTTTTTTTAATTGGTTTTACAGTAGCTTTTTTCTGGAACTTCCAATTGACTTTCCATTGAATTCAGTGCATTTTGGATGGGGTGTTAACACGAACATCTGGTTGCAAATTCATTAGCCAAGGTCTAAGGGGACAGCCTCCACGACCCAAATACCTTCAGACTTTTTGCTTTGGTACTCTGTGAATGTCTTACCATAAAAATCTGGTGGTCTGGGGAACTGTAATGCAGTGGCCACAACAGCAACGTCAGCGATGCATTGACAATGCGCTCACCTGCTGTTCTCTGATCCTGTTATTTCCTCTTCAGAAGTACAGCTCAACATATTTCTGGCTATGCTGCCCAATGCACAGGACTTACAGCTCAGCTGAGCTAATGTTAGTATTGGAAGGTTACCTTCTTATTCTCTCCCATTCCATTTCCATTTAGTCAAGAAAATGTGTTGCGTTTTTCTGTAATGATTCCAAGCTCTCGGTAGGTGTTAGGAGGAGAGTTCCCCTGCTCTCCCCCAGCCAACAGGTTAGCAGCAGGCATTGGCACTGTCATTTTATGTAACTGTTGAGTTCTCTTTTAGAACTTAGATCCCTTCCAAGTGGTATTTTAGGCTTTGAGGGCTCATTTCATCTGCAGAGGAGATATTCAGCTTTCTAAAATCCCAAATAACTGGGAGTCAACCTTAGCTATACATGTTTGCATTTATTATTATAAATACACAGGGATATAAAACCAGGGAAAGTAAAACCTGACCCACTTCATCTATCCTGTTTTAATTTGCTTCCTGTAGTTTACACAAGCAGGAAAATACATGAGGACACAGGGGAAAATAGGCTTCTAAAGAGGTTGCGTTAATCTGGGAAAAAAAAAAATATCAAAAAAATCCCAATGCACATTAAAAAAGGCAAATTTGATAGTTCATTTAGCAAAGACATCAATGCCTGTAGACACAGAATTTTTACGGCTCTGCTGGATTCCACCCTTTTAAAAGTTTTTGTTGTTGAAATAATAATTTTATAAATGTTCTTATTGTCCTTTTTTTGACTTACTTTAAACTGATTAAATAGAGAATTTGCAGATTATCTAGATCCCTCCTGGTGTGGATTTTTCTGACTAGCAGTGCATTTATAGTTAAACAAGTGAGGCATTTGGACTGTAGTCATTTTGATTTATAGCAGCAGGAACAAAGCGAGAGAGTACAGACGTCAGTGCTGCTGCTGCTGATCTGGCAACAGAGACTTCCTAATGTACAAATTACGTCTTTCACCACACAATTCCCTCTCTACCCTGACTAGAGGCAGGGAGGCATGCTTATTTAATGCAGTGTATGCATTCTATACGAAGGTGTATGTACAGTACTGAGTGGGTATTATACTGCTCGTTTTAGGCATACAGTTTATTTTTTTTGTGGTTTTGTATTTCTAAATGTAATTTCTGTAATGGCAAATATGTAGTAATTCAATTTTCTTGTCTCTTAGACAGAACAGTCAAGTGTGAGTTAAAGCCAGATGTGGAGGTGGCTGTGGTGTTTTACCCATACAGGCACCTGTCCATGAGAAACTGCAGTGACACTATCAATTCATTGCCCACCAAAACGCCATGGAGTTTTCTCCACATGTGGCCCTGAAGGCCTTTGAATACCTACCCCATAGTGTAAGGTTCCAGATGTTCATGCTCAGCTCCCTGTACCACCGAGTGGAAGGAGGACTGCTTTGATAAGTAATGTCAAATATAAGTGGTGGAAGAAAGCTTGTCCCAGTGGTGGGATTTCAAATTTCAGGGCTGAGTGTAACTGTCCATACCTGCCTCTATTCTGCATGTAAAGATCCTGCCAGTTTTCCTTTACAAATGGCATGAAGTATTCCATTAACCAAAACCCAGACTTGACTCAGCTGGATAAAACAAAATCTTCTGGCAGTCATCACACGCGGGGACTAGGCATCACAGGGCTCTGGTTAATAGGTGGCTGCATTTCATTAGTGGCTGGAGTGATTCTTGTGCATATAGCACTATAGCCTGTGTATCTGTGAAGCCTTTAAAGCACTTTGGGATGAAAATAGCTCAATGCAAAATAATGGTCTCAATTTAGCCCTGCAATCTGCAGCCAAAGACTTGGAGCAGCTCCCAAGGCAGAGCAAAGATTGACTTGTTTCAAACCTGCTTCTCTGAAGGCAGACCCAGGGAAGGCAGTGCCGTGTTCTGCACGAAGGCTGGGAGCTTCCCCTCGACCCTCTGGCAGCCACCGCCCCCCTCTACTGTGACCACAGCAAAGTGACTGTTTCTGCAGAGGCAACAGGTTGCTTCCCCCTCTGTGGCCATCGTTTCCCCCATCAGTATCCTATGGCACATGCTGGCCACGGCCACCTTTTACTCTCGCAAAGTCTGCTTTTAACATGGGGAAATGTAAAGTCTCCCTTAATACAAATGCTGTTTGGCTCCTCTCCCGTGTACCGCGCTTGGGTACCGAGAGCTGCATCATTCATAACATGAAGAACAGGCACAAACAAATCCCGAGGTCAGTTTTGCTGCACTAAAAGAAAATGGTAAAAAAAAAAAAAGAACTTATAAGAAAGCACAGTCACAGTGTTAGAATGTAAATGACAGTGGCTGAATGCGGGCCGTTTGCCATCCCTGGGACTCTGCAGGAGCCTTTCCCAGCGCCTGCCCCTTTCCTCATGCGTCCTGTGACTGGGGCAGATTGCTAAGCCACTCGCATGCTTCAGCCTGGGCTCGGTCAATTCCCCAAAAACCTCTGTCCTACGTGGCTTTGTGGCCTCTCTGCTAAATGGGTATTTATTGAGGAGAATCCCTGCTGATATAATTAAGTAAAACAGAGTTGAACAGAGATGTAACATAAATGCAGTTTTATGCATAAGCTGGGTATTAAAATGCGTAAGCACATTCCTGTTGTCATAAGGATCCCTATTGCCATCTAGGATTGTTTTTATGATACCAGGTTTGTTTCCTTTTTTTTGTGTGTGTGTGTAAAAAATGCAAATAACAATAAGTTTCAAATGCACAGTGAAGCCCTTGCTGTGCACAAGTTATTCAGTTGTTAGATTCCTTTTTCTCTTCGGAAATCTAGTTTGTGGTCTAATTGCTTGCCCTTTAAAATTTTTTTTCCCCCCTTGTATTTTGAAGCAAAATGGGTTATTCAAAGCAGTTGGTGCTAGAGAACCAAACTGTTTCTGAAACTATTGCTTTTTTGCATGGAGAGGGGAAAAAAGGATTTATTATTATATGTCAACACACCCAATCCTGAGCTAGGAGGGAGCAGGAGTAGGTGCAGCTGGGAAGATGTAAAAATGGCTGTGCCTCATACCACTGGGGCTTGGACGGCACCAGGCTCGTTTGCAGTCTAAATTAATATAGTCTTTAGGCTGCTTTCATTTACCCAGCCAATCCCTGACCTCGAAGGACCTCTATCTGCTGGGGAGGTGCCAGAAGGAGCAAGCTGGTTTCAGGTTCCTTGCATGGTGGCAGGATGGAGGTGCAGGATTCGTTCCAGCTGCCCAACGTCACCAAGGATTCCTGTCAGGGCAGGCAGGGCTGGGCCAGCAGCAGAAGCCGGCCTCCCAGGGACTTGGCATGGCAGTGGTTAAACTGGAATTGGGCAGGGTTCAGCCAGAGCAGAGTTTGCTGTGCAGCTCTGCCACCTCAATCAGATGATGCTCAAATTCACCGATTTGCGTTGACTTTAATAAGATGGGGATATTGTCCCCTCTCTGGCCGAGTGTGGCACGGGTGCCTTCTGGAGCAGGGAAAGGCCTGGCCCCCCCAAAATCTGGGGAGCTTTGCTCTTGGATTCTCCAGAGGCAAAGAAAAGGGGTGGAAGGGAGACAGCTGGGCAGAAAATGTAAATAAATACGGTTTGGGTTTAACCATGCCCTTAAGCTTTCCCTCTGACCTTGACGAGCAGAAGAGGAATGCGGGCGGCTGGGGTGATGCGTGCAACTGAGGACATGCCCAGAGCAACCATTTTATAAACCACTGCTCTTTAAAGCCTGGGACTTGATGATTCATGGGGCTGGGGAGGGGGAGGAGAGTGGGAACAGGAGAAATAAGAGTGGGTGTGCAGCATAAAAACACTGAATGAGTGGGCTCCTCACAAAAAAAAAAAAAAAAAATTAAAAAAAAATAGGTTGCTTTTCTGGGAGAGAGGGAAATCCATTATAACACAGTATGCTGGGGGGGGGGGGGGTGTGTGCTGGGTAAAGCCTGCTGCTGCCAGCCCTCCCCTCAGGGCTGCAGTGGTGGGGAGACCCAGGGGTGTGGGTGAGGGGAAGGCCCCACACCCACCACCAGACCTGGATGAATTAAATATACATTAATTATTCATCAAAATTATTATTTTAAAAAATAAAACGGGCGGGGGGGTGTGTGGAGGATGGGAGAGGATGGAAACCCCTCCCTCTTCTTCTCCACCCCCCCCCCCCCAAAGGAACCGTTAACCACAGGCCTCATTGATAAACAAGATCCTCCAAAAAAAAATTTAAAAATCCCATTAAGGCGTCTCATTGAGGAAAAAGGATTTAAAAAAAAAAAAAAAAAAGAAAGAAGGAGAAAAAAAAAAAGCCCACAAAAACCAGGAGAAAAGGAGGAGGCGGGTGGGGGTGGGGAGGGCGCAGAGCCCCGGTGCGTGTCACTGAGGCAGCATTGACGCAGGCAGCTCTGACGTCAGCAACCGCCGCGGCGGGGACGGCGCGAGGCTGAATGGGAGCGGCGGGCGCGCGCGCGGGGGGAGGAGGGGGAGTCTACCTCCTCCTCTCCCTCCCTGGCCCCCCCCCCTCCCGCCTTCTGTGGGCAGCGCGTTGCCGCGGCGCTGATCGGTGTGCCGGGCACGGAGCGGCGAGGGTGGGGGGGGCGGTGTTTGAGGGGAAAAGGTGCGTGTGGAGGGGAAGGAGTGAGGCCGGCGGGTCGGGCTGCCTCTCCCTGACCCGAGCGAGCACCTCGGCGGGGTGGGTCACCTCAAAGCTCGGGAGGGGAGGGGACTTTGGTATGGGCCCGCCCCCCCCCCCCCCCCCGTCAAGGGCAGGAGTTGTGTGCTTCCCGCTTAGGCCCAGTGCGTGAGGGGCCTGTGAGCTGAGGGGTTACCTCAGCCTCTGCCCTCGCAGACCTCCAGGGTGAAGGCCGTGGGGTAGGACGGGCTGATTCCTCTGGTGGTTGCCGCTTTACAAGCTGGGAAGCCAAGGCTGGTGCCTGCTCCTGAAAAACACCCGCCCAGCGCTTCTCATGGGAAGTTAGGGAACTGTGGGCTTTCAGTGGCAAGAAATTCATCTTCCCTTGTGAATTTCTCAAGGGTTTTCCTGTACAGTCTCTCTAAGATGCAAAAGAAAACCGTGATTGTATCGCTGATAATACAGATATTTAGGATTTGCTTCTCTTTGCAGCTGACTTTTCTCTCCTAAGAAAGGACAACTTGAATCCTATTCCCAGGCTTTTCTCTACAACTACACCGTAATCATTTGTCTTCAGGACCAAAAGGCTTTTCATAAAACAGTGAAAGGTGGCAACACTAAATTTTTTGCTGTGCTTCCCTGCCTTTGGTGTTCCAACTGCTGTTAAGCAACCCTGAAAATATCTCCTTGTCTGTGTGACTGATGTTGTGCTGTTCCCTAACAGTACTTAGAAAGGACCTCACATTTTGGGGTCATCAGTCTGGTAACTTCCAGCTCTGTGTTCATTGCGACCTTTTTATCAAAAGGACAGTACAGGAAAGAGTTTTTCCCCTCTGTCAAGCAGGATGATTTCTGAAGGGAAGCAAAAATGTAAGGTACAGGCCCTGACTGCAAAATCAGAGGCCAATACAGTGGCAGAATCTGTGGAAGGAGACTGAAAAGAAGGCTGCTGGTGGCTGTGTCCTAGCCAGTGTTAAATCATGCAGTGTTTTACTTTTTCTTCAAGCAGGCAGGACATAGGGAGGAGAACACATGAGTCCATGCCATCTGATTGTACTCTTACATCCATCAGAACAATTTTTGGAGGCTTTTTTGGACAAATGTGTAGATTAATGCTGGTAGAAGAGGAGAATCCTTTCTTTCCTTCTTTCTGCTTTCCCCAGAGACGTCTCTGTCGTGCATTATAGGTCGTTGTTCTACAAAACTGGAGAAGGCAAAGCTCCTGCAAGACACATTCTGTCCTTGAAGGAAGGTGGTTTGCTGAAGGTTTTTATGGCATTTTCATATCAGAAGTGCTATCTGGAACGTCGCCGAGGCTTGTGACTATGAGTGCTGGTGTTTATTTCTGTCCCTGCCTTACATTTTCACTTTTACATAGATGCAAGTAGTGAAGCAGTGTGAATTACACTAGTGTAACGGTTCCTTCAGCCAGATATAGTTTACTTCGATGGTCATACACAATAAAAAGACAATAAAAAAATGTTTCTGTAAATACATTAACAACAAAAGGAGGACTAAGGAGAGTTTCCATCCTTTATTGGATAGGGAGTGAAACATAGTGACTAAGGATGAGGAGAAGGCTGAGGTACTTAATGCCTTCTTTGCCTCAGTCTTTAATAGTAAGACCAGTTGTTCTCTGGGTACCCAGCCCTTCCCTGAGCTGGAAGACAGGGACAGGGAGCAGAATGAACAGCCCATAATCCAAGAGGAAATGGCTAGGAACCTGCTACACCACTTAGATGCACACGCATCTCTAAGGAGCTGGATGGGATCCACCCGTGGGTACTGAGAGAGCTGGTGGAAGTGCTCACCAAGCCACTTCCCGTGTTTTATCAGCAGTCCTGGCTACCTGGGGAGGTCCCAGTTGACTGGAGGTGAGCAAATGTGATGCCCATCCACAAGAAGGGATGGAGAGAGAATCTGGGGAATTACAGGCTAGTCAGTCTGACCTTGGTGCTGGGGAAGGTTATGGACCAGATCATCTTGAGTGCCATCAGCCATCACATGGCACGTACAGGAAAACCAGGCAATCAGGCCCAGTCAGCATGGGCTTACGAAGTGCGGGTCCTGCTTGACAAACATGATCTCCTTCTAAGACAAAGTGACCTGCTTAGTGGAGAGGGAGAAGATGTAGATATTGTCTACCTATACTTTAGTAAAGCCTTTGACATAATTTCCCACAATGTTCTTCTGGAGAAACTGGCTTCTCATGGCTTGGATGGGCGTATGTTTTGCTTAGCTTTGTGTTTGGGTCCAAAGAATGGTGGTGAATGGAGTTAAATCCAGTTGGCAACCAATCACAAGTGGTGTTCCCCAGAGCTCAGTATTTGGGCTGGTTCTTTTTAACGTCTGTATCAACAGCCTGGACCAGGGGATCAAGTGAATCTTCAGTAAGGCTGCAGACAACACCAAGTTGGGCGGGAGTGTTGATCTGCTTCAGCAAACGAAGGCTCTGCAGAGGGATCTGGACAGGCTGGATTGATGGGCCGAGGCCAATGGGATGAGGTTAAACAAGGCCAAGTGCCGGGCCCTGCACTTGGGTCACAACAACCCTCTGCAATGACACAGGCTTGGAGAATTGTGGCTGGAAAGCTGCCTGATGGAAAAGGACCTGGGAGTGTTGGTTGACAGCCATCTGAATATGAGCCAGCAGTGTGGCCAAGGAGGCCAACAGCATCCTGGCTTGTGTTAGTGTGGCTAGCAGGACTAGGGAAGTGATTGTCCCCTGTATTCGGCACTGGTGAGGCCACACTTGGAGTAATGTGTTCAGTTTTGGGCCCATCACTACAACAAAGACATTTGAGGTGCTGGAGTGTGTCCAAAGAAGGGCAATGAAACTGGTGAAGGGTCTAGAGCCTTATGAGGAGCAGCTGAGGGACCTGGGGTTGTTTAGCCTGGAGAAAGGGAGGCTGAGGGGAGACCTTATTGGTCACTCCAACTACCTGAAAGGAGGTTGTGGAGAGGTGGGGGTTGGTGTCTTGTACTAAGTAACAAATGATAGGACAAATGGCCTCAAGTTGCGCCAGGGGAGGTTTAGATTGGATATCAGGAAAAAAAATTTCACTGAAAGGGTTGTCAAGCATTGGAACAGGCTGCCCAGGGAAGTGGTTGAGTCACCATCCCTGGAGATATTTAAAAGACATGTAGATGTGGTGCTGAGGGACACGGTTTAGTGGTAACTTGGCAGTGCTAGGTTAATGGTTGGACTTGATGATCGTAAAGGTCTCTGCCAACCAAAATGATTCTATGATTCTAAGTGAAGGTATAACATTTTGATTTGAAAAAATACCAACCCAACACAAAAACCTCACCAAAAAAAGAGTATGTTTAGAAAAGCCTGAATTTTTTCCCATTAAATTCACTGGCGAAGATGCAAGTGAAAAGACCTTAAAGCGCAGACTTACAGTAGGTTCAGGTGGGCAGGGGCCTCACAAGGTGTTCTGCTCAAAGCAGGACAAAGCTGGCTCCTGCTCAAAGCAGGGCCAACTGAGAGATCAGACCAGGCTGCTCAGCCAGCCCTCTTCTCGTTTTAGGGCATGTCTAGAAGAGGTGCCACTGGTCATAGGGTTGAACAGTAGGAGCCGGACTCTCCTTTCTCTCCCTTAACACTAGTTTTATACTTTCTGGGAGTGAATGCGGTTACTCCTGCTCTATATTGGTACAAGGGAGAGGAGAAAACAATGCTGTTGAATCAAAAGGAAACATTGTTTGTGTACGGTTACTGAATTGCATTTTAAAGACTATAAATATTTTGTTGTAACTACTCCTTTAAAGTTACAATGTATTTTGACAGTATCCTACATTTTGTATGTACTTTTTTTTTTTTCATTTTTTATTTCTGTTACCAAATACATTCAGATGGAAATACCAACAATTATTCTCTGAGAGCCAAAATCATAAGGGTAGATGATTTGCTGTAGAGTTGAAACCGTAATACAAGTTGCTCATGTTTCTGACAGAACTTGCGTTTATTCTGACTTCCTTAACTAAAGGGTTAAAAATCATTGGAAATACAGAGTGGAGCATATCTTGCAGAAACATGCAGTTAGAATTGATTTTTTCCCCCCCCTCCCTTTTCCACAGAAAAATGTGAAGAAACAAAAAACCTGTAGGTTGGAGACTGTGGTGAAGGTTTCAAAGCATAACTCCTGTAAGACACTGGAATGGTTGAGGAGATATAGCTTGAAAGTAGAATGAACACTAAGTGAAAATTGTGTGATTTTTCAATACCAGAATTACTCATTTAGACTAAAATATTGACCACCCTACCCCTCCCCCCCCTCAATCTCAAATGAAGGTTTTTGACTGAAAACCAAGGACAATCTGATTTTCAGTTCCTGATGTTTATTCTTATAAAATTTATATGTGATCAAACACGGGTTTTACAAAAATGAATTTGAGAGGGTTTTACCCCTCACTGCTCCTAACATCTGAATACAAGAGACACCGAGACAGGCTCTGTGCTGCAAAACATGCAGGTGGAGCAGGTAAACCACCTTGATACTCCTCAGGCACAACAGCTTCTCTGGTAGAGTGGCCCCAGAACACCCCTGTATGCCCAGGCTGGCCAGTGCTGCCATGGAACAGCTCCCTGGCCCACCTCCCAGCCTGATGCTGAGCTGCCAAGAGTGGGCAACAGAGCCCTTTGGTGGTGGCCCTCCCCACAGGGCATGTCTCTTCCTACCACAGACTCTGCCAGAATACCCCAGGGGCCTGGCACAGGCCTCCATGTCTCGCTGTAGAGACTTTGGTCTGTAAAGGAGGCTGTAAGGAAGAGGGCTATATAAATAAATAAATAAAGACAGACAGGTCTTGGATCACTGGAAAAAAATGTCATGGAAAATGGCAGGGACAAAGCCCAGAGTAGCAGTGTTTGAGGACAAGAGACCTTTGCAGGCTGTTTTCTTCCATTCCAGCCCTTTTTCATTACGTAAGGTACCACGAATTAATTTTCAAGCATACAGTGCTTCACAGACCCTCATCATGGAAACTTTCAGTTCCAACCTTCTAATGCTATGCTGGAGTTTAAGAAACATGGAAACTTGTGGGCAGAATGACCCATTGTGTCTTTTGCAAAACAGAACATAGGTACAGTTTCATCATATTGATGCTACAGACAGTGACAAGGCAGGTGCATGCTTTCTCAGCTGGGTAGGGGACAGTGGATTTTATCTCCCAGAAACAAAGGAGTTGTGAAATTCCTGACGCAGGAATAGGGGAGGAGAGGAAAGAGCTGCATCAGAGGCAGGTTAGGGGAGTGCTGGAGAACTATAGTTTCCACCACTAGGAGATGGGGAAGTTTCTGTACACCCCCCTCTCTGTCTTAAGCAGTACCTGGTGCCCTGAACACTTCCAGCCTTCTCAAGAGAGAGAGGTGTGAAAATCCAATCAACAAATTCACAGTTCTAAAAATTGGTAAAGGCTCAAATAAGCCACCATATTTTTACAATTAAAAATGCTACTACACAGTGATATCTGAGCTTTATGAGGAGACATGGATCAGGACTTGGTGGCCATATGTGTTGAACAAATAGGAGGTGTTTGCAGAAGTAGTAAGGAAAAGTGGGCAACATAATTTTACTCTGGCAAATGAGAACACCCAGTTCTCTCTAACTTAACAGAGCTAATTCATCAAGGCCTCTCTAGTTTCATGTACTGATCTTCATTTGTTGAAAATACAGAGATGAATGTTGTGAAGTTAAGAGTGCATGTTTCATGCTGAAAGAACAATATTTAAAAAAAAGAGACATGTCTTTATGTATTGGAACTGACTTAGTACCACCTGCCTCATAGTGCTGAATTTCATATGGAACTTTTAAATGCACCTTTCGCCCTCCTCTTTTGAATTGTAAAATTACAAGATCAAAAAGGTGGTCATTATTATAAGATAAGAAACTGGGAACTGCATCAGTAGTCCAAATTTTCTTTGTGTTATGTGTCAACTTGTGTGTAATATCAGTACAGTGGGGCTACTTGACCATTACTGCTGCAAATTAGCTTAGGGTGTGTAAAATTGACAGATATGGTGGTAAGTTCTGGGTTTTGTTTTTCAATAGGGAAAGTGGGTGAAGCAAAAGAGTGTGAGAGAGGTGTTTCAGTCCTAAACCTGCACTAAACTCTATGTTAACACATAAGAATTCCCACTGAAAGCCGCAGAACTAGCCAGGGATTAAGGCAGTAATCAATGTGAAAAAAGATGATAGAACAGACTCTTCACCTCTCTGCTGCTGTTTCCCAATTTATAACATGAAGATAATAAAATTTACCAACTGTTCTGGGTGTTGTAAGGATATATTAGCTCATGCTAGCAAATCACTTTGAAGACAAAACCAAATGCTAAGGATTCTGTCAAAATGTGCAGAAGTGTATTCACAGTTCAGGGACCCATACCGCAATAATGGCTTTGAGTGGGAAGAGGGCTTTTGCAAGAATTACGCTTTAATGATACAGACCATAGAATCATAGAATGCTTTGGGTTGGAAGGGACCTTAAAGGTCATCTAGTTCCAACCACCCTGCCATGGGCAGGGACACCTCCCACTGGACCAGGTTGCTCAAAGCTCCATCAAGCCATTTGAAAACGGGGGTTATGCTTCCCCTTTTCCAGTCAGTGGGAACTTCACCAGACTGCCATGACTTTTAAAATATAATGGAAAGTGGCTTAGCAACTTCATCTGTCAGCTCGTCCAGGACCTGTGGGTGGATTTCATCAGTCCCATGGACTTATTTACCTTCAGGTTCCTTAGATGGTCTTGAACCTAACCTTCCCCTATAGCGGTCAGTTCTTCATTCTCATAGCCCCTGTTTTTTGCCTTCTGCAACTTGGGTGGTGTGGTTAGAGCCATTGCTGGTGAAGACTGAGGTGAAGAAGTCATTCATTACCTCAGCCTTCTCCATATCCTGGGTGACCAGGTCTCCCGTTTCCTTCTTAGATGTCTACCATTTCTGGAACAGAATTCATCTGTTAGAAGTCATCTCATAAAGATATACGAATTAAAAATTACAAACTGCTTGGGAGAAGTGATAGTATGGCACTGTATAAAAGAGAGTTGATTCTCTCGTTGTGTTGTTCGTTAAGTATTGGTTACGTATTTAACGAACGGGTCAAATAGTTCTGAACTCAGTCAGCCGTGTGAGAAAAACGTAGGAGAAAGCAAATTTGTGATATAAAACCTCTCTCGGTCTTATGACTGTTGCGTTTGGTTATTTGCTGAGTCTGTGCAGTGTGTATTGTACAGAAGTGGGTTTGTCTTAGCCAATGCTATATCTGTCTCCTCTGGACTTTTAATTTTTTTAAATGTGCTGCGTTCAGACTGACTAGTCACTGAAAACCACCGTGAAAGTGATTGACAGACTAGGCTGGTAATGCTTTAAAAAATAAAGCAAAAAGTAAAGTGTTTGCAAACCGAGCTATATTTACTGAAGGTCTTTTGCCTGATGATTTCAGATATTGACTCATGTGAGGCAAATACCCAGTCCAAATCCATAAGCCTGAAAACACTTCAAGTCTATCTCTAAGTACAACTGTGTTTAGCAGAGCCTTAACTCCAGGTCCCAAGGCCTACTTCTGGAATCCCAAAGTGAGGGGTCACCAAACATGATGTAAGGATTCCTATTTACCTTCTCAATTTTTAGAGCAGGACTCTCTTCTCTTCTAATGGAAAGACTTCAGACTTGATATGCTGAATGCCACTTGCTTAAGTTTGGTGACATAAGTCTACCAAAAGAAAACAGTTTGTGTAATCCTATCCAAAAAGAAGTTACCGAAGTTACTGAAAGTGGGTAGCATTTGAATGAGTAATAGCATAGAAATTAGTTACTTTTCAGAACATTAAAAATGAACTACTAGCAGAGCTCTCATGTACCATATTGGACTTTTTGCCTTGAGGCCTGCCTGAGTGATAGCTAATCACAGTGCCAGGCAGAGATGGAAGGTGTTAAAGGACAAGGCAGCAGCATTTATCTGGAGGTGGGAGTGAGAACTACTAGAATTCTTACATAAAAAAAAATAAGAAACCCCAAACACTGGTAGATTATTTCAGACTGGTACTCCTCAGTAAAAAGTTTTCCCCAGGAAAAAGCTTTCCCTTTGTTTTTTTCCTCTGCACTATATCCAGTCAACCAGCAACATGCCGTCTTCTCCCCTTCTCCCGTTTCCCTCTGAGACAGTCCCAAAGTGATTTGAAGTACAGAATCACTTCTAGGCTGTGAGTAAAGAAAGGCAGCGGTGGTATAGAACATGGAAAGTCATACTGCCTGCCCTTTTTTCCTTCCTCCTTCTTCCTATTGCATGTGTCAATAAGTTCAACTGTGGAGAAGGTATCTCCTTGAGATTGTCCAAATCTTGTAAGTAGTGGGAAGAAATTTCAAAAAGAGTGCTTAGGAGTAACTGGATGAAAAGCTTTCCTTTGGCGTCATCTAATAGAAATAATGGAATAAAATACTGAAGTGGGGTAGGTGTAAAGTTTGGCTTGGTGCAGCCTCAGACATTGTTGTTTATGGAATTATCCCGTTCACCTCATGTCCTCCCCCCAGGAGATGATCTGTTCTGTATTTCGATCCCTGATTTCTATACCGTAATAAAAACATGATCTGTCAGCATGGTAATAATTTAGTGGAAATTCTTTGTGTAAAGGCAGATCTTGATGGGAACTTCCTAAAATGCAGATGTGAGATAACGCAAAGTCTTATATTGCAATAAATATATTGTGACTTCTGTATGCTGAATGGGGGGAAAAAAATACATTTTGAAATGTAGCACTTGAGATAAAATGAAATGTAACATAGAATAGGGTTGTCCCTAAAGCTTGACAAGTACATCTATGTAAATTTTTCAGGTATCTCTGAAGAAAAGGGATGTGCCACTAGGTCCTAAAAAACTCCACAAATCATTCACAAAAATGAACACCTTGCTAAATCAGTCTGTGTAAGAAAGTAAGCATCTCCGGCTCATGGTTTGAAAATCTCCTTACAGAGCCAAATCTTACTAAAGTCTTGTGTGTGAGATTATCATACCAGATATATCAAAGGCTGTCATGAATGCCACATTTAACATCCATGCCAGCGAGAGAGTCTTTATTGCCTCCTCTTCCTGCTCAGCACTCCTGTATGCTGTCTTTCCCCTCTCACCAAGATGGACTTTGAGAAGAGAAGGAACCTGGCACCTTGTGAGTGCTTCCTGGAGACAGTCAACCTCATTTGGGCTTGCAGTGATACCCCTCACATTACCGGTGAGGGTATCATTTAAAATTGATTTCAATCAATCAAAGTTGAGGGGAACATTTAAAGTTGTTCCAGCAAAGAAATGGCTTAATGGTTAGGGCAAGTAGCCACTTGGTGCGTGTAACCATGTGGAAGGTCGAACAAGGTGTGCCCCAGACATGGCAGGACACAGAAGGAAAACTCTGGACGCTGAGTATTGGGACTGGGGGATGAATCACAGAATCGCCTAGGTTGGAAGGGACCTTTAAGAGCATCTAGTCCAACCATAAAAAATAACCAAAACCACAAAAAAACCCAACAAAACAAACAAAACCCCCCACAACAACAACAAACCAACACTAAACCATATTCCTGAGCACCATGTCTGCTTGTCTTTTGAATATCTCCAGGGATGATGCCTCAACCGCTTCCCTGGGCAGCCTCCTTTCAGGTAGTTGTAGAGAGCAATAAGGTCACCCCTCAACCTCCTCTTCTCTAGGCTGAACAACCCCAGCTCCCTCAGCCTCTCCTCATAAGACTTACTCTCCAGACCCCTTCTCTGGACCCGCTCCAGCGCCTCAATGTCTTTTTGTGTGGTAAGGGGTCCAAAACTGGACACAGTACCCGAGGTGGGGTCTCACCAGTGCCGAGTGCAGGGGGACAATCACCTCTCGGCTCCTACTCACCACGAGAGAGAGGGTGGAAAGCGGTGCTCACGGGGCACCTCAAAAAGCGGACCCGGCCACCCAAGCCGCTTAGCACCGCAGAGCCCCACGGGGCTCGATGGCAGAAGGACGGCCACCCAGCTGACTGGGATCCCCGGGGGGACCTTCACCCCCGCCCCTGCCACCCCCGGTCCCTGCGACCTCCGGGGAACAGTCGGCTGGGTTTTCTCCCCGCTCGGCTGCAGCCCAGCCCGGCGGCACCGCAGCGCGGACACGCGTGGGCCGGAGCAGCCGGGAGAGGCGCTGCCCTTCCCCGCGGCGGGGCCGGGCGCGTTGCCCGCTACCGGGAGCGCGGCGCGGTACCGGCGTGCCCGCTGTGCCGCCCCGGCAGCCGGGTGTGCTGCTGGCAGGCGGCGGCGGGGTTATTTAACACCCGGGCTGTCATTTCTAGGACAGCGGCTCACGGGAGAAGGGGGGGAAGGGCCTTCCCCCCCCCCTCCATCCCCCC
>JAOQGH010000023.1:46502818-46562268 GCA_025769975.1 Gallinago jamesoni
AAGGGCCTCCCCCCCCCCCTCCCCCCCCTTCTCCTCTCCCCTCCCACCCCCGCAGCCTTTGCAGCACCCGCGGGGATTGGCAGCCCCGAGGTGCGGCCGCCCCCCGCCGCCCCCGCAACCGCCGCCGCCGCCGCCCCCGCCGCGGCTTGGCAGGGCTCGGGAGCGCGGGAGCGGTCCCCATATGCGGTCAAAACCGTGGCAATGGGAGTGTGACCCCACATGGAAGGGAGCTGACTGCTTCGCATCGGCTTTCTCCCTCCCCCCCCCCCCCGCTTTTTTTTGTAAGGACCTTCCAGTGCTGAAAAAAAAAAAAAAAAAAAAAAAATCGTTGCAGCCCATACAGCAAAAAATTGCTACTTAAGAAGATCTAGCCGTGCACCAGAAACACTTCAGCATGTACCCGAGCCTAAATATATTTGGAAAGATGGGGGGAGGGCACTTTTACGCGGCTTTCATCAATGCCTGCTTGAAGAGAGACAGAAATAATTAAGAAAAAAAAAAAAAATCGCTCCCCTCCCCCCCGCCCAAGCAATCATAATACATTGAAATTTCCCAAAGTCTAGTCAGCTGCAAAAAATAAATGTTTCTGGAGCTAGAGGATCATGTTGCAGAAGCGTGTGACTGCAAGACCTAGATTCCTTTCCCTGCTCCCCCGTCTCTTTCCTTAGGTGTTTTTTAGCATTATTATTTGTTTTGGGAGGGGAAAATCATCTTCGCTTCAGTCTCTTGCTAGAGGTCCAGGCTGCTTACGTCTGAGCGCCCCTTATCATTTCAGTGAATGGCAATTGCAGCCTTGGTGCTGTTATAGCAATGAAGCTACAGACGTCATTGCCTCCTGTTGGACGTGAGATGTGTCCAAGCATCAGCCCCTTTTGCTTAAGAAAAACTCTTTAACTTCCACGCAGCCGACAGGCAGGCTTTTCTAAGATCCTGTGGACCCAACGTTGTACCGATAGAGTTGTATCTTTTTATTTATATACACATGCACACGTACACAGGTGTGCATGTGTATGTGTGTTTGTACGTATGTATATAGAGAGACAGAAATAGACAAATTAAAGGCGCAGCTATATTGCAAGCTCCTCTAAAATTTCCTGCTCGTCAGAGTAGCTCTCTGCATCGTTTTGTTAAATACAGCCCGGCGGGAAAGCCATCAGCAATCCATTTCGGGTAACAAGGAAGACTTGTTGAACACCTTGTTCTCCAGACCCCGGGAAGATGCTGGGCTGCTGGAGCGTGGAAGAGCCAGGATTGTGCCCTGAACTTCACCCGCTTGGCAGCCGCTATTCCTAAACCATTTCCCCTCTCCTCCCCTGCCTCTTTGCCTCCCGGACTGAGAATCTGCTCTTTAAAGTTGATCTGAAGGGGAAAGCAGAGACGAGCTTGTGCATAGTTTGGAGGGTAAGTTGTGTCCTCGCCCCCCCCCCCCCCCCCCCGCCTTCTCCCCCCCCCCGCGAATAAATACCCGCTAGCGAGCCTTGAAATCCTCTAGGAAAGGGGGCAGGTGGCGGGATGGGGTGGGGGAGACGAGACCAGATGGGACGGGACTCCCCGGGGGAACGGCACATCTCGCACCCAGGACTGAAAGGGTTACAGAGGGAGCGAGAAAAACCGACCGACCGACTGCGGGGGTACCGACTTCACGGCGGAGTTTGCCCGATGCGAGGTGAATTGGTGAATATTCCCAGCCGGCTGCGGAGCCCGGCAGCACCGCTCCGCTGCCGCCGCCGTTCCCGCAGGTGCCGGGCGGGGTGGCCGCAGCCCCCGCCGAGCCGAGCCGCCCCCGCCTCGCCCCTGCCCGCCGCCGCCGGCCCCTCGCCCGGCCTCGGCAGCCTCCGGGGAGCCGAGGATCCCCGTCTTCCAGAGCACATGACCCCTGCAGGGAATTTAGCCTCCCTGCACCTGCAGGCTCTTGTCATCCCTCCTCCTCTGCTCCCGGTTTTCTTTTTAATCCTCTCATCGCCCCCCCTCCGCTCGCCATCCCACCATCCATTCAGCTTTTACCTTTCTCTCTCCCCCCCCCCCTCTTTTCTTTTTTTAACCAGAAGGAATCCCAACAGGGGAAAATAATATCAATCAGCTCCCTCCTTCCTCCCTCCCCCCAATAAAAAAAAAAAAAGCACCACCCGCTAACATTTGGAAAATCAACAGAGGACCATTGCCTTTCTCTTTAATTTTCACTCACACAGTCAGATGAATGAGCAAGGAAGGGGGAGACCTCAACAGCCCCTTTAGACGTGGGGCTGAATTGATGGGATTGTGATTTGTAGGATTTCTCCACTTAGTCCCTGCCTCCTACTTGCTCTCCAGCCACTCCAAAGTCTCTTCCCCTCTCTTTAAGCAGCGATTTCTTTCAATCTCTCTCTCTCCCTCCCTGTGTCTCTCTCCCTCACACTCTCCCTCTCTCTCCACATACACTCATCTCCCCGGAGAGAGAGAGAGAGGAGAAACTCAACTCCCAAACACCGACCAGATGTCGAAGAAACGCAAAGCCCTGGAGGGTGGCGGAGCCCGGCTCCCCCCCGAGGACCCCAGAGCCTGCTTTGGGGCCGGCGAGGAGCAAGGTAGGGTGGCGGAGGCCTGCAGGTGGCCGGGCGGTTGGCAGCTGGGAGCCCACCGCAGGGGCGCGTCAGCCTGGCTGGCCTCCCGCAGCCCGCCGACACCGGGGTGACTTTGGCGTTTAGGCCAGGCTGCTCCCACCACCAGGCTCGAAACCGCAGGGCTGTTCCCACTGCACCGACACTGAACTTCTGAGAGGGGAAGGGTTAAGGCAGGGGCAAGGAGAAGGGGAGAGGGAAGGGAGGGTGGCAGAGGGGGGCGGTGGGTCTGCCGAGCAGTCCAGGCTCCGTCGTCCGCCCGTCGTTCCCCGCCGCAGTCTGTCACTGGCATGGGCATAGCCACACTGCCTCATTGATTTGTAGCTTGTGTAAATCTCTGTTTGCAGGGCGCTCCTGGCTTGGGCAGCGAATGAGCTATAGGCACCTAATATATACGTTGTGGTTTTGCGTGGGTCCAGTTTCCCTAAGCAAGCTCCTGTCCCTGGTACGGTTGCGGTTGCGTCATGTTGAGGCTTCAAACGCTGCACTTGCAGCGCACTTTGCATCCAGCTAAAGTTGGGTTTTCCCCAGCCTTGCTGCTTTGCTGTAATTTTCAGGCTCCCAAGTATTTGTGGTGAAAGCTGCTCTGTACTTTTTGACAAGATAATATCGACGTAGCAGCAGAGGGGTGTAAAATCGGCTATGCACACAAGTGTGAGGGAGTTCTGCAGCCGAATTTCTTCTCGTCGTTCAGTCAGCCCAGTGGGTTCCCTTCCTTCGTGTTTATTTTGACTAAGTGGGCCCAGATGAACCAAGCCGAGCTACAGGGCTCTGGGGCTTGTGGCTGTGATGCAGAGAGGAGAGGAAAATACCGGTTGGATTCAGAGCGCTGTTTCAGGCTGTTGTGAATGGTTCTGGAGGCTACGGTGGGAGATGGTGGGTGTGTGGTGGGTTCAGATGACGATATGAATATGTCTCTCTGCGTGCTCAAATTCAGAAATGTGGTGGTTTTGCCTGGAAAGGTGTGTACGTGGAGCAGAGAGGGATGGAATGAGTGTGTTCTCCAACATGGAGTCTGTGGCCCTTTTTGTACAGGATGTGAAGGATCACAATGTCACAAGTCACCCAGTTCATAAAATTCACTTGCCACCATGGATGTTTTTGCTTTTTGCAAGGAAATGTCTCCAGCACAGTGGCTGGTGTGCTCTTCTGGTTTCATTAGAAAGGAGCACTGGTAGTGATTCACCACCTCTCTCAAAAGATATGGTTTAGGGTTTATGTGGTTGTTGGTTTTAAATTGCTTGGCTCTCCCACAAGAAAATAAGATCCATGTTTATGTTTTCTTATATCTCTGCTTAAGACCAATCTTGAAGTGGGAGGGACATTTTCAGACCATGTGAATGACTTTGTTTGCATGACAGCATTCATTGTTTTTGCAATGTGGGATTTTGCTGTTACTAACCTGGAAAATCTTACCTCTTTGTCAGCAATGGAGGAGGTTAAACACAGAAAGGGCATTCAGCAGAGACTTGGAAGTTGGCTATAGATTACATGTAATTTTAATTTAACTGTATGCCAATAGTGGGTGTAGGAGCACCTTACACATTGCTGTGATGCAGTGATGTGTGTCTGGTTTTCATTTTTTTTCCTAAATTCTTTTATTTATTTTTTTTTAAGTCCACAATATTATTTTCTGTAACACTTCTGGTTATGTAACAAGAAACAAAAACCAAAATATAACTTTAAACCAGGATTTTTTCCCCTTGATTTCAGTGTGTACAAAACATGAAATGGAGAGTGAAAAAATATTCAATGAAGAAATGATGTCTATTTAAAGAGAGTAAATAAGGTATCGTTTTTCGTGTAAGGGGACACAAAGTATTTTGTAAATCAAACTGATTGAAAACCTCTACTTGCACCTAGGTAATCCAGGTTTGCGTTGTCTTTGACACAGTAAATGATTAAATTAAAAAATGTAATTTTATTTTGAGCTCAAATTTATTTTGGTGAACTTTTATTCTGTTTATTTTCTCCCTCCTATTTTACAGGAAGGAATGTTGCTTGTTAATTACATTGTCTGTGACTATGTAACTGTAGAAACCATTGAGAGTGTGCAATGTATCCCAGTGTTGTAAGGAGTGTATTTTTGTGTCAGGTGGTGGATGTGAAGCTTTCTTAAGACCTGAGATGTGCAGGTAATTTTTTTGAATTAATCTGAAATATTTCAGTATGAAGCACTGTGCTCTTGCAGCAGGTTTACTACCTCTATGGAGAAGGCACACTTACTAGTTTGGAGGGAGAGTGTGTAATATTTGCCCAGAAGTATGGAAAAGCCATGTAACTCCTGGGTTTTAGCATTAAAACGTGTGTGCATTGGGAGCTGGAAGGCAGGGAAGGGGAAATGGGCATTAGTAGACGAAGGGAAGAAAAATACAGAGCTCAGATTTCTGGAGGCTGCCAAATCCTGTGTTCCCGCAGAAGTCGAATGCAGAAGCCCTGCTGTCCTCAGCTAATGAGGTGACTGACTTCTTTTGGTGACAGAGTGCCTGGATTTGGGTCTGCCATCTTATGTCTCTGCGTCACATGGTCAGCTGAGGGCATGCATTGCTAACAGATGAATCTCAGACCCTTTTGAGGGTCTGCACTTCTGTTTTTAAATCTTAAGAGAGTGCAGGCTAATTCTTAGCTGCTCCAGACTGTGGTGGATATTTGGCCAACTGAAGTGTGCGCTTGTGGAGTTTCATTCAGCTCTTGTTTATCCTCACTTGGCAAAGCTGTGGGTGGACAGACACTATGTAGGCCACGATACAGATTTTTCAGACTTCTCTGGTGTGGTTTTGTTTTTACTCTCCTTCAAAGTATTTTATTGAAGGGCTCTGTAACCCATACTGTAACCTTGCCATTTATTATGGGGTCTTATGCTATACATTTCAAGCCTCACTGGCATGGAGAGGAGATAAGGGACGAGAGTACTCAGCATCTCACACCTTCTCAACAGTGAGAGCCTGAACATGTCTACCTCAAGGTATTTCACTGCTTCACCTTACTAAGAGGTGAACTTCTAAAGCTGATTCCCATAATCTGTGGAGACACAGTGTCATTTCTAGGGAGAATTCAGATTTTTATGTGAGCTGAATCCCCTCCCAGAGATGGCCCTTTCTTTCCATGGACTGTGCATGGAGCTAGGGTAGCTGCACTGGTTTAGTTGGACCAGTCTAAGAGGTAGAAACTCCAGCAAAGCTGATAGGGTCTTAGTGGAGAAAACAGATATAGTCATTCAATGCGATACTCAGCATGGAGAAGGTGGGATTCATCTGTTGAAACGCAGCTCTCTGGACTGCCTTTATAGCCAGGAAGCAGAACGTTTCTAGGGAGCGATTCATTTCTTCCTGAAGTAGAAGTCTACACTTAGTCAGCAGAATCAGATCTGAGAAGTGCTGTTTCTGCCAATTGAATATAAAGGTAGCACAAACATCTAGCATGGATGTAGACAACTGTATTTCAGCAGATGATTCCTGCCTTTTGAGATCTTTGAGGCTTCGGTGAAAGTCAAATGGCAAATGTTTTTTTTTCAGCTTCATTTGAAGCAGAGGTCTTACCTTCTGGCAATAACCCTTTTGCTTAAAACTGTACCACAAAAAAAAACTGAAGGAGGATCCTGTTTTCTGTGAATCACTGTTTCCTATGTGTTGAAAGCTAGTGTGGAAGATGTAAAAATGCGGGGTGTTCTTTTAAAAACAAACAAATAAAATGTGGACGCTTCTCAAGACCAAATGCAACATGACATTGCACCTAAATTATTCAGTAACAGTGCTCACAATTATCCAGTGGTTCCTGGGTATAGTATAATACAGTATTTTAGAAATTTTCTTGCAGAGATTTTTGAGTATGATGGATTCAGAGAAGGAAGAATCTCTAAATTCTCATTGGGCAGCTCTTTCTCTATTTGGATTGCATATGAAGATAAATAAATGCATTTCTTCTTCCATCTCCCCTCTCTTCCAGTTCTTCAGAGTGCTGAATTGTCTCCATTGTTACAAATATGAGTGATAGTTGAGAGCTTTCTGCATTTTACAAAATTGGTCTCTAAAGAGGCAACTGTTGCAAAACTCTTCCAGAGGCAAAGTTGAACTCCTGTCTGCCCAAGAGTAACTTTCAAGACATGATTGATTACTTTCTTTGAATTCAATGGGACCAGCCACGTGCTCAAAAGTTAATCATGTGCATAAGGAAGTGTTTGCGGGATTTTGAGGGTCATAGTTATGATTAACCAAAGCCCTCTTGAGGGTCACTTCTACACAAATGGTACTTCCCTAGTAATTACTAGGGGGAGCAGTTTATACTAAACTATTCTCTCTGACTAATGCTAGATGATTTGTGTGAGTGCTTAGCACTTATGTTTGTCTTGAACTTTGGTATTAAGTTACTGATTATTATTAAATCTTAATTTGAGATCATCAGATACAGGGAATCAAATTCTGTCCTGTTATTCAAGGCTTACATTGATGTAATGGAAATCAGAATTGAGCCCAATTTCTGAATGATAGTTCTCCTTTCCCCCTGCCTTAGTCTTCATCAATACAATTAAAGTGATAGTCTTTACTCCATTTGTTGTCACTCGTACAAATGAGTATGGTACAACAACAGTATGTGATTCCTTTGAGCTCTATGCACTGTTGTTGATCTCCATAGTTTCTTTGGTACAGGTGGAAAAGCAAAGTAATTCTTCCCTTGAGTGTGTGCAATTTGCAGTTTCAGTTTCCCCTGTACTTACTTTTCTCCATCCTCTGTGTCCTGGCCATTCTTTTCTTTCCACTTGGCTTCTTATCCCTGAAAGAAACAGGACTTCTCTTGTCTCTGGATCCCACTCTGGAAGATCTGGCTACTCAGATTTACAGAGTTTAGCAACAGAGACTTAGGCGTTTGTGAGGGCATGGGAAAGGGAAGGGAATTATTGTACAGCTTGGGTTTTGTTCTGATACTGTAATATCACAGAAAAAAGTTAGCCTTTTGAGTGTTCAAAGCAAAAGGGTTGTGTCACCAAAAAAAAAAAGAAAAAGACAGCAACAGCTTTTTAAGGGCTTTGTTAATGGAAAAGGAACCATGCTTTCCAAAGCTGGTTAGCTCAATGGTTGCTGATAATTTCATGTGTTAGATTCTGAGTTTTTGATCTCTTTCTTCTGAGACAGTGAAGAATCTGTCTTCCAGATGCTATGAATGATAGATGGGGTCTAACTTCTTGTTTCAGAGGATCAAATTCAACATGCTGAAAAGGAAGATGATTTTACCAACCCACTTCAATGTATGGGAAGTTGCAAACTGAGAATGCTGGAAAGATGTAAAGCTAGAGAGAATTCAAAATGTTTGGGAAGAGACAGTGGGGACAAAGTATATACGCTGTGAAATACCATTGCTAGCATTCCCTGGATAAAATATCTTCCTCGGGTGCTGTTGCTGACTTGCTTTCCCAGCCACTGTCTCATAAAGACCGTTGAGGAGCTTTTCTGTTCCCATTTGTTTCAGAAAGGTATGTTAGTGTGTGCCTAGGTATAAGTTTATGAGCCTTGTTTGAAGTAAAATACAAAGGCTAGTGGCTGAGCATTTTGCTGGGTCGGTGTTTCCATGTTGGAGAGGACTCTTCTGTCCAGCAGTGCAGCACTGCCCGGTACAGCTTGGTCCTGAGCTGCTGCTAATGAGACGTGAGGTCACTATCGGCATTGGAGGGGGAAAAGGCTGTTCCAAATGATGACATGAGGCAGAGCCATAGGGAAAGGGCTGATATTTTAAGTACTTGACTTAGTTGCTTTGGTTGGAAAGTGTGACTTTGGGTGAATTACTGACTTGCCCTATAAATAAATTTATCCAAACATTTTAAAAATGGAGATGACTTTTTAATTATTTGTGGGCACTTAGACATTTCAGCTACGCTGGTCATGTAGCATGTATGGTAATGCTATAAGAATGCCTAGTGAGTCAGAAATTGAAATTTCAGCAAAAAGCAGTGAAGAAGTCTCCTGAGTGACTTTTAAAAATGGGACTTTAGTTAAATAACCAGCCTTTCCAGGAAAAGCATCTCTTGAAGCTTTGTGATAACTATTGGCGACTCTGCTTTGGGCTTTGTGAAGTTGTAGGATGGTTACTGTGATGACGGTGCTGTAGCCCCATTTCCATCTAGCTGTGAGTGCAAGATGTTTGTCCATCCTCCTGGCTGGCCCCAGCCTGCAGAGGGCGATACTCCAGTGTACCAGCAAGTGTTAACACAAGGTAGCAACTGCTTGTTAAATGGAGTTAAATTGTGCAGTTGGCTGGTCACCACCTGGTTGTTGTTGACTCCCTGCCTAGGGAGTCAGCAGAGAGAGAGTGGCTCTGAAATAGATCTTCAGTGCAGACATCTTCCTGACTGCACAGGGAGCCTGAGTGGCATCCCAGAGGGGACTAGGACTAGTCTTTGGAGAGGCTGGCCCTCACATGGCCTCAGGTGCTCCCCTGACTTGTAGAAGTGCTGCCTGGGTAATGG
The DNA here is from genome assembly GCA_025769975.1 of Gallinago jamesoni. Taxonomy (NCBI): domain Eukaryota; kingdom Metazoa; phylum Chordata; class Aves; order Charadriiformes; family Scolopacidae; genus Gallinago; species Gallinago jamesoni. The sequence goes on from JAOQGH010000023.1 coordinate 46,511,873, forward strand.
AGACCCTGGCTGTCAGAGAAGAAAGACTTGACTTTGAATGCCTTCTAAAACTCACGGAAAAAGCTAAATAGGGAGAAGAGTCATAAAGGTGAGAGAATTATAAAGGAAGTGAAATTGAAAATGTACAAACTTTGCAAGTTTCCTTTAATTTCTGGTAGAATGAAAATCTGTGTGAATCTCCTGGATTTACTAACCACATGTTGTATTGTTTCTGTTTGTTTTCCTTAGCCACTCATAAATGCTTGAAGCTGCTTTCCTATTCCTGGTCAGCCAAGGAATGGCTGATGCATGTCTACCTTTACTATGAAATGTATGAGGGAGAGCCTTGGTCTCCCTGTTACGGTGTCCACATTCACCTGATCACACAGTGTTGGCAGGAGGCTGGGTTTTATTGATGATGCCACCTCGCTGTGGTTTCTGAACACATCTGAGTCCAGTGCTTCTCTATGGAAAGAAGGAGAGCTGCATAAGCCAAGTGATGTTAAAATGCAGATGTATTTATTTTTTAAAGGCACTGTGTTGTTAATGTGCAAAACCAGAGACTCTAATACTGTAACAACGTACTTGTTTATTAATAAAGCTGCTTTGCATTTTCACCCTGTGGCCTTAAAGTTTTTATACTATTTGGGTGTAATCCTGTTTTAAGTTACTAGTGATAATGCAGAAACCTTGGCAACTCAGTGAGCAACAGTTGTGGCTTTGTGCTGGAGGAGGAGAAGAGGGACGCTGTCTGGGTTTGATGGGCAAGAATACAGTTGGTTTTGTGTGTTTATCAGTTCAGTCACAGAGTGATGGCTAATAGTGTTGACATTTAAGGTGTGCCCACACATTGGGTGACTGAGCTTGTGTTCCTAAGCTTGTTCCTAGTATGTCTGCTAACATGTGGAATGAGCAGCTGTACTTTGGGTGTCAAGCTGTATTAAAGCCTTCCACGCTGTGTTTTAGTTAAGTACCATATCTCAGCTGAGGTAATAGATTGATTCTTACATTGTGTTTTAGTTAGTGTTGGGCCTAGACATAATATAGGAAAATTAAAAATGAAAACCAGTACAGTATGGATCAGAGGTGGAGGAGTCATACATGACAGCAGTATGAAATGATAATTATAAGAAATGAAACAAGGATGGTCCTCGGATTGTACTTGGAAGGCACTAATAGACGTTCAGCTTTCAAGGGAAGGCTTACTTAAATTTAGAGATGAAGATAGAAAAATGACAGAGAGAAGTTGCCAAGACACCTGGAGAAGGCAACCTCTGCATAAGCATAGGCTAAATGTCAGAACGCTGTGATCTTGAAGAATAGCCCTTTTTCATAGTATTTTTTTATGCAATTGTCTTAATCTTTATGTAGCTGGTAGGTTAGCACAACACATTATATCTATGCAAAATATGCAAATTGACTGTTCTGTTCTCTTTGTGATTGGGCTAACTTTCTAGACCTTGCCCATGGAAAGTCCGATTCTTTTTTTCCACTTTTAGTCTTTATTCACCCAATTTATTTTTCTGTCATATTTCTTTTAGCATGGATACAGCCAAGATGGGCTTAAGCTGTCTATAATTATTATTCAGGCTTTGCAGATCTGCTCTGTATATTGTTAATTGCTTTCTAATGTTATGTTTTGTAACTAAGGATTGCAAATAAGTAAGATCAGGTGGTAGGTCTGTTTTAACTGCCCATGTAAGTTCTTCAGCTGTCTTTGGGGAAAAAATTTAATAAGTCACAGGTGACTTCAGTTTTGTGTGACCTTGCCAGATATGGGACTAGGGGTACTCACACCTAGAGGCTGTCAAGAAACAATTGAGTAAATGGCCTTCCTCCTGCTTTTCAGGTGGCTTTTGCTGTCTGTATAAGACAGCATGAGTGCTTCTAGTCTCTTTCAAGGACAAACCCAAAAAGGGCTCACTGAGTCACATCATGGTTTGTCTGGGCAGTGGAAGAGAAGCATTGAACATGGCTGTAGGGCATGAAGGGTGTCCTCAGTGGAAGGAGCTGTGGACAGTTCTTTCTGCTCTGCTGCTCTTCCTCAGCGTAAGGAAGGCCTTGCTTCTTAAGAAGCTCAGTACCTTCTTGGAAATGCAAGAAATGTTGCACAGGCCAATTTTTGCATTGGGTAACTCAAGGCTCTTGCCTTCAGTGTTTTGGGGATGTTGGTGGATTTCTTTTGTTTTGTTCTGTACGTGAACAAAATGTGTATGTGTAGAACTGCAGCATTTCATAGCACGAAATGTAGTATATGAAGAACTGCAGCATTTTCTTGCAGTGAAACTTCTGATTCCAGGAGATGATGCTGTGCCCCATGTAGGGTTTTGAGGCAAATCATGTGGATTATATTGGGTTCTGATCACGGTACCTGAAACAGACTAATTCTTAAGATCCAGATACTTCTCTGCAAAAGGTCTTATTTGAACATTTTTCCTTGTTATACCACTTGTCGTTTGACTTGCATAGCCTGTTAATTTCAAACTGTATATGCTTACCTTAGCCTGAGGAAGCTTGAAAATACTTCGAACTTCAGGGTTGGAGACAGAAGCATTTGACTAGATGAAAGGCCCACAGTTGGGACATCAACCACAGTAGCATGCAGCTCCGCAGATTTAAAACTATACAGGAGAACAACTGTGACCTAGCCACACACCTTCCTCTGCCACATCTGGGGGAATGAAAGACCCACTGCAGGTAGTCTGCACAGGTAGGGAGAAAACTACAGGTAGTCATCTTTTCCTTTCTACTCTGTGAAAAACAAAGCCACAATCCTGACTGGTGGTAGCTACTACTTGCAAAGAAACCTAAACATACCCCTCTGCTAATGCTGCATGTGCAGCTTTGCAGAAGATTTTCATAAAGATGTGAAGCTGCTAAATCCAAGGAATGGGTTGATTTACACTGGGAAGAGATCAATGTAGTTATATACATATATATATATATGCTGTATACAATGTTTTTATTTGGTTTTGAAAGGCCAGAAAATCTAGATAACCCTTTATCTAGGTCTTTGCAGCTAATGATGCAAGTGGCTTCTGGTATGCAACTTCTTGCAGGATGCTCTTGACAGATACCATTCATTCTGCGGCTGCAGCCCAGGCTTTGGGTGCTCCTGAGGTTTTCCTTGGCAGGAATATGTTGTCTTCTCCTTGTATCACTCCCAGGTAAATGGAGAGTAATTAGGAATAGGCTGTGCCTCACTGGTTTTTAAAGGCAGAAGAGATGTGACACTTAACCTTTTTTTAATCATTAAAGAATGATAGCAGTCATTTTTGGCTAGGACACTGCAGGATAAGCACTGCTAATCCCAAATATTTCTAATTTGGGATTATAATAGGGATATAATATGAAGGAAGGAGGAAGAAAAAAATATAAAGCTTAACATGAAGGAATATTTAATTTTATTCAGGAAACATTTTGGCAAAAATCCTCTGGATCTGCACAGAACCTACAGATTTAAGATGTCTTTGCACAGCCAGAGGCTGAGATCATGGCTGTCTAATGACAGTTGGATATTTTCATATCTGCCAAGTTTAGCCTTAAATAAATAAATGAAAAAAGGTCATGCTTCATGCTTTGTTCAAACTCTTGAAATGGTTCTCACTTAATATTCTAGGAGATAGTGACCTCGCTTTGAAGATACTGTCCTCCTGCTCAAAATCCTTCATGGAACCAAGAAAGTAACTGTTTAAATGAAGTTATGAAATGTCTGAGGGTACTTTCTGGAATCCCTTAAAATGACCCTGGTTCAAGAAATATGCCCTACTTACTGCCAGGAGTGCAGTAAAGTCAATCACTGGAAATCTATTAGTTGTGGGCAATTGCAAGCACGTTACCCAACATTAACCCACAAAAAGGAAAATTAACACAGTTAAGAGTAGTTCTTGCCAGAGAAAGATGAACAAATAGGAGCAGAAGCTGAGTGGGAAGCTTCTAGCAGCAGGAGGGGGGAGACTGTAGAGATCATCTGTTCAGACGTGCTTTTTTACTTCACCCCCCGCAACTCCCCAGGTATCTCTCTCTCTCATTTTTTTAAAGACACAGATGCAAATATACCTAATAGCTACTGTGAAATCTGTAATAAGGATCAACTAGCCAGGAGGCAGTTTTCAAGGACCACTGTGATCGAGGGTAATGTTTTTACAATGAGGTCATGTCCAAAGGCAGCCTCAGCTGATTGCAAGCTTGTGCTTGAGCACTGAATAAGCACCTTGTCTTGCATGGTCCCTGCTCCAAAGAGCCTGCAATCTAATAAATCTGGCACACGTGTACAGGGCTGTATTTTTAAAATTGCCCATTTTATGGTTTTTAGGTTCGGTTTTGGATTTTTTTTGTTTGTTTATTTAAAGTCATTGAACTCTTTCTTCTTTGTCTTCCTCTAGTTACTCATCTCTTCTCTGTCTCCGTACTACAGTAAGTGAGTCTTGTGCAAAGCGTTTTTCTTTACCTCACAGAAATACTATCAAGTCCTGTGAAGGCAACCATGAGATTGATAGAAGGGAAGCAGCAAACAAAGCAGACAGTGTTTTCTGGTTGGCCTGCAAGGAGAGCAAAGGAAGGATGGGTGAGGAAGTTCTGGCTGCTTGCTCTTACCTTCTCCTTTATTCACAGTTTCTTGATACTATTTCACTTTTCCTGAGAAATACCCATTTCTGTGGTAGTTAACTGCATCTCTGCTCTGCAGTAATGTTACTTGTCAAATGGCATGATGGAATGGGGCATGTAGGTGAGAGAAAAATATCCTAAGTCAGACAAACTCAAGCAGGATTTGGCCAGGATGTTCTGCTTCAAGACTTCCAAGCCAAAAAAGCTCAGAAAAAAAAAAAAAAAAAGTCTTGCCTTATTTTGCTGTTTTCATAGTCATGGCAAACCACATAGTGTCTTAGGTGGCATTTTGTGACCTTTGATGCAATGACCTGTTTCCAAATACATAGACACTGCTCAAGTCTTTGCAGACTTGTCATGAATCAGCTTGAACAACACCAGTTAGTTATACAAATTAAACAGTGAAATAGCTTAGGGTTCATTCTGGTACGGTAAGGTGGTCCTTTGCACAATGTTAATGTTTGAGGGTGATGCTTCTTCACTGAGTTTAATATCCCATCTTCTTTTACTAAAACCAGAAGTCAGTATTTTTTAAAGTAATGATATTAGACATATAGAAATTCTTGTTTGATCATCTTTTTTTAAAAAAAAATAATCTGAAAATGCTTTTCTTTAAAAGAAACTAAATGTTCTTAGTATTTTATTCTGCTGTTAAAAGCCTCTTTTGTATCAGAAAAAAAAGGAGGAGGAAAGCAAAGGTCATTCACTCATTAAGGTACTTTGCTAGGGATATTTAGACACCTTTTGTTTACCAGGAGGGAGTATTGTTTTAGGATAGTTGGGGTTTTTTGTTTATTTTCTCCTGCCCACTAAATCTAGTGGAAGGGAAACAAAACCCACCTGGTGATCAGGGAGAGTGGTTTACTGGCGTTTTTTTCGTTGTGTGTGTTTTGTTTTGTTTTTTTGGTTGTTTTTTTTTTTTGTGGTGGTGGTGTTTGGGGGTTTTGGGGTGTTTTGCAGGGGAACTTATGAAAGATAATAAGATTGTGTGTTACTGTGGAGGAGGACACTGTGAAGGTTATAGTAGTACAAGGTTATTACAGAGTTCTGTTTGACCAGTTGAGCTTTTTGCTACTGGTTGTGGTGCTAGGAAAAGTGGGGAGGGGTTTCAGTATGGCTCTTAGAACACATGTTGTATTTGCTTACTTACAATAAAGACACAATAAAGACTTTTACACAGATTTATTGAGAATGGAAATCCAGGAAAAGATTCCAAACAGGGAATGCTGTGACTTCGTTTTCCAGCTCCCTTCACCATGTTTCTGGTGTTTTATGTTGGATTCTTCTGTTTTAGTTTTCCCCTCTAAAATGATCCTTCAGATTCTCTTGCAGGACATGTCTGTACTTTCCTCGTCTCCTATTGTTTATGCTTAATTTAGAAAACCTAAATTAGCGCTATGATAATGTATAAGCTGATGATATTCCTTAACCATTTTCCTCCAACCTCCAGATGTCTCTGGGGCCGATATGGTACAGAAAGTTCATTTTGAAATGACTGATGGGCTGGACCATATAAACTCCATAACCACTTGGATGTCAGTTGGAGGAAAAATCATGTCAGGTCATCACTGGAAACTGCTGGCACAGCTCTGCTTTTCAGTAACTTAGTTCTCTTAGCTTTTTGCTATTTATTAGGGGAAAAAAAAAAAAGAGATGTTTAGTAACTCCTCATCTACCTTATGTCCTTGCATGAAAGGGAATGCCATGCTGGTGCTGTTAGAAGTACTGTCAAACTGTACAGCTGTGGTACTGAGGGTTATTACAGATGGAATATGTCTGGAGCATGGCATTTGTAAAACTCCAGAAGTTATTACTGAAGTCCTGCATGAGTTTTTAATATTTGTAATGATATGCCTACACAGGATTAGTACCAGGTTAGGCCTGTGGCATTTTTTGGTGTGGGATTTTTTTGTTTTTGTGGATGTTTGTATGTTTTGTTTTTTGTAAGTAGCTTTTTGTGCCTTAACTGTCAAGTTTTGTCTCACAAGGCTTCACTTATTTTTATTTAAATGATGGTCAGACATGATGGGTCTTATGCTGTAGTGACCATCCCTTCAGCTGAGGTCAGAAGCTGTGAACTTCTTCAGCTGTTTCATCAGCTCAGTGAGATTGGTAAAAGCAAATATTCTCTCACAATTTGCTGATTGCTGAAGAGCACAAACACAACAAGGCAATGCTGAACAAACCCAAATGTCTCTTTGTGCTGCCTACATGTTGCTGTAGTTATACCCACGTTTGTTCATTTTGCTTTCTTGTGCTTTTTCATCCTGGTAAAACTTCTTCTTCCTCGTCCTCTTCCTAAATCAACCTTCTCTGCTTGGAACTTGCTTTCTAGAGCATGAATGATCCCCATCTTGTCAGATCTGGGACTTGGTAAGGAGTGGTGTTAGGGACTGAGGAAGGAAAAAGAGATGAGTTTTGGTGTCATCTCTGTCTTATTCTGCAGAATTAATTATGCTAATTTTTTATACTGGCTTGTTGTATGTGGGCATTTGTATTTTAAAATAACTGAAACTTATCTTCTGCTACCTGACAAGCAGGCTCCTGAGAAGCACCTATTCCAAAACAGGTAGCTGAATTATCCAGATGGAGCAGATGATACGTAGTAAGAGTTCAAGGATGTAGTGAAAGAATGGAAGAAATGGTTACAAAAGTGGAGTGATATATGTATTTAGTAATAATAAAAATAATTTGCTATACTTGCTAAGTCTGCAACCTCTCTGTGGAAAATCTGCTTCTGCCCTTTTTTATTGGTACCCCGGAATTCCCCAGCTTGATATTGGTATTGATTAACTGCAGGCCAGAACTCCTATACCTGCCAGAAGAGATACTTTTACTTTTGTAGGAATCTGTAGAATTTTTTTCTTCTTCTCTAAGAAGATTATTTCTACCAGCCTACCAGATCTGATTTAAAACTGGTAATTTTAGATATTATATTGATATTTAGCTTTATTTTCCAAATCTAAATTATTAGGTGCAATACTTTGAATTTGAGCATAGGTAGGAATAGAATTTTATTTCTGGAATCAATGTTGTCCTTGCTGACGTGGCACAGAACATGGTACATGACATTAAGTCACATCCTTATATAGGGAAAATTGTTAAAGTTAGAGGTATTGCATTGGCCAGTAAAATCGGGATCTGCTTAACTACTCTAGAGCAACAAATTGATGCTGCTTGGGAAAAGGAGACTGGGATGAACATTCATCAGCTGTTCTCACCCTTCCTTGAGCTGGTGAGGGGCCTACTGTGAATATTCCTGATGTGAACGTTTAAGGTGATTGAGTTGAATCTGGACATGAGACCCTAAGCAACAGATATGGATATCACTTTTGAATATTGTGTGTAATAAATTTTTTAAATGTTTGCTCAATGTGTTTTTCTGTAATAAACTTCTACAGCATTCAAATGTCTTTTGTTGTCTTTTCCTGGAAGTTTCACATTTCAAACACCTTAAGTATGTTGTGAGAGTTCTTTCACCACAGGAGACAAATTATCTGGATTACCTTTATTGTGAGTGGGCTTCTTTATTTAGTAGTTGCAAGCAGGCATGTTCTCAATTTTGATAGGTCTACCTTCACATTAATCTGGGGGCCAATTACTGTTCGAAAGTCTGGCTTTTGGGATTTCCTAAATTTTTTTTTTTTTCCTCATCTGAGGAGGTTTTTTTTTGCCTCCAATAGTGGATCATTTATCTTATGGTGGCTTGAACAGATGTTTTTTATCAAGGCTATCGACTTCTCCCGCTTCTTGTCTAAGCAATGGGCAGTTAGTATAAACAACACCTTTGCCTTAGAAAATCCTTTGGATTGCCTTTGGGTGGAAGGGAAGGGAGGGGTTTTTGTGGGCCAGGATTATTTGTTTTTAAATAAAATAGACATTTGAGACATGTCTCCTGTTGTGTTCACTGGAGCTATCTCCCAGAACTAGGATCTTCTGGAGGAGGACTATCAGCAATTAAAGAACCGAGCAGTGGTTGCTTTAAGAAAAGAGACAGCCTGTATTGATTTTGTTCCCTTCATGTTTCCATATGTATGTAGGGATCAAAGAGGTAGGTTCTGTCAGCAGTTCACGGCAGGACAGCATTGGAAAAGAGGAGACCAGATGCTTCTCAATTTATGTTATTTAGGTCTTTCTTATATCTTAAGACGAGACCAAAGGCAGCCTGAGAAATGTTATCTGGCGTTTCCTGGCTGGCTCACTGAACACCCAAGTGCCAGGTAGGAGGGCCAGCTTACACAGTGTTCCAACAGAAAAAGAAAAAAAAGCTGAGGGCAAAGTTTTTAGGAAATTTGCACAAGCCAAATATTTCCCCTGCTTTTTGCTAGCAGTATGGCCCACTGGCCTGTAATTTCTAGGTTGAAGCCAAAGAGCACACTCTCTTAGCAGCCTTCACAAATTGTCTCTCCACCTGTAGCAGTATGCTCCATTGAAATAGTTCCATTCTGGCCTCTTGTGTTGGAAACGTACACAATTTGTCAATGGAAGCTTCTGGGACATTGCAAGTAATGGAGAGGTAGGACAGGATTTGGGGCTTAGCCATGGTCCAACCATCTTTCATTTGCTGATAGCTTTCTGTGGTAAAGCTCCTCCTGAAGAACTCCTTCCTTTCAGCTTTGTGCACAATTCAAAATGAATATTTATTAATAATAGCTTAATAAAAAAGTCCCAACAAGAGTGGCCCAACTAGAATATCATGGAATGATATTTCTTTTATTTGCAAACAGTCCTCAAATGATTTTTTTCACTAACAGTTTTAATAGTCCTTGTTACTCGCACAGGTTTTCTGTCTCAATTTACTTTCTACGAGAGCACAGACACCAGTTACAGTTAGGTGAGAGGTGTGGTGTGGTGTGAAATATGAAAGAAGCATGAAGTCAAGGAAGAAATAGGATCTCCAATTTCACCTAGGTCAGGTGGTCATAGAGCAGACAGGCTTCTTCATTCTGGAGTCTGCTCATACCACTGCATGTAGCACTTGCTATGAAGACAGGCAGTCAATTCTAGGGGCTTTGCTTTCAGCAAAGTCTGATATGCAGAGCACTCTTATGCTTCTTGAGATTTTTGCTTGTCTAAAAGCTCCCTGTTTTGCAGTAATGTCTAAGGCTGCTTGGTAGTCCTGCTGGAAATGCACGGTTCCTAGAATTTTGAATGACAATTTCCCCAGTAGGCCATTTTTCTTTCACTCGTTAATGAAATTACTTAATTGCCTTCAGAGATCCCCAACTGTGTTTCCATTTCCCAAAAGAGGGAAGTGGACACTTTTCCCAAATCTTCTTGGGACCCCATAGTCTTTTCTGTAAGTCACAGCCCTCGTAGGTGTCATTATCCCAAGTGCTGTACAAACAGATGTACATGTACTGTTGTACATCATGTAACAGTTCCTTCTTCAAAGAGTTTGCAGATCAAAACAAACAAAAAAACCCACCTGATAATAAAGTGAATATTTAGGTAAAGCTAGATTCTGGATATATCTAAGCCTTTCTTAAAGTGCACACCAACTTAATCATCCTGAGAAGAAAGCAACAAAATGTCCATTATGTGTCCATTCATTTTTAGGGTGGAGGTGGGTTTGGTGCTCTCTATGCTAGGAAAAAACTCTGTGGTTTAATCCTGAATTGGGAGACTTTTCAGTATTTAAGATACTGAGGTTTATGTTCTGGTTCCGTCTCCAGGTAGGAATTTGTACCGATTGTTCAGGACTGGCGTAAGCTCCTGTGTGACAGTATCACTACCAGTGGTACTGGGGGATCATTGTGGGACAAAGGGGTAGATGTGGACTTCTGGTTTGAATCTGGGGAGAGAAAGAGAACTAGTTTAAAGCGACATTTAACGGGGAGAGGCCTTTCATAGTGTTTAAACACCTTTGTGAGTAATAGCAACCTTCTGTGCTGGTTGGAGGGGTACTGTAGCATTCCCTGAAATGCCAGAGGTACTTAAGCCTTGCTTTTGGTCCTGCTCCTTCAAAGTCCAGCATATTGCCCTCAGCAGCACCGTCGAGATCCCTATAAACAAAGCGATCTTTCTTTTTTCTTCTGTGTTTTGGCCAGAATATCTTTTACACGCTGGAACCAAAGCTTCTGTGTCTCGTTTAGACCCCTCTCTCCTGTGGCTGCCTTTTGAGAGGTTTGCCACAAAAATTAGAATTGTCCCTTCTTCCATTTTTGCCTGTGAAATGAAAGCATAGTCAGTTGATGTTTTGAAGTGTAGATCTCTTTCTTTTCTTCCTATGGTTACTAGATTATTTTTTTTTTAAAAACCCATTCTTTCTTTGTTCCCATTTCCCGAAACACTCATCAATCAAAGAACAGCTAAGTATGAAGTTATTAACAGAGAGGGAGACTTGTGGTGCTGCTGATTTCAGTAGGTACTCTGTGGTACGCTGCACGTTGCAAAACATCTCTTGGCCCTGGCTATGCTGCCTACAGCACTCAGCTGCTGGAGGCCTGACTGCTGGAAAGAGCAGCAATACAGAGCCTCCTTCTACAGGGCATATGGCAATGAAATGGGAAGAGATGGGGTGGAAAACAAATTAATATGAGGTATGGAGTAGCAAAAAGAATGGCCTATTTGTGAGGATTGTATTGCTCAAAAGGCAAAGGCAGACTGGGGCATCTGGGGCTGAGATGGGGCATATTTGGCTGACTTGGGTTGGGAGATTAAGTAGTGACAAATGGTTCACGTGGTCTTTCTAATGGAGGCGAAGGTTTGAAGCACGTCTGTGTTCGTGTGAGAGAGCGCCAAGAGCCTGGAGGATTGATTACGTGCGAGAAGCTTAACGTGTGAGCGCAGTGTTTGTGTGCGAGCACGCAGGGGCAGGAGTGCTTGTGTCAAGGGATGTGTGTGAGAGAGAACTTGTCTAGCTGGTGTATGTGCGTACACAAGGGGCGTTCTCATGTTGATGCTGTAGTAAGAGAGGACCTGAACATATTTGTGTAGGCTGGTAGGTTTTGTTGTGATTTTTCCTTTTTTTTGTTTTTTTTTGTTTGAAGCTGATATAGCTTGCCTCACTGTAAAACTATAAATGCTGCAAAGATGTATTTCCCTGCTGAAATGTTCTTTTCTGCAAATATTATAAGTTCTTGAAACCTCATTATTTTTAATAAAGCATTCTGTCATAGAACTTAAAAATTTCTGTTGTGATATTTTGAAGTATGATGAAGCCAATTTTTGCAGTACATACCTAAGTCATAACATATAGAAGGCACTTAATTTGTGGACCATTACAACATACTTTGGGTCATGTTATGGCCAAAGACTGTGACTTAATTTACCCAAAAAGAATTGTAATCACATTGAAATGCATTTCCTGAACTTTCTTACTGTTTTTTTATGAGCTGATTTATTTATTTTATTTTTTTTTTTACAATAAGAAAACAGTCAAGACTGGGCATTTACTGGGCATGATGGATAAGAATCTGATACTGCTGACAATCTGTCAGTAAATTTTGGTTTCATCCAAAATTTTCCAGTCGTGTTATAATGTATAGCCTTGCATAGTAGTATTTAATTTAGCTAGATTATTTAATAAGTAAATAAAAATCAAGATTTGGCCAATACTGCTGTGGCTTAAAAATCATTGTCAAGAATGACCAGGATTGTACCAAAGATTTACAACAGCCTCACAGCTGTGCCATTCAATCAGAATACTTTAAAGAGCAAAAGCAAATATATCAAATTCAGACAAACAGAGAGTATGTCTTATCAAAATCAGTTTGATGTTATTCTATTTTGCTATAGTCTTTCTTGTATGATTTATCATCCTTTTCAGACCTGCTGTGTTCTTTCTCCTCATTCATGGTCACTGCGTTGAACTCATTCTGGGAAATCTTCCATGAAGTCTCTAAATTCTATGTCCTTCAGAAATTGCTCTGGGTTTTTTTATGTGGTTTGGGTTGGTTTTTTGTTGTTGTTGGTTTCTTATTATAGGGGATCCTTTGATTAATTTGCTCCTCTATGATGAGCCCACTGCAACAAACAAGAAATCTATGAAAAATTAAAACTCTATCCTAGTAGTAAAAGTGTAGTTGCAGACATTAGTCTAGGAGCAGTTGGTTGGGAATAGGAAACTGAACATTTTTTAAGGATGGCCTCACTTTGGCTCTCAGCTTACTGAACACATTGTAAACTTTTTTATTCTAATATATATAAAAATAGCATGCCAAGAACAGCCAGAGAGAGAGGTGTTGAGCATGAAGTTTGGGTATTCTTTTTTTAACTTATTAGATAGTCTGACACGTTAGAGTAATGTGTTCTGCCGCAGTCGTACTGCTCCCCCGTCAGCTTTACCCTGCTAAGGAGGGAAAACTGTGCGGCAGGAAACTGCCAAGCTGGGGTTGGGTGCTATGGAGAAGTCCCATGGGGAGTCTGTAACCTCCACTCCGTGCCACAGGAGTGCCCTTGCACACTGCCAGGAGCAGTCAGCTCCTGAAAAGATTGTATTGTAGCTGAGAGGTAGGAGGGAAGATCTCGGTTATTCAGGGATGAGGGAGTTGATGCTGGACAGCCGATGTAGCCCTGCAGTCTCAAGTGGTCTTGGATGCTCCCAAAGAACAGGCAAGAGGTTCTTAACTGGGGAAATAGAATTAGAATTAGCTCCTGACACCTGTCATAGGGAATTGATCTGTACTCTGGAACAGAATGATTGCTTCTGTCTGGTTCGAGTAAATATTCTCATTGTTCATGTTTAGTAATTTTGATTGATACTAAACTCTTGATGACCTCAGTGCAACTGTGTGAGGAATAAGCTTGTCCAGTTAGTTTGCCTTGGTGGGGGAAGGGAGAGGGAATTGCAAAAAAGAAAAGGTTCATTAAAGGAACAATCGCCATGTTTGGTGCTATTGCATGGCAATGATTTCCTCAAGATGTTTCTGCCCTAAAAATGACATATTTACTAAAACATTTTTGCTTTTTGGTTCTGTCCTATCTCATCACTTGCAATGGCAGCAAAATACACTAGGTATGAGTGCTTGGTATTGCTTGTTTGTTGAGGCAGTCAGCATTTGTCCTATGGTTTTGTTACAGGACTACCATGAGGCCCAAGTGAAGCTTTTGTCTCCTGAGTCCTATTTTAAAAGTGGGTGGGAGACACACTACTGTCTTCCTACCCCACTCTTCCCCAAACTGTTGCTTTCTCACTGTCCCTCTGGTAACATTTTTATCTTCATGTCGACAGAGGTAGAGCATCTGGCTGGTTGGCAGACGGTGCAGGTGATCAGAGTTAGCCATTATAGAGGGTGGGGAAAATTGGTTGTGGACCCAAACCCAACCTGATTTTAAAGTGTTATCTGCTGTTGTGTTGCAAGTCACCACAGAAGGTAAGGCCACATGTGCAAAAAGCATTTGTATATTAGTTGGAAGCATGTGAATTATAGCAGCATAATGTCTGTTTTAATTGATGGAAGATTGAAAGGAGTGCTGAGTTTATAAATAGTTTCAAACTGATTTTGATCTTCTATTTTTAGTAGTAAGTGAAGGAGATTCTTCTTGTTTATTCTTCTCAAAACTGACTTGATATTAGCACTCTCTCTGATAGCAACTGGCTTCTGCCTGACTCCCTAGACTCAAAAGATGCAATCTCCAAAGCACAATGGAAGTATTTTTTTTTTTCTTTTACTTTGGTGGGTGCTGAAACTCATCTGTGCAGGTGGCTTGGTTGGTTTTTTTGTTGGTTTTTCTTTTAAAATAAATTTAACAGAGAACTATTATTGACTTCTTTAGTAGGCTTTGAATCAGACCCTGCTCTTGCTTGTTTTACAACATTTGGGAAGGAATATGTGTGTTGCAGAGACTGCTAAGTGTTGAAGGGTGGGAGCGGCTGAAACATGCACTGCAATTTTTGCCAATTGTCTTGAAAAAGTCCTGGAATATCTAATGAAATATTACGCTGTTCCACTGTATACATCCTGTTCATTTTATAGTGTGTATATAAATACTTCAGGACTATTTCATAGAGTTTATGGAATTTATATGATTATACATATACTATTGCTACAAGCTTTCTTTAGGGTTTTTGGAATGCACTAGTGTCTGTTATACTACAAAAAGCTGCTTTGTCAGGCGGTGCCCAGGAAACCTGGGGCTACCTATTGCCAGAGCTGTTTGCTTCTTTTGCTACACGTTCTAACCTAGGCTTCGGCTTCCCTGGAAGCTCAGTAGAAACCCACAGGCTGAGCTGAGAAACCTTGGGCTTGCTCATGTTAAAAATCTTATCTTGATGCAAACCAAAATTTTTACTCGGGGTTTTTGAGATGATTCAGCCCCCAAGCCTTAAAGCAATTGCGAGCCCATGTGAACCTGGCACAATGATGTTTCCATTTGTCTGTGTGAATCTGTAGTGTGTACTTGTTGTATACTGCGAGCCTTCTTAGAACATAACAGGTGTCAAAGAGCTGTTTTCATTTTACTCTTTCTTTGTGAAGTTACTTTTACCCTTAATTGCTAAATTATTCTGTGTGTGTCCACTCTATTGGAAAGTCAAACATAACCAATAGGGATAAACTGGTTCTCTGTCCTCTTTTTTGTTTGGTTGGTTATTTTTTTTTTCTCCTCAGTTGTTTGTGTCATCACTAGGTTGTTTTGTACCTTTCTGTTGTTTCTTTCCTCTGGCTTACACTCTTTCTGACCATACTTAGTTACTATGCTGTGATTAGTGGCATGTGGCCTGGGAGAATTAAGTGATACCTCATTTGAGTAACATTTATGTGTTTTCTGTTAGGAGATTAATGCCTTGTAGGGGTCTGACTTGTCTACCTTCTCCCATTAGAAATTATGCAAGTTTCTATTCTCTACATTTTTAAGAGTGAATTTTTAAAACCTAAAGGTAAAACCCAGGTACTCTGGGATTCTCTGCTGTAGCATTTTGTCCGTTTGCGTATCTGAAGATATGCTAAAGTTCTGATGTAGGTCTGAGTTTCTGCAAAGTTTGGGTGGGAGAGCAGGGACTTGGTCTAAAAATCACCAGACCTTTTACTGAACAGTTCTGTATCCATCTTACTTTCTTGAGTCTGTGCCTTCCAGGTGCTTTCAGTATTTTATTATTTATATGTCAGTAGTGCTTACAAGCTGTGGTCATGAATGTCAATACGTGGTTGGACTTTATGCAGATTGTTTTTGACCCTGGTTTTGAAAATCTGGCAGCTTTTATTCTCCTTCTACCTTTAAAAACATTTCAGAAGGAAACTGAAGTCCTTGTGACTCAAAGTATTTTTTTTACATTTTGAAACGTCTTCCTAGATTGCAATTGATCTTTCTGAGTGTTTTTGATAAATGGCAGTTGTATTTACTTAGCTATTGCTCCGTAGTGTTACCTATTTTTCATATGTCTGATAAATGAGGTTCTCCATCACTTTTATGTTCTAAAGCTTGATAAAACAAATGTTTTCACTTTCAAATTGAGCCACTTTTTTGTCACAATCAGGACTAGTAAAATTTGCTGAAGAAAAACAATGACGACTCTGATTTCAAGCAATATCACAAACATGTCCCCATTGGAGAGCAGGTATTGGGATCTTGCTAATGTTTAGCCATTAGAAGTTATAAGGAATTCTATTGATCTGTGAAATTATGATGGAAAAAGTTTTGAATACCTAAGTTAAAAAAAAACGCCATTTCATATACACCTCCTTTCCTCCTTTTTTGCACAATTATGTCTAATTTATTATTTTTTTTCTTTCCTCCTTGGGGGGATTGAGGACTTTTAATAGAGTAACATAATACATAATTTTAACTGTTGCTACAATGAATCAATTAGAGCTTTCAAAATTTCAGTCATGCAAAAAAAGGATGGTATTTCAGGGTAAGACACAAAATATAATAGAGCATGAGAGCTGTCAGCACAACGTACTAGAAACAATACAGGAAAAAGAAAAATATTTTCCCCAGAATGTGGGATCAAAGCTGACTGCCTGAGAATGCTTGAGGATATTCATAAGAATACATTTCATTCAAAATTTAAAGAGCCTGCCCCTGCAGTTTTTAATCTGGCCTTGTTATAGGAAAAGCAGGGCCAAACTTCTTTTAAAACCAGACGTATTACATACGTTCTTGCATAAGAAACAATTTTTCATGGTTCCCAGTTAAAAAAAATATATAATCTGACAGTGTTGAGTATGTGTCAATAGAAATCTTAATGCTCTAAAATAAAACCCAGACTGAAATATTTTAGTTCATACTGAGTAATTTCCTGGTTTACAATCAGCCAACAGAACACCTCTGGAATAACGACTGGTATTTACTGAGAATAAGCATGTGTGCATTGGTCTATGTTAATTGTAAAAGAATAAAATTTTCATATTAGCATAGCTGAAACATAAAAGCTCCAATGGTGGCTCTGAAACAGCAATCAAATAAAATCTTGGGTTTGGTGGTTTTGTCATAGACTTCTATAGGACTGGCTCCTTAATCAGTGTAGCCTGTTTTTGAACGTAATAAAAGTTAACACGTCTGTTAAGTTTTCATTCAGATAAGCATTGTCCCAGAAACTTACAACTAAAAGATACTTTGGACATGCTCTTTCTTAGTGATGGCTGAGTCACAACAAGACACGAGCACTTGTCTTTGGGGACATTCCACCGCTGTGGCAGGGAAGTAGTTAGAGAGAGAGGCTGCCTTCTAAACTACCAAATAGGTTGCCTTGAGAAGTAGTGCTTGGCTCGGGACCATTTCTCGCATGGAAATATGTTTGTCAGTTGTCTCTGTCCTTCCACTCCACTCTTCTCTTGCTTAGGAATGCGTGGAATGACTTTTCAGCAGGCAGGGCTGGTAGGAGGACATGTTGAGAGAGTTTCATAGACTTTGTCACCTGTATGGTGAAACCTGTATCGTCTTTTCAGAATGTATTTGCTCACATTCTGGCACGCCCAACAAAGCCCATCTTTATTTCTGCTGCCAAACAAAGCATACATAGCAGAAGTTACTTGCTGCTTCTGTTCTTCCCATCCCCTCCAACCATAGTTTTCCATGGTTGTGCTCTAATTTTGGCTCTTTCTTTGCAGCCAGGGAACTTCCTCACTGTGCGATGGACCAAACAGCTGGATGCTGGCTATCTAGTTAACAAAAGGGAAGCTGGCTTTGGGAGAATCTCTGGAACTTTTTAGAGTATGTAGGAAAAATGCCGTTTCCCTTAGGAAAAAGTTACGCTGACTTTTAGATGTGTAACTAATACAGTTCTATAGATGTTATTTGACAACATTAATTGTTTAGTAGAAAAAAATATTTTTAATGCCTTTTCTTTTAAAGTAATATAACAGGTTTCACAGTGAGGATAATATTCTGTAGAAGCTTTTAGCACATGGGTCTTCTCCCCAAGCATTGTCAGAGTTCCTTCAAAATATTCTTCAACCTTTCCATGATAAATACCTTCTCTTTCCCTCTGGGTTTTTTTCTGGCAAAACTAATGTCCGTTTAACTTTTTACTTTATTAATAAGGTTAATAGCTAACTCAGAAGTGCTGGCAGGCTGTCAGATGGGGAGCAAATGATGTTCTTTTGTGTCCTGCAGTAAGGTCTTTGGAAAAGAGGAGTGCTGGACAAAGCTGAACTCGTGTCTTGCAGAATTTCACCACAGTTAACTGTCTGAATATAAAACTGACTTGTGAACAGGTTGCAAGTTTGGCTCCTCTTAACTCTGTCACCTTGATCATTAATTCAAAGCTGAATTTTCCTCCTGTCTGGCAAAACATACACATGCACAAGCTGTTGGCTAGGATTTTGCTGTTTCCCCATAAGCCTTCATAGGAGTGCATTTTGTTAAATAAGCATCTTGTTTTGCTTTGATTTTTCTGAAAAGAAGGGTATACTGAGGTAACTTATCCTACAAAGAAATAATTAGTATTTTTATTATGCTATGGGGAGTGGGGTTTTTATATTTGGGGTAAAAATTAAAAATCAATTGTAAGTTGGAGCATGTAGGCACATCCATTGATGAAGAAGCCATATATGAATTTAAACCTTCGGGATGTTCATGTAAAGACTTGACTGATAATGTAACACTTCTAATGAATACTTGACCCTGTATATAAGTGTCTCTGTGTGTTTATTTTTTGGCTTCTATAGGATGTAGATTTGCTTTTGTAAATTTAAGAGTTTCCTTTTCTTGAGAATTTTGATGCAAAGTAAAAATGCACTTGAAAGGTTTGTATCTGTAAGTTTTTTATGAAAGTCACAGTTAATTCTAGAAGTATAGCATGTATTAAACTTCCTTTTCCTTAATGGAAGGTTTTACTATGGCTCCTGGGTTCTCAAATACCCGGTAGTTAAAATCTTGTTATAGAAAACAAATGTGTCCTGTGGCTAGAGATATGCCGCATATATCAAAAGTACATTGTCGTCCTTTGAGAATTAATTCTGCACCATATAGACTAACATTTCCCATGCTTAGCTTGCATTTCTCTATGCTATTAAGTACTTATCAGCTGGTCAGATAACTGCTTTTTCTACAAACTGTTATATCCTCTTTATATACCACAACTACAATATCCCAGTTCTTACAGTGGTCATATAGGCATCTTTCAAAACTCACCTCCAGTCCACTCTTTCTTGCTGCGTGTGGTTGCAACAGGATGCCTAGTTCCATTTGCTCATCTCCTCTTCTTCACCGTGTCCTCTTGTGCCGAGAGAGTCAACTGAGGCTTAAGCATAGTGTGGTCTTGTAGAAATCTAGAGGAATTAGTTGTCTGTTGCTTTGGGTGTAAAAAAAGTTAACTAGATTTTGTTTTTTTCCAAAACCAAGAATATGTGTTATCCTGTATCTGCATATCTCGCTCTAAAGAAGTGTCTGCCTCACTATCACAGAATCCAAATTGTTTTTACTGCCCTGGTAAGGTTTCATTAAAAAGGGAAATTATGTGTTGATGTTTATTTCAGTTGAAGAGCTTAACTCAAGAAGGCTTTTTTTGGGGTAAAAGTTCAGGGCCACTACAGAGTCTAAATAGAGCCTTCACATCAGATTCCCCATATGGGCTGCCTAAAGTAACTATTTTGAAGTCATCTTTGGAAAGCTAGAGCCTGATATGCTCATCCTGGTTTCTGTCACCTTCTCCAAAGGAAGGGCAGGACAAGCAGGGAAGTTTTGCCCACCCCCTCCCTGCCATGTGCGCTGACGGAGTCTGCTGATGAAGGTGTGAGCTAGCCTGGTCTCTCAGATGACTACACGGTATCCTGAAAACAGATCCCTAGTATCTATGAAAGATAAAATCCCTATTGAAGGAAAACCAAAGAAATTACAAGCCAAAATTAATAAATTATATGAATGTTGACCTCTGTACGTGTTATATCCCACTATGCACTCTATGACCCTTCCTCTTTGTTACAAAACACTTAACAGTCTAAATAAATAGTTCTTAGTTTATATTTTGTGATTAAAATCACATGGGCGGGGTCCAGGGCTCTAATACAGTCTTGTTGCAGAGCATGAGAGAAAAGAGCTGGTGAAGAGAAGGGGAAAAATATCAGCAAACTGAAGTTGACTTTTTAAATTACTTCAATACTTTTAATTATGTTTTGGTTTTTCAGATAAAAGAAAACAGACTATTTCTACTGATGTGGAGGGCTGAAAAAAGACTTGATTTTTCTTTTTTATCTACCTCCCTCTTTTTTTCCTTCCAGATTAAAAGGAGGAGAGGAATGTTCTCTAGCTAAAGATTGTTTCTAAGGACCAAAAATATGCCCAGAACTTCAACTGTTTCTACCCATTCATGCCCAATACATGGGTTTTTTTCAATGAAAATTTCAGACAGCTCTAAATCATGTTTTTAAAGCCTTTGCAGTCCGTAAAATAATTTTAAACATTTTTTTCCTAGATGATCTGAATATTTAAACTCTTTTCTCCTTTAGCCCCTGTGGCCTTAATATGTAAGGCTGTCAAAATAGAAATATCCTCATGCTAGGGAAAAACATCCTATCAGCTTCTAATTAACTAGCTGTCTTTAAAGACAAAGCTACCACATACCATAATCTATATACCCAATCCTAAAACTATAGCTATTGCATTATGAAGGCAAGTGCGCATATGGCAACAAACTGTCTAAATTAACTGTGTAGATCAAATTCTAAGTTATTCTTATTTTTAAATTTTAGGTGGTTTATGAGGGTCTTGTCCACCTTCTCCCACAATTAAGAGATTGTCTATTAAGAAAGTGGTTTATGCCTTAAAAGCGTAAAAAATGCAAGTTCTTCATCAGTTTGGTACACGACTCACCAGTGGTGATTTTCACCTGTTCTGTTTTACAAATGTCTCACTTTAAGAGAGCTAGTCGTACCCGGTCAGCTTAGGTTGCCTTTGTATTCAGTGGAGAATATATTCAGTGAGACACAGGCACCACCAGATGGTGATTCATCTAATCTATTTTAGACACCTATTTTAAGAAAAGATGAATCACCCAGTGAAGGGGCCTTTCTCATAGAATCATAGAAAAATTTAGATTAGCAGGGCACTCTTGAAGTCACTGGTCCAACCCCTTGCTCAAATCTGGGCTAACTTCCAAATTAGATCAGATTGCTCAGGGCCTATCCAGTTGATTTTTGAAAATGTCCAAGGATGGAGAGTTCACAGGCTCTCTGTGCACCTTTTTCAGTGTGGAACTACTTGTATTTTGATTATTTTTTTTCCTTTTGACTGATCAGAATTTACTGCATCATAATTTCTGACTGTGGTCTTTTTGCTCTGCTAGTTGATTCAGCAATAGGCTCTTAGGTTAGCTTGAAAGAGAAGACTAACCCAGTTTCTTTAACCTTTATCTCTGTATCTCCTAAAACCTCAAGATTACTAAGTGACAGTCTTAGTCATTTAGTTTGTCAAGACCCTGTTGTATTGAAGTCCTTTTTTCAGAGCTGCTAGCCAGTCTAACCTGTTGGTCCCCAGCTTGTACTGATTTTTATTGTTCTTATTCTCTTTAGTCACCATAGGCTTTCTCTATAGTTAGCAGACTTAATGCTAAAGTTAGGTTATGTAAATACCACTCTAAAAGCTGATTTCTATGACTAGATTAAATGTTAAATTTGGATATGCTACTATACTTGTAATCTTCAGCCTTGGAATCCTGCCTGTTTATTAAATGCTCAGAGTTTGAATGTACCAGATGGATATGTTCTCAATAATATGTCCACTTGAACTGAGGACCACAGGAGTCTGTCCTGGGACCTGTCAATGATCATCTTTGACAGTGACCCTGAGGAGATGATGGAGGGTTTGTGCTTGCAGATGATACCAAATTGGGAGGACCAGTCAATACACTTAAGGACAGAACTACCATTGAGAGACCCAGGCAGGCTGAGGGATGTATCAACAGGAGCTTTATGAAATTCAGCAAAGACAAATACTAAGTCCTGCACCTTGGAAGAAACCCTGCCTTGGAAGAGTACAGGCCAGGGAACAGCTCTGCAGAAAAGAACCTGATGGTCCTGGTGGTGAAGGAGAGGCCAACAGCATGCTGGGATATATTAAAAGAAGTATGGCAAGTATGTAGAGGGATGGGATTATTCCCCTCTACTCAGCAATTGTTAGGCTGCCCCTGGAATACTGGTCCCAGTTTTGGATCCCCAAATACAAGGAAAATGTTGCTAAATTGTAGTAAGTTTAGAGGAGGGTCACCAAGTTGGCTGGGGCACTTGACTGGTGAGAGGCTGAGGGTCTTGGGTTTGTTCAGCCTGGAGAAGAGGTGACCTCAGGTGGACCTAATGGCAGCCCCACAGTTTCTAGAGGAGGTTATTGAAAAGGTGGAGCCAGGCTCTTTACAGTAGCACACAGCAGAAGAACAAGAGACAAGGGGTATAATTTGAAATGAGGGTTTTAGATTGGCTATAAGGAAAAGCTTTTTTCACTCTGAGGACAGCCAAGCAGTGAAGCAGGTTGCCCAGAGAGGATGTTCAACTTCCATCCTTGGATTAAGACCCAACTGATAAAGCCTGGGGCAATCTGGTTTTATCTTGGCTGACCTTGCTTTGGGCAAAAGGTTGGACTAGAGACCTCCGGAGATCACTCCAAACTGGCACATTTCATGTCATATATTTCCTTATATTTCAATTGCTATGTTCCCTTTTTTTTTTTTATATATATATATACAGCAATAAATCCTTTAAAAAAGTCTCTTTAGAAACCAGATTCCTTACTAAAGGAATCTCCAGATGAACTGGTTAATATGCTATCCATACATTTACTAGATATAGATAGAAATATATCTTTTCAGCCTAATGAGTTTGTCCTTCATGAAGTCCAAAAACCACTTATGAGTACAGTATTTCTCCATTCTGTGCTTTTCCTTTAAACACAAATACCACTGGGCTAAATTCAGCTCTGCAGTTACTCTGATTTCAGACATATCTCTGCAATCTTGTTGATTCAGCTTTAGTGGTGTATAAAAGAGAAGCAATTGAATAGGTTCTATAGACATTAATGGCCAAGGCTGGTAGGTTATTTCCAGAGCTAAACTTTAAATACTTGAATGTGGAACTAGACCAGTACCATACTTTAAAATGAAGGTCCAGATGAATGTATTTCCATGTTCAGTCTTGTTCCAAAGAGGGAACCTCAATGGCTATCGGTCTTCATTGCAACACCATCCAGCATCTCATAGTCAAAGTTGGGAAAGAAAAAGTGTCAAGGAGAAGTTTCTACTCTTTTAATCAACCTGGATCTTTTACCTTGCTCGGTGGATCTGTGAACCTGTCTTAAAGGGCTAAAATCAGCCCCAGAAAGAATGTTTTGCACCAGCCACTGCCTGGGGCTCTTGGCAGAGCTTACTAAGCTGTGGCAGTGTTAAGAGGATGCTCATGACCCAGGCAACAGATTTCAGAAGGGCGAGACAGTTTCTTTATTTAGGTTCTCTTAAGTCTTAGCTGGTTAGTGCTGGATGTTATTGACTCCTTTCAAACTGGCTGGAAATTGGAGGATCTCTCATCTTCCCCAAAGCTGTGCCTTTCATACAACATGGCTCAGCTTCCTGAGGCTGTAAGGCAAGCTGCCTGAAAATCCCTATTCTGTGAAAGTATATCTGTATGCTTGCTCACTTGCTAGCATGTGTAAAGACTTATCTGAGTGGTATCTGTATTGTTTATGCCTTGCAAAGCTGTATTTTCTTCATCTTCAAAACAGTATCAACATGGTTGCATCTAGGCTGTAGGTCAGGTACATTGGTTTGGGTTTTTTGGCTATTTTTTTGGTTTGTGGGGTTTTGCTTTGTTGGTTTGTTTTTGGGTTTTTTGTTCTATCAATCTGCTGGCCACACTTCTTTTGATGCATCCCAGGATACCTCTTATTGCAATGGAGTCATAAATACATATAGAAAAAGTAAAATAGTTTAAAAACAAACAAACAAAAAACCCCAACAAAACAAAGCCCCACAAACAAAAAACCCCAAACAAACCAAACTAAAAAACCCAAACCAACAAAATATTTTTCCCTTAAAATACATTTAATCACCATCAAACTTACAAAAAAACAGTATCGATATGAGGTCTTGAAGTTTTTTTTCTGAGAGTATATAAAGTAAATTCTTCAGTGAGTTTGAATTTATTTAAAAGTAAGATTTTTTTAAAAGGAATTATAAAGAAATTTTAGGGTTTTTTTTAACGTAAACTATTTTTTTAACAGTAAGTTAATTCTACTGTCAATTGATAAATTTCACTGGTGCTTTGTACGCAGATTATACCCAAGGCTTTAAACCACTTGGCATATGTAGGTATTCATATCTGTGCTTCTCTGAAACTGTAATCAAGTTGTTCAAGCATTTGTTTTGATTAAAAATCAAAACGCCTTTGAGGTGTCTTCAAGATGAAGAAAATGTAAAAAATGTGAGGTGAATTTTACTGGAACAATGAAGGGTCACCATGCAAACTGCGACAATCACTCCATGAGGTGTGAATTAAAGCAAGTTGTGAATCCTCTAAAATGCCTCTTCTGCAGAATGAAATCCAAACTATATACAGTGTAATGCTGTCCTAGAAGTGTTTCAACTTTGATGAGCTTTCACTGAAATCCATGTTTCTTGCTGGCTCGCTGTCTGCACTGCAGACTCCAGGGCCTCCACAGTCTGCGGACTGGGCAGCTGTTCCGTGGATGCTTCTCGGGGCTGGGGGACTCCCTTGCACTTCCAGCTGTGGCAGCTGCTAGGAAACCAGTAGATCATGAGATCAACATCTTGATATCGGGAGTTTGAGGCTTCTTGCCAGCTGCCTGCAAACTCTGGCCACAGCCAGTGCACTCGGGCTTTGGAAGGCTTGTTCCTCCCTCCGAGGGGGGAGCGTGTTGCAGAGGTTTTGTAGCAAATTCCAAATCCCGACCAGCTGTCTTAGCAACTACCACATTCAGCCAAGTGAGTTGGATACCCTGGAAAAAACTGTTCACAAGTTGACGGTGAACCAGTCAGTGCTGTATTAAAAAAACCCCAACAACAACAAAAAACCCAACCAAAAAACCAAGCCAAAAAACAAACCAAAACATCTGTCCCCTCTCCTCACTTCACTCCGCCCCCCTCCCCCCCAAAAAAAAGGCCACCAGAAAACCTCACAAAAACTGTGCCATTACTCGTGAGCAGCGGGGTGTATGTCACGGCTGGTTTTGACCCATTTCTGCAGCTGGGAGGTGGGAGGCCTGGCAACGGGGCTTGAGCTCACACCAAGCCCTGCAGCAGAAAGTTCTAGGAGGCTCGCTAACCCCAGGTGACAGCATTTGAAACAAGTCACAACCAGATGTGAACGGCATGGTGGCTTATGTGAAGAGTGTGTATCTTGTGTCCATCGCGTTTTCTACCCTCTCTATTTTTTCCAGCAGGGCTGCCCCCTGTCTTTGAAGAAATAGGGGTGCTGGACACAACCTGTGGTCCTAACCCGCTGTTAGGGTCCTTGGGGAGCTGGCAGGGGTGGTTCAGTGCTTCAGCCCCTGACCACATTGTACCTGCAAGTCAGGGGGATGCACGCTGCAGACCCCTGAAGAAGTTTTGGGTTGTTTCAAAGTGTAGTTGAGAAAAAAAAAAAAAGCACGGATCTTTGAGAACTGTAAAAGAAACAGTTGGACTGCAGCAACAGCTTTCCATGTAAACATGATATCTTGTTTAATGGCTGTGAGCATTCTTTGCACTAAATGGGTGTGTGGCAGGAAGAAAGTGCTTTAACAGTATCCTTCTGGACCAATTTAAAACAAAAAACCAAAGTTTTTAGCAACTAAAATATGTGTAGCTGAAGGGATGAAAGCACTTCTGGCATCCATGCTTCAGTGACCTGTAAAATAAAGATGTGTTCTTCTTTTACATAAGGCTGTCCTAGTGCTGTATAGATAGTGGTCAGTTTTGCAAAAACGTAAGAAAGATTTTTAGTGTATAATTTTGAGTTTTGAACACCTTTGAAGCAATAAAGTGGGAGACGCTGATATATATATATGAGTTTTAAATATATAAAATTATTATATATAACTTTTTTTTTAAAATATCCTTATAGCTTAAAGCATTTATTTTATTTTAGTTTTACAAGCGTGCATTTCGAATTCAACTTTTCGTTGTGTGTGTATGTCATTGCCCTCTACTGGACAGATTTAGAATATTTTTTTGAGCAATGCCGCCTGCTTGCTTGGAGTCCGTGACTGTTACTTCAGCGTAATCGGAAGAGGGATGTCTTCACACTCCAAGTATTAAACAAACATATGGAAATAGCTCTGTAAGGTGGGTAGGTTTGTCTTTGTATTATGTGTGTTTAGCCAGTAGTTTTCTGCTTGTAATTTGTAACAAAAACCTCTTACAAAACTGATGTTTTGAGATCTTTGTTTATTTTATGGAAAGTTATGCAAGGTAAAACTGCTTATCCTTATTGCAAGAAATCACTTATACGGGATGGCTGTGGAAGATTCTCTTTTGGCTTGGTAAAATCTCCCAAGCATTTCATAAAATAAAAGGATTCTGAAAATGACGTTGGCAGTGAAATTATAACTGTAAGTGGCAACATATTTGTGTTGTAGTTCATGGCTAGGTCAATGTCATATATTCTAATCCTTAAAATGTTTTAAATGAACAGGATTAGAATAGGCAAATAATTAAAAATAACTGTCTTGCTGTTTTCACGTGGCAGTTTGGGGGCTTGATCCTGTGTCGTGCCCAAAGAGCTGAAAACAAGCCCCTGGTTACTGACAGCTTGGTCAGGATCAGCTCTTCTTTTGCTTAGATGTTTTTGCTTTATTAGTAGCTGGCTTTCTGCTGTTAACTGAACCTTGCCTGGAGCTGGTGTCATTTCATACTGAGCAGGGACAAGGCTTGACTCTCTGCTGCTTTGCAGGGTTGAGCTCTGATTTTTTTTTGGTGAGGAGAGGTGGAAAATAATCACTCATTGCACCTCTCATTCAGGGAGGGCTGCTGCACCATGCAGCTTTCCATACAGGACAGGAAGAGAGGGTTGGTAAGAGTGGGAAGAAGGTGGCAGCTGTCACTCGCGAGTGGCATTTGGCTGGTTACCTTGTTTGGGGATGCTTTTCTCCCATCTGCTCACCCACTTGATAGCTGTCTGTTTCTGTGGCTAGATAGATATCTAAACCCACTAAATGGAGAGGAAAATATTGCTGCTGTCTCTAAAGGTGGTAAAGTTGAACTTTTAGAACAGTAGAACAAAGAGAACTTTTGGTTGAACAGAAGGCAAGGAGAAGAAACAAGTACTGTAAGACACATAAGGATGCAAATAAGGTTGGGAGGGTGGCAGGCAGAGACAAAGAAGGAAGCACCAGGCTTGCTGAGTGAGGATCTACTAGTGGACTTCCTTGAGGACTGGTCTTGGGCCTCCTGCGTGTTGACCTCGGGCATGAAAATTGGGAGTAATGATGAAACTGGATGATGGCAGAAATTTGAGAAGCGCTGTAAATACAGAGAAGTGTTTAGGCTATCGCACAAAGTAAAATGGACTATCAGGGGGGGCTTCAATAACACTAGAAATGGGATAAAATTTAATAATGCAGAGAGCGAAGCCATATTTGAATTTTCTTTCTGATCCTTTTCTCATCAAGTAAGTATGTAACAGATACAGGGCTGCAGTCCTAGCTGTCTGAGATATGGTAGTCAGCATAGCTCATTTTCAAGTGGAAATTGATTTTAATAAATTTAATGGTATGTTGCTGCCAAACTGCCGTGACTTGGTTTGTAGCAGATTTTAGGACTGACTTTAGTCAGTGATGGTGTATTATCTTTTGAGTTGTGTGGTTTTATGCATGTCCTCTTTATTTAATTACTATTTTACAGTTATAAGCACCAAACACAACAGAAACGGAAGATGCAAAAGCAAATTTTCTTCTTGGGATGGTATGCGCATGAAACATGGCATAAGTTTTTGGTGGCAGAAAGCATCTTGAGTGACTTAATTTAACTCTTTGACCAAAATCTGTCCTTAGCTTGTTTCTGCATACTTTTTAATGTTTTTTCTCAGACTTGGATAATGTAATGGCCGGACTGTGGATAACTGTTCAAGTCTTCAGAGAATTTCTAGTGTTCAGTTTCCTTTACCTCTTTGGAGCTTGGGAAAAGAAAAAACTTGGATACCAGACATTAATGAGGCTACACTGAGTGTCTCACTGATTTTTCTCTGTTGTCTGAAAGTCTGAGTGAGTTAAAAGCCTTCAGGGATTGTTTCCAGTTGTACACTGCATTTTGGAATTTGTGTGGGCTGATTACAAAAGTAGATCAGGAGGCAAAGAAACACGATTTCTGTGTTTTCCATCTTTGGCATTGACAACAAAAGAAAATGATAGAAGAGCTGTACAGCTAAATGATATGCAGAAGGGAAGCTTTACCTGGACTTTCGGCAATCCTTGCTATTTTCTCTAAAGTGTTTAAGAACAACAATATGCTGTTATGGCAGGCACACTAAGAAACAATATGGAATGTGACCTGATGGGAAACAAACCTGCACTGTCCTATAAAGTGACTGTCACCTATAAAGTGACATGCAGGTGTTTTCAGTTTGCCAGTGTTCATTAGAACTTGTGTGTATTAAGGTATGTATCATTGTGCATTTAGTACTATCTAAACAGAAACATCTAGGCAGAGCTTAATCTCATTGACATTTCAGAAACAACATTTTTTTACTAACGTTTTAGAGTGTGATGAGTTTGGATATTCAATAAAACAAATTAGCATAATGGTTTGCATACAGGATATGTAGCTGTTAGAGAAGACATCAGGTTATAAATGAAACTCATCTGCATCTAGCCAGGAAGCTCTATGTTTGCATATATAATCTGACTCACTACCAGTGCTTTAGCCCTTAATATGTTATGCTATTGAGAGGGAGAATAGCTTGAAAAAAACCATGAACTATTTTTAACTTGCATTTAGGGGATAAGGTTGAGAGAAAAAAGAAAATTAAGGGTAAGAGGAAAAAATTATTTTGTCTGTCTATTTTAAATGTTTGAATGTTATATGGTGGTTATTTGAGGTAGTGAGAGCTGATAGGAAGTAATTTTTACAAGAGGTTACAATATTATGTATAGGACAGAGGTTGGTGCTGGATTAGTGCTGGAATCTGGAAGAGATTTACTACATAATCTTAATATATATTATGTGTGGTTTTTTTTTTTTTTTTTAAGAAAAGTATAAATCTTATTAGCACTGGATGCTGAAGTAAATAGGGAACTTGTAGACTAGTATGATGGTACTCTGCACTTCCCAGAGTATGACAGATAACAGAGACAAGTGCTTTGTATATCCTGGAATCAGAAGATTCCTCTGAGAAGGGACTGCTAGTGGAGATCAGGCAGGCAGGTAATGGCTGAAAACACACTGGAACAGTAGAAGTGGTTTCCACAGACAGGTTGATAAAATAGTACAGCCTGATGGGTATTATCATACAGACACCAAGTACATGGAAGGATCTTCTTTTTTGATGATTTGCATTGCTGTCCCCAAAAAACAAGCTAAGTAATTCCTGCCTGTCATAAATGTGAGACTGTAAGTCTAGGGATGTTCCAAATACATTGGAGTTAAGTTCTTGAGGTGGGGAAGTGTTTGTTCAAAAATTTACCACCTGCATACCTGAAAAAGTTCATTTAGGATCTAACGATGAACAAAGGTTAACTTAAATTACTTAAAAGTAACTTATTTACCAGCTTCATTAGCAAATATGATGCCTTTTTTTCTCACTACATGGACTGAGAGAACAAGCACCGGACTTCATTGCAGCTGATGTAACCTCTGAAGGAAAAGAATTGGGATGCAACAGTACAGCTTCTGAAGGTGTTGGGGTTAGCCATGTTGGAGGAGCAGTTAGGAATGGAGCTGTCAGGAGTGAACTGGACAGCAACAGGAGGCTCTCCAGATAAATGTGTCCTACATGCTGTGAGGCTGGGGTCAAGGCAAGCACAGATAGTGAGGGTGCTGGCTAGAGGGTAAGAGTGGTTTTGGGTACTGGACAGAGCGGAGGTTGAAATGTGTGTAGGTTACCATTTATGAGTGTCAACTAAATAAACAAGGCAGCTGGTTATCAAAGCACTTTGCAATTTGCTGAAGGGTAACTGCAAGCATCTGGAAATGGCAAGGGCTTCAAATAAACCCATGCTTCCTCTTCTCAGACAAGCTCATAAGTACGGTTTGAAAATACAATATTTCCACCTAAACTTTGTGTTTCACAGGCTCCACTTGTAGCAGCCTTGTTTCTTCCAGCCTAGAAAATGTTGTACTCTGACTGGAGGTTTTGGAGGAAGAACATAAGGAATCAGTGCCTTGGGTATAAAGGAGTATAACCTCTCCAATTGTGACCAAATAATAGAGCGTCTGTTTGCTGTGAGAAACTCAGTCGTGCATGTACTGGGCAAAGTTTTCTGTTGGCTGGCACTCATTTACTAGGAGGGATGTCACTACCTATTTTAAATGTGTATCTCTGTCTTTTGTAAAAAGCAGCACTATTCTGACTAGTGTTAGCTTATTTTCTTTTTCCTAAATCACTCTAGGGAAGCTCAAGTTTATGGCCCAAGTAAAAATCTTAATGATACACAGAAAACATGTTGAAGTGATACGGCCATGTAATCTTCATAAAGTCTATGCTATAAATACCAAGAAATCAGGGTCAACTCAAATAATTTAGATTAGGTTCTCTTTGAACTGTGTGGCTTGTTTTGGAGCCAATATCCTGCTTTCCCTATGAGCAAGGAAATCCTGCTGATGTCAATACAATTCCAGGCATGTATGCCAGGATATAGGAGAGAAGACTTGTCACACTGGCTTGGATTAAGAACACTATTTATATTGCCTCTGCAGTTCCAGAAGTCTGGAAATTGCCCTATTTGTTGGTTCAAAATATTTGGTGATCTTTCAGTCACTCTGAGGAAGAAATCGTTCAACAGGATTTTGGATATATCTATGCCACACAACAACAAAAGGGTGGAGTGACAGAAAGGAGCTTTTATTTTATTTTTCTTTTCTTTCCATAGGTGGCAAGTTGGCAGAATTCTTTGCAGAGCCATTATTTTAGATGCTGCTGGAATTCTGTTCAAATACTGTAAAAAGAGTTCCTTGAAGATGTTGTTGTTGTTTTAAAAAGGGGAGAAAACCCACTTAGTTAAAGCACTGGACCCGTGTATAAAAAGGAGGTGAGTGTCCTTATTCCTGCTTCACAGCTCAAGGAACTGAAGCGTGGAGAAGTGAGGCTGGCTTGCCCAAGATCATGCAGCACAGAGAATCAGATGGAGACGTAGAACCAGCAGCCAAATGCTGCTTTTTAACTCTGAAGCAACATCCAATCCACTAGGGAGTAAAGCCTTCTAGCAGCCTTACTGTCACCAGGTTCACTTAAAAATATGAAAACTTCCATCCCCAAAGACTTGCTCAAACCAAACTTTTTCGAAATGAACACTTCAGTTAGAATAACGTGAGGGAGATAATCCAGATTTGCTGCTCCTAAATAAATGTGTACTAGAGCAGAGCTTGATTTTATTTTTTAAATTTTTTTTTCCTAATTTGAAATGTGCTGCAAAAGACTAAAGCTGGTAGCAAATTTGCAGGCTGTTCTTCCAAATTATTTAATGTATGAAAAATCTGAGAGGAAAAGAGGGAAGGGTGATGATAGGTGTTCGTGGGCTTATTTTTTTTCCTTTGTTGTAATTTCTGGAATGATTTTGCATAGTTTGATAGTAAATTCAAACTTAAAGTTACAGTATCAGTGTCAGCCATGGTTATGGCTCTGGTGCCTACTGTTCTGTGATGTTTTTTTCCACCTCTGTGGATTTCTGAGGTTTTAGTGTCCTTATGCTCTGCATCAACAGATTGCAGATGAGGAATTGGCTGTAGTCTTTTCCAGCAAAATCTGTAATGATTATTTCTTTTGTATGGGTTTTATTTTGGTAGAATGCTTATCTATTCAAAAGTTAAGGTTCCCATAGCAATGTTAACATGGCCACATTGCACATACGCAGCATTTTCAATAACTGTTAATTTATGCTCTGTTATATATCTTAAATGTGGCTGAATTACTGTTGCTGTGGGAACCTAAACTTTTGAGCCTCCTGACTTCTTTGCCTAGCTTAATGCTCAATTATAAATTTTGCAATCTGAAAATGGTGCCAGCATTGAACTCCCTTAGTCTCCTGAGAGTTGGGCACATTAGAAAACAGTGGGCAAACTCAAAAGAGATTCTGAATGCGTTTTCAAGTAAAAGGTTTTAAATTTTACTTCTGTCTAAGCTAGTTACCCTAGAACAGGTAGCACAATAGCTGTACAGTCCAGGGTATGTCTCCAGTTCCTTCAGAAATCAAGTGCTGGTACATACCTCTACCAACGTGTACCTCTGCAGGCAGGGCTTTTTGTGGTGTAGACCAGGACCATCCTTGGCAGCAATTTTTGACCATGTGAGTTTAGAGAAGGCATTCAGTGGCATGGATGGTATTTTCATATCCTATCATGAAGTACATGCCAGCAGTAATACCTGTAGTTTGCTCTGGAAATCCCTTGATGTACTTGTGATTTCCTTTATGGACTTCTATATAGGTGATTTAGGGGAACTATTAGCTATAGTTCTTGCAAGTGAATGTAATTTCTTCTTGAAGCTAAACAGTAGGGGTCTCCAGTTGTGTAACAAGATCTTCTGCATTGTTCCTTCCAATAGCACTACAGTTTAAGGATTCGCCTGTATGAGGAAAATTGATTGGCAGGACTGTTCTCTTCTAGCTATTAGGGTATAATTTAGCTGTTCCAGAATAACTCCCACATGTGGGTGAAATATTCCAAAATAAAAATGATTTTATTCTATAACAATTATTTCACTTTGGAAATGGAGTAATTATCCTAGAATAAAATAATCACTCTACTTCCAGAGCAGAATAATTATTACTTATTTTGGACTAGTGAATGAGCAGTGAGGAACTGTTATGGAGAAGGTATTTTACTTTATTTGCCCTCCCTATTGTTCACTGCAAGTAAATCCTGCTGGTCGTCCTGTGCAGCTGGTGGCCTTGAAGCTGTGTTGGGGAACATAGGTGCTGCAAAAAGGGGTCTTCGGTCAGATAACCAAAGGCTTCAGGTTGAAAAACCATCTCAGTGTAGCAAGCCTTTGAGCTCTATGGATATTTTTAGAGGTTGATAATTAGCACAGGTGATTCAGAAATAGTTTATTTAAATAATGTGTCCATTACTAGCATGACAGAAGGCTTCTTGGGGGTTTTTAATATTGAGATGCCCTGCTGATGGGACTTATCCAGGGCCAAGGGGATTGAAGCCATGCCTGAGTGAGAATGAAGCAGTGCTTGTAGGAGGTCAGTTAGGCAAAGGAAGAAGCTACCAAGGGGAGAAGAGGGATTGGTCTTTATTAGGGACTCTAAGATGTCTAGGAGCCTACCCCTGCCCTAGTCAAGCCAGGCTGTCCTTCCCAGGAGAAGAGGAGCAGTTGGGTCCCAAGCCCAGCCAGGCGTGTGCCTGAGGTGGGAGCAGGAAGTCTCGGGATGCCTATGTCTGAAGGAAACTTGACATATTTCCAGAGTCAGTGCGGTTCACTGGTGACGACATACAATTGCTGTCACCTAGGAAATGAAACACGTTCCCATGGCAACCCCAAGGCTGCGTTATTACTCAGCTTCAAAACGTTGACAGTTGGAAAAAGGCATCTTCTGATACCACCCCCCACCCCAAGGGTTTTCCCCCCGCCCCTTAATAAATGTGCTTTATTTTATTATTTTATACTGGGGAAAGGCATATATTTAACTCAAGATGCTTCGTGGAAATAAATCTTTGGAAAAAAAGCAAATGAAATAAAGCAGGATGTTTTACTCACTAAAAGACTCCAATTCCTCTTAAAATAGTTCCAGGTCCTGAGATGGTAATTTTAATTTTAATGAAGTGTATGGCACTTCAGTTGGCTTAAATCATCAGACAGCTCCTGAAATTATTTTGCTGGATCCTTTTACATAGTTTGAATCACTCTGAAAGTCTCCAGCTGTAAACTGTAGCTTTGTTTTGTAACCATATAAATAACTGGGAAATGAAACCTTCATTTTACCATAGTACAAATGGAGACATGCTTGCTGCCTCCAGCATTTCTTCAGTATTTATTTTCCATGGTCTTTTTCCTTCAGTTACCTGCCCAAATCTTGTCATCAGTCCTATTGACAGCATCTGTGCATGCATAGACATGCTTTCAAAGCGAAGGGTATGAATTTGCAGGTAGAAAATGTTGGAATTAGTTATTTGCAGTGAAAAAGACCATGCTTCTTGCTGAGAAGCTCACTGGCAGCAATAAGGACTTATGCCCCAGCACCTGCTGCTCTTTCTGGGGGAGTATATCCCATACCTGTGTGACCTTAGTGAGGTTGCATGGACAGGAGGGATTTCATCACAGTGGTTCTCAGCTTGTTCAAGTGTCTTTTTCTTGCTATCTCAAGTCTTGTCCGTGTTGACAGTGCTTCTGACATGCATATTTTCTGCACATTTTCATCAGGACTCCTTGCTTCTTTATAGTAAAATCTTTAGAAAAAAATACTAGGACCATCCTGTGAGGAACACAATTTCTCTCCTATAGATAGTGATTCTCAGCATCATTTGTTGCTAGCTGTTTCTCCACTTTTTTAATACCCCCAGCGGTCACTTTCTTCCATTAATGAATTAATTCCTACATGGCATTGTATCAAACACTTCTCCAGTTGATATTTCCCTGTGCCCAACTTCATTAGGAAGATGTAGAGCTGAACCAGCAATTTTAGTCTTTGGATCTTTCAGAGGCCTATTGCAGTTACTTGTGCCCTTCCCGTGTGTGTACTAAGAGATCTGTGAGTACACTGAGCTTTTGACTTGCTTGCAAAATTTGTTTTCATATCTTAATTCTCTTTAGTCATCCTGCTATAACAGACATGTGCTTTATCGTACTTATTGGTATCTCAGACAAAGCATTCATTTAGATTTAGACCGTACTTGCGTTAGTTTTTGCAGTGTGCCAACTGCAATGTGCCCCTTCTTTTTCTGCCTTTACTTTCTTGTTTGTATAGTAAAATAAACTTGCTCCCCTTCCTGCAACACATAGTAACGTATATCTCGGCTTGATTTTTGATAATTTTCTCTTACCCTTTCCCTTCTTGAGCTCTGGTATTAGGAAGATCACATTCTTTGCCATTTCATCATCTTTTCCATTACTTGGTATGCTTTCCACTTAGTATCCTTCTTCAGGTACTTATTTAACCACTAGATCTGATACTCCTTAACACAAGTTCTCCTAATTATTGAAAATATAATTTCAGTATTTATATCCTGGGTACCTCTTGGAGAAGTTCCAGACCTGCTTCACAGTCAAGTCCCTGACATTCTCAATCATCTGATTTTACTAATAGAGTTTATCAAAGCTGTCTGTTTTCCTTGTAGAAATCTGTTGTGGACTTGTTTTCTTTGTATTTCCAGTTAATTTAAACAGGGACCTCTTGTGATCCTTCTGTCCAAGGTCATATTCTACATCTAGATTTTCTATAACGCCCTAACTTCTCACCAAAAGCAAATCTAAATTTGCTTTTGTTATTGCATTGAATAGCTGAAGAGGTCAGACTAGCTGATTGTATCTGTCATCTTTAGCTCCTTAATTGTATGAGCAAAAGGTTTATTATTGTTAATATTATTACTCCTTGCTAATGCTTTTGAATAAAACCTATCATTTTACTGTGATATGTTGTATTTATTTCACTGTAAAGGCTGAAATTAAACTTCTGATGTAGTCTGGAAGAAGGCAATCTGAAATAGCTCGAAATTTTCCATTTGGTGAAATTTTGTGTGCATATTAAAGTTTACATATAAGGCCACTTCATTCTGGATCAACTAATAATCAGTAATACATGAACAAAATAGATGGTGGTTCCTGTATGTTGAGAAGCTGGTGTGGACTGTTACGGTGTTTCTCTCTCCGTGCTAAAACTAGTGCTGTGGTCCTGCACATAGTTCCTGATGTGGGCATCGGGATTTCTCCCTTGATGTTTTACATATATCTGTCTGAGGAGTCTTGGCAAATGTAAAGGCATTTCAGTACCTGCCTCGCTGTTAACTCTCCTTGTAAGGTTGATATTGGCAATGCTCCCATCAGCTACTGATTCAGAAGGCGCTGACTAACCTAACCACTGTCAGATATTCTCTTGGCTGTCACCTCAAGCCAGTTGAGATGCTGTGAGGTTGTAGAGAGATGAAATGACTGGTAAGTCACAAGGCACAATGGAAAGGATTAAACCTTCACAAAGAAGGTAGAGAATCTTGTCCCAGAACTTGGTTGTGCTTATCTAGCCCAACACTCAGAGATGATTTGAAATAGTTGTTAGGTTTTGAACTTCCTTTGGAGATAGCAAGCCCCAGTGTATCAGACAAGCTTTCTCTGTTGGACACTGATCAGAAGTGCATGGGAAGGTGGAGTCACAATGTAACAAAAATAAGAACAGCGCAGATGGAAGGTGTATTCCCTCTCTGTCAGGTACTTAAATGCAGATATCTGAGGTAATGTTAAACACAGATTGTAGGTGGGATATTTTTTTCCCCAGCATTCACTAAAGCCAGTAAAGTTTAAAATATTTGAGTAAAAGTCAGATATTTGAGGAATGATTCAGGGACCAAAGCACAGGCAAGCACATAGTGTGGTTTTGTGTTGCTTGTGGTACCTGAGACATTGGTAAAGAGGTGGCAGATACAATACAAGGTTTATGGGAGACCCACCCTCTTCTAGGGCAGGAACTGAAAGCCAGCCTTGAATATCTTATGACTTTTGAACTGCTTGTGCACACCTAAGTTTAAGCACTTGAGTCCCTTTCCAAATAGCTCTCTGTATCTAGGCTTTACTCTTCGGTGTCACTGCTCTATTACATGTTCATCTCTGAGTCCATTCACACAAATAACTACATGTGCAAAAGCTGTGCTTGCAAGTTTCCTTTTTCTGTCATTTCCTCTCAAACAATAAGGTTTTCAGGTGTTATGAGAGCTGTAAGTCCTTTAAGTCCTTGCTGTTCTGCTTGACAATCCTTTTTTTTCCTATCAAAGGAAAATCCTTCTCCAGAGCTCATCAGGGAAAAGGAGATACTTCGATAAGGTCATTGATTCCTCTTTGCTGACCTTGACAGAAGGGAAAGGGATTAGTGATCTAATTTTTATTTTATTTTTGTAAGCTGCCTCAAGGTAGAGGACCACTTATTTTCTTCACTTCAACTTCTCCCCCCTCCCTCACTAGCCTTCTGTCCTCCCCACCCCAGGTCAACATCCTCTTTCTGGTTACTCTACAAGGTATATCTCCCTAAGCCTATGCAATCATTGGAGGGCAGAATGTCCTGCAAGCTTAGCAGTCAGTGCTGTTTCTGACTAGTGAGTCATAGTTTGCAGACCGATCACAGTGAAGACCAATAAGATATTAGAGAACAGGGAGATTAAGGGGGGGGGGGGGGGGAAGGTTGCTGAGCAACAACATGACATAAGCATCGTTGCAATCTATTTTTACAGCAAGAAGGTTGCAGAAGACTATAGAAAACATTTATTTTCCAGATTCTTATTCATATCTGGGGGATGACAGTGGCCTGAAGGGAAGAAATACTGTACTGACTTAGCTTGTAGCTGTGCCCTTATAATTGCCTCACTGTATGGCCAGTTGGCAGCAGAGTAGAAGAGAACAGTCACTGGTCATTCCACAGTTTCTGAGGGAAAAGGCCATGGCTATAGCATAAGATGATATAGTAGAGAGGCACAACTGCCAGTAACATCTGGAAGTCACTTTTTCCACATGCATCAGATATACGAAATGTTCTTATTTTTAAAAAAAGTCCAAAATGTGGTTTAGGTTGGAAGGCATCTTAAAGATAATCTAGTTCCAACCTCCCTGCGATATGCAGGGTCACCTCCCGCTAGACCAGGTTGTTCAAAGCCCCACCCAGCCTGGCCTTGACACTTCCAGGGATGGGATATCCACAGATGTTCTGGGCAACCTGTTTCCCCTTTTCTAGTCAGTGGGAACTTCACCGGAGTGCCACAACTTTTCAAATGTAACAGAAAGCAGCTTCGCAATTTTATCCACCAGTTCCCTCAGGGCTTGGGGATGGATTTCATCAGGTCCCATGGGCTTGTACACACTTCAGGTTCCTTAGATGGTGTCATATTTGATTTCAACTACAGTGGGTGACACATCTTTCTCCCAGTCCCTGCCTTTGCCTTCTGCGATTTGGGTGGTGTGGTTAGAGCTCTTGCCATTAAAGACTGAGGCAAAATATTCATTAAAAATATGTTAGCATAAATTTTTTTTTGGCAGCCAAGTTGTCTGCTGCATAATTTGTTCAGTACTTCAGACAAGGCCATGAGCATCTTTTCCAGCTTTTCTTTTCATGTATCTTTCTGATCCTCTAGGAACAATTCTGCCCCCCCCCCCCCCCCCCCCCGATTTTATGTTCAGAATGGGCTAACTGTAATTGTGATTTTTCACCCCTTTTCTATGTGGACATCCAACAGCAGTCAGGAGAGGGAGTCAAGTCTAGCTATTGCAGAGCAAAGATCACAAGCTTGATTAGCTGGAGTCCTGAATTCAAATAGAGACATACCAGTTATGGCTTCTTCAAAGGAGGTTGGTTGATATTTTTGGCAGGAGGTGCACTGCAAATAATTAGCATAGCCAACAACTTCAAAATATCGATGATTTACCAACTATGGTAGCATGATGCTTGATCAGTTTGGCATCAGACAGAGAAACAAAGTGGTAAGGTAGGAAGTGGAAAATTTATGAGCAGAAGCAGATGTAGCATGAATTAAATAAATATTTCATCTAAATTTACCATAAAACTCTTAAACAGCTTGAAGGCTTAGACAGAATAGCTTTGCACAGTAGCAAAGTTTATAAAGAAAGCATCACTAGAAACTTTATGAACAAGTTCCTGTGAACCTACTTCATAACTTTCAGTTAAAGGTGGCTCTGCAAAAAATACATGAAATCCTTATCATATCCTATTCTTAAAATGTTCTTGTTGGCTTGTGAGGCTTTCTGTACTGTTTATTATTCTTTTGTTTAATAATAATGATAAATACAGATTTTCAAATCCCAGCTTTTGAAGTCTACACCTCACAGAAAAAGTTGAAAAAGGCACTATTGGGTTTTTTTTGGTGCTTTTTCCATGTACTTTGTCCTCTGTTAGAGCTCCTCACCACTCAGAGAACTTTAAAAAAATGGTGAGACACAAATTGTGAACTCCATGCAAGACATATGCACAATTTACTTAATTTTTAAATAGGCAATGTCTTTTAGCTTGCCTGTGGCAAGTGCCCTCAATCAAATGAACCCATCTACGTAAAACATTTTACATAAATTTTTTATGTACCTGAAACAGGAAGAGTATTTCTCTCTTGAGATGAATTTTGAATGTGTTTTTTTTTCCCCTCTGGTTTAGTTTTATGGATGCCTTTTCAATATTAACACATTTAAGCAATATAATCCTTCTCAATTTCGATTTACTGTCACTCCACAGAAATTTGTTCCCCACCCCAATTTTGCTGATTATTATTCACTTTGGGTGAAACAAAACATCCTGTTAATTCCAGAGTTACATTTTGTAATGGCATCCCATATACTGTGTTTCCCTTAAACATTTTTTTTTTAATACCTTTGACCTGCTCTGCTGTGGATTCATGCACGTGTCTGTTCCTGAAGACACGTGTCTTTGCTTATGCAAAGCAATTGGGAACAATTTGGGAACTTGGATTACAGTTCAGGAACTAGACCTTTTGTTTCAAGTAACAATAATATCTATAAATCAATTGTAATACTCTTGTCTCTTGCTCAGCTATTTTCTTTATAGTCTAACATTTGCTGCCATCCTGTGGTACATGGAGAGAGGCACACATACATAAACAAACATTAGTAGAGTAACATAAAAGGAAAATGTTTAAATATACAGGATAAAGGACGTTGTAGAGATTGTGAGAGAAGAAAACACAGGCAAACAGTCTTCACTTGTTGCTGGTTTCAGTAGTGTAGTGTGCATTTCTTTCGCACAGAACAAAGGCTTATATGTTGTTGCAAGAATGGAGAGAAGGTTTATGCATCTCCACCGAAGGTGTTAAGGAAATCTGAGGCTTGGCTTTTTTTTTCAATAGGGAATCTTTCTTTAAAAAAAAAGAATAATAAATTCTTAAACAGCTTCCCTCCTTAGCTATTACAGTGATAAATGCTTCAAGAGCTGTCAAGTGACAGACGCTTAAAAAAATGTTCACAATGCTACAAAGAAGGGAGCTTCACGCAAAGGCTGCTGAGCAGGAAAGCCAGGTTCTTATATTGGTTTGATCTGCAATGATGAGGCAAACCTACAGCCAGTTTTTGTGGAAAATTGAGAAGGAAAGTAATAATGCTTTAGATTAGCTTTTATCTCAGTGGCTTGTGTACTTGCATTGATTGTGTAAAATCTAACAGGTATGTCAGACACTCACCTGGAACCTTTCTGTTGTGTAGGATTGTTACCTTTGAGAGGAGAATGGGTACTCTAAGCAAGACAGAAGACAGAAATGTTTCCATGT
This sequence comes from Gallinago jamesoni, assembly GCA_025769975.1. Classification (NCBI taxonomy): domain Eukaryota; kingdom Metazoa; phylum Chordata; class Aves; order Charadriiformes; family Scolopacidae; genus Gallinago; species Gallinago jamesoni. The sequence goes on from JAOQGH010000023.1 coordinate 46,552,401, forward strand.
TGGTCTTAACAATGAAGTTCACCCAGAATCTGGGACACCTTCCTGATGAATGGTTTGGGTCTTTCTTGCAGAGGGCTTTGGTTTCAACAAAACGGCATGATCTGATGAAAGATGCTTTAAAATCAAAACTCAGATGATATATGAAAGTAGTGTCTATATTCCTTTAGAAAAATGTTTCACAGTTGTACGTAGCACTTATCATCTGAAGGGAAGAACTGCCTTGGAGGAAACAGTAGAGAGCAGCTCTTCCCTTTCTGTCTTTGCTCACATCTGCCTCTCTGCAACTTCTTAAGGTCCATCCTTCAGCCTGATAGCTGGGACCAGCCTGGACAGGGCTTCCAGAGATTTCTTGCAAACTAGAGAGATCAAAGGACATCTTATTCATCTGTGGGTCATCTCATGACCCAGGCAGCCTTCCCCAGTCCTGCAAAGCATTTCAGGATTAATAAACAGATGGATTAATATGGGCTTACACTGAATGACTTCAGAGGTATATGAAAAATGAGTTCAAAGATTTCTGGAGGATGACAAGAAATCCAAAATCCACAAATAGTACTGTTCTTATTTTAGATGTTGAAGTAGGTAATCTGTTCCTTTCCTGAGGCAGCCATTCTCAGTTGTGTACAGGAAAGTGAAATCTTGTAGAATTGGGTCCACAAGTGTGGAGAAAGAGGGCAAAGTTTGAGTCTAGAATTGTTTGGCCCTACCTCACGAGTTTCTGTTACTTGCCATTGGTGTTTTCTGGTAAGATTTCACCTCTTATTCCTCTGGGAAAACCATTTTTTTTTTCTTACTGCTCTTTCCTTGCCTTTTCAAAGAATGAGACATTGTGAGGTCTTCTGGCAAAGTAGGAGGTATTCAAATTCCCCCTCCACCAAGAAAAGATAACTGAGCATGTAGTTATTCTCTAGTGAGTGTTGCTCAAAGTACTTGTTGCTTCTGAGCTTAGTGCCAAGTTGGCTGGCATGACTGGAAAAAGTTTTGTCTGTCCATTCTTCTTGGTGTAAAGGGTAGACAATGTAACCTTCATGAGTTCTAGCAAAGACTTGGTGAGGCTGTAAATGTTAACAGTCCCACAGAAGACCCGAGACAGCAGAGCAGTGAGCCAGCTCTCTAGGCAGAGACAAGATGGGAAAGAGCGCTCTAGGAGCAAATCCTCCTGGAAGACATTTCCAAACATATTAAGGATAAGAAGGTGACTGGGAATAGTCAACATGGATTTATGAAGGGGAAATCATGCTTGGCCAGCTGGATAACTGTCAATGATGAGATGACTGGCTCAGTGGATGTAGGGAGAGCAGTGGATGATGCTCATCTTGATTTTTAGCAAGGCTTTTGAAACTGCCTCTTACAATATCCTCATTGACAAGCTGATTAAGTACAGGCTAGATAAGGGGACAGTGAGGAGGATGGAAAAATGGCTGAATTGCTGAGCTTGAAGGGTTGTGACCACTGGTATGAAGTCCAGCTCGAGTCCAGGCATTTGGTGTTCCTCAGAGATTGACACTTATGGAAAATACTATTTAACATAATCATTAATAAACCTGGATGATGGAAGAGTGTATACTCAGCAACTCTGCCGATGATACAAAACTTAGAGGAGTGGTTGATGCACCAGATGGTTGCGCTGCAATTCAGACAGGCTGGAGAAGTGGCTCTACAGAAAGCTAATAAAGCTCAACAAAGGCAAAGGTCCTCAGTCTGCAGAGAAACAGCCCAGGGCACCATCCCACACTGGGAGTTGACTGGTCAGAAAACACCTTTGCAGAAATGGATCTGAGTTTTCTGGTGAACAGCAAGGTAGACATTTGCCAGCAAGGCACCCTTGCAGCAAGGGCAGCCAACAGTATCCTGGTCTGCATCAGGGAAAGCATTACCAACAGTGGCATGAGTTGCCAGTAGAGATTGTGAAGTCTCCATACCTGGAGATATTAAAAACGCAACTAGATAAGGCCCTGAGCAACCTGCTGTCATTGACCCTGCTTGAGAGAGGGGGTTGGACCAGGTGACCTTCAGAGGTCCCTCCCGCCATCCTGAGATCCTGTGACTGCTGAGCTGAGTGACTGGCAAATGCTGTTACAAACACTTTCTCTAGGGGGAAACATAAAAAAACAACCCAAAAACCTAAAACAGAGAGAGGGATTTTTTTGTGTGGAAAGTACTAGATATGGGGCTATTAAGAAACAGAAACTCTTGTTTGATGGGAGAATGTGCTTTAAACAGTATCTTTTTATCCTTAAGCACGTCGTGTTTTTTCTACTTGCTGCAGGCTTTTCCTGTTGGTTAGTAAGGCAGAACCCCCAGATCTGCAGCTCAGAGGGCTTCATAAGTGTGGTGGCAAGGAGCTGCATAAAATGTAAGTGTGAAGTGTGTCAGTATATCCTGCCTCTTGCTTAAAGGTGATGATTTTGACAGAATTGGGACAGGCTGAAAGTGGGAAAGGCCAGTGGTCTGTGTCCAGGGAATGTGTGGAAATGACAGAGGAGCCCTAAAAACAGGGCCTGGAGTGTTTATTGTCAGGGCCCTGGGAGCACCCTGCCCCAGGGTGTTGTTCCTGCCCTGACCCCAGCCCAGGACCCCATGTCAGCCCCCAGGGCCATAAGCCCCTGCCCCAGTGACTCCACAGCAGGGCTGGTCTCCAGGTCCCCACAGCCCTGCCTGGCTTCGGGCCCATGGCCTGTCCCCATCCCCAGGGAGGTGGCTGATGCCCAGGGCTGGGGCTGCCCTGGGCCCCTGGCTGCCAGCTCCTGGATGGGGGTGGGATGGGCCCTGACTGCTGGACCCTGCCCTGATGGACCTCCATGGACACCTCCAGCCCACAGGGCCCTGGTAATTGCTCCACTGCTTTCCTAGAGATGTTCTGAAGCTTTTTGTCAGCGTTATGTTCATTTAAAGTTAATGCCTCTCCTGGGTTTCTTTAGGACCCAGCTCCTGGCCGAAGCTCACTTTGTCACAGCAGAGTCCTTGGATGAAAACCTCTAAACTTTATCTATGTTCCACTGACTTTGAAAGACACTCGTGCTGGAGTCAAATTAGGAAATGTAATGTGGGTACCTTGAGAACTTTATTCCTTTTATTTCTGTGACAGAGCCTTGCTATTAAAATAGCATAATAGATGTGCACTAGGTAGTGCATTAGGAGGAAAAACAATGGGAAACTAACTTCTGAAAGGCTATAGATAGTGCACTAAATGGTGACTTTTTTCTTGCTAACTTGGGTATCTTGTCATATGTTAATTAAATGCCTGGAAAAGTCTTTAGGAGATAATAAGAAGATAATAGTGAATAGACTTTAATGTAAATTGGAAGCATTATGCTGAATCTCTTCGTCTGTCTTACTTTTAAAGTTCAGTAAGAATTCCTTGCTCAAACTATCGATCTTAATGTATTAAAAAGTAAGACAATTTAAAAGTAAATTAGAGAGCTGAAAAGCTTTCTGAATTAAAGTGATTTGGTCTGTCTCTATCATTTGAAGTCCTCATTTCGCACTTGTTTATGTATTATTTCAGGGCTTATATAAAGGCTATCTTTGCCCTAGGACATCTTTTCCCACTGGGAAAAATCAGATCTCATATCTATTTCTCTGTTCTTCCTTCTTCCCCCTGTTTCCTTTCACATTTGGAAGTCTGCTTCCTGTGGTTTTGATCACGGGTGTGAAACTATAGTCTGTGCATTTATGCAAAGGCATTGGGAAAATGTCCATAATGAACTGAATTCTGCTATGCTTGGCACAGAAGATGGGAGCAGGATGTGGCTTCTGATTATCCTCATGACTGCACTGACTGGCATTTGTCACTGTAAAGGCTGATACTCACATTCCAGCAGGGCTTGATCCCGTGAACCTCAACTCAAAGGAACCTCACTATTCATCTTTGAACTCCTCAACACTAATTGAAGAAAGAGCGCTTCACTCTGAGGAGGAATCTTAGGCAGGTCTGTGCTGTCCTGTCACTCTCTTGAAAGACTGGATAGTTACTTGCATTAGAACCAAAACCATGTTCGGAGTATATGTGCAGTCTGGCCAATATATTCATCATATAAGTTCCTGAACACCCTCACACTCTTGACTTTTTAACATCTTGTGTGTTTCAACTGAAATCCTTCAGCAGAGGAATACGTTTCTCAAAACACAGGGGAAAGAGGAGTTTCTTTTACTTGCTTTCTGATGTCACTTTGTTTCTTTCTTTCCCTTTCTTCCTCTTCTCCTCACTCTGTCCTGGAAAGGGAGACATGATACTGTGTTCTGTATTGAGACCAGTCTTCCCATCTATTCAAAGCATGTTTGAGAAGGCAGTCCTGGCTTTGAACTCTAGCTGCAGGTGTCCTCAGTTGGAAGGGACCGTGCTAATGGCCTCTAGGAGGCTTTCATGCAGCCAATGGAACTGGACCACTTGAAATCCCAATTTCCACGGCCGTTCAGAGTGCTGTCATTTACTGTATCAAAAGTAACTAATTTATTTGTATGATGTCTAGTGAGCATTGCAGCTTGGATTAGAAAAAGGGGTTCCCCCTTTTCCTGTGTTATAGGACAGTTATTTTCTACAACAATTTCCATCTGAATTTTGCTGGGTTTGCCTCCTTTTGGCTTAAAACTGAAGAGAAATTGATGCTTTCTTCAGTTCGGATGATCAGGTTCACAGGAGCTGCTTTATTCTGCACCACAGCAGTGGTGACTACAGCCAAAAAAAGACTTCAAATCACAACAGATTTTTCTCATCCGTCTAAAGTGTTGGTGAGGACTTGTCTGAAACTTTGGCATTGTGGCTTCCAGCTATGTGCAGCTCAGCTTGTATACCTCAAAGGCTTGCAAGAAAGCCATACAAATAGCTATTAATTATGACCTGTGTGTTGCCTTTACGATCAATATATTACATTGGTGGAAAAAACAGCTTCTGTAAGACAGCATCCTTCTCTGCATCATTATCAGTGGTTTTGATGACACTCTACATCAGGAAGGGGCTCCATGTAGGCAGTTAAAAGCATAAGTCATGTCTGTTTTTCAGGAAACTCTACTTTGGGAGCTAAGAACTCTTTGTTTTGGCATGCAGAGATTTCTCATTCCTAAAATATCTAACAATTAAAGTAAGGAATTAGTGTTTTCTTAAATTAATCTGCGGTGACATTCATCTCTTCCTTTCTAGCTCCATCAGCAGCTTTAGTGTGATACTTCAGACAGCCTGAGCTTCCCCAGTGCTCGTGTACCTGGCAACTCAGCTTGCCAGTTCCCATTTCAGGACATCTTTATATGCAAGAGTAACTCTTTTCTTAAAAAAAAAAAATTTACTAAGAGCATATATTTATTCTTCTTTTCTCAGCTTCTGAAGGATGCCGTTATAAGATTAGTGGGCCCACTTTTTGAACTGTGAGTTTGTGTTATGAGTTTCATTGTTTTCAGCCAAAAAGTTTTTATGTTAGAAATTGTAGCAGACAGAAAGGTAGGTAAGAGGGAGCACCTCTATCTGAGGTATTTTATTAAGATGAATTGGTTTTTTGGATCTTCTTTGCTGTTTTTACTTCACTAATAGAAAATGATTATATCTGACATTACGTAGCTATGTGGCATTTTTCCTTAAAGACATGAACTGAAAAAGGGCAAAGGTATACTTTATAACTTGGATCATCAGGAAATTCTGTTTCTATCTGGATTAATTTAGCTGTTTAAATCTGCTTCTACCATTATTTTTCATTTATAGGGACAACATGAAAGTTGAATTCACTGCCACACAGGTCTTTAGAGTACTAAAGATCCCATGCTAAAGATATGGGGTAATCTTAAAAAAAAATAAAATAAAATTTACCCATCATTACTAAACAGGTTTTTAGGATTATCTGATAGTTTTGGCTGGGTTAGACCTCAATATGTTCATATCCTCAGCATGTCTCCTGAGGTACGGTGAGTCAGCAGCAGAGGTCTGTATACAGAGGAAAAAACAATTGAAGTAGCAGTAACAGAAGGTGTGGCTTCTGTGACAGGTTTGTGAAGAGATGGTGTCCAACTGTATTCAGTGACTGTGCAATCTATAGCTAAACAGACAGTCGAATTCCGCATTCTGTCTTGGAGAGATGAATAGCTTGGATCTCTTTATGTCTCTTTTGAAGGTACGGACACTTGGGATATAGATGTCATTCCCAGTCAATTCCAGTTTGAGGAATCTAAGCATGTATATCACCAGTGGAAAATATATGGGCAATTCACCTAAAGAACAGTAAGAAAAGTGATGACTTCTCCCTGGTGCCAGTAAATTTTTGTTTTGGCTAGCAGGTTGATACTGAACAGTGCTGAAAAAGTTTTGCAACACGTTATATTTGAAAACATGTTTAATAGATGCAAAGACTTTTATGAGCTGTCTTCTGCCCAAGGGACATGATTTTTATATCAATTTTTAGAAGTGTACATACAGATCTGATTTGAAGTTATTGCAGAATATGAGTTTTCTTTCATTCCTGTTAATAGCAGGGTCTTAAAAATCCATGGAAACATCTTTTTAAACTTTTTAATTTGTGACCTCACATCAACAATTATACTTAAATATAGTCATCTTGCATGTATTCATATCACTGTCTTGACAGAACCCACGGAAAGCACTTCAGACTGATGAAATATTTGTTTGTATGTGAACATTAGAGGGGACATTATTTGTTTTTATGCTGACAACCTCTAAGTGCCCTGTATGGGATCAGAATGCTGTTGTGCTGGTGGTTTTGGAACTGTGAAAGTCTGTACCATTCTGTAACTGTGCAGTGGGTTTTTATATAGTTTGAAAAATACCAAGCTAAAAAAAGTGAGTGTTACCAGTATATTTAAAGCATCCCTGACACATAAAGAATATTTGTATCTTTGTCTTTCCTATCTTTTTATTTTACTATGTTTTACTACTTTATCTTAGAGTGGAACCAATCTGTGGAGCTACGTTAAATCAGTTTTACATAAGTGACTGCCATTCCAAATCCATAGGTAGAAATGGCAGCAAAGTCTGAGCAGGTGTTGAGCAATATCAACTGACATACTGTCCTGTGACCAAAGCAGGGAGGTGAAGCCAGCTAGCTGGGAAAAATATTGTTTCCTGAGTTCACTACAGGTTTCCTTATTTGCTCCCCTTCCTCCTCTCTTTGGAAGTAGGTTTTTTATTTCCTGAACTGGGAGAAGGGAATGGACAGAGTACTTCACCTTCTTGACTTTTGCTTCTAATTCAGCAGGTGAGATAATAATTTAAATGTCCTGTATCCCACGAGTGTCATGTACAAATAAATGTATTTGCTATATTTAGTCACCCTTTCCTAAATGAGGTACACTAACTCATATAACAGTGAATTCAGCACAGGATTTTCCCTGCCCATCTTTAGTTCTTTCCAAAACTATTATGAGTCATGTACAAACCCCTTTATGAACCCTTGGGCTGAAAGGTGCAGCAGCTTCTTTAGTCGAGAGTACCATTTGCGTCAGCATTGAAATTGGAGCCTAACAATGTTCATTTTGTGACTTCCTGCTGTTTTTAACCATCCTATTTGCACAGAATCCCTTCCAGACTTCTTAACAGTGCTGTGAATTTCTCCAGAGGGAATATAGCAATTATGTTGTGGTCACTTATTTAGTGGTTTGGTTGTTTTTACTTCCTGGACTCTTCTCCTGTGCATTACTTGGGAATTGGTCAAGGGTACGTTCTCTCCTCAGATTAGGTTAAAAAATTACTTTTCCAAGAAAAAAATCATTTGGAGTATTAGAGGATTTGTTTCTGCCAAACTACAGCTAGATATGCCAGTAAACTCAGTTTATGTTGAGGTTATTTTGTGCCACAGTTATTCTAGGAAGTTTTATTCCTTTTCTGACTTTTCCTGGGGTTTAAACAAGTCTACCCAAATGGCTGGTTATCCCAAAAGCAAAGGTTTTCAGGTTGGGAAACACTCCTCCTGAAGAATCCTTACTTTTGTTGTGGCTCTTGTATTTGAGCCGCAGGGGCTGCTGGGCGTAAGACAACCAGCCCATTTCTAGCAGAGCAGACAGTCCTCAAAGAGCTGGAGACCTGCTGGAGAAGTGTTCTAAGCCTTCAGACTTTGCCCCAAAATGGTGCACTTGCTGTTTCTTCTTCAGCTGCCTAATTCTTTGCTTCTTCCTCTCTAGCCTGGCTGAAATGAGGTCACACACACAAACGTTTTGCTTCCTCCACCAGTATTTTGAGAGTGTGAGTGTATTGAAGGAAGAGCCATTGCCTAACGCCAGGGGCTGGTGATGGTGCCCATGCAGAGACATGACATCTGTCCAGATGACACAAGAAACCTAGCTTTCATATAAACTAGGGGGAAAAGATTTGAGATTGGGGGGAAAGCTGAGAGAGACAGATTAGTGTATTAAGGAACTGGGCAGATTCTTCAGACAATGCTGCATCGGTTGCCAATCATGCTGTATCGGGAAGCATTTTAGATCATGAGGGTAGAAAGCTAATGTTGAGCTATACTGAACAAAAGTATACCAGATAAACTTCTGGCTTAATAAGGCTCACATTCTGCAATACTGCATTTAAGACAAAAGACAGATTCCCTAGCAGATCCCCTGGCTCCAGGAGAGCGAACTATGGGTGGACCTGAGCGCTCTAATTTTTTTCTCTCTGTAGGCTGCTCATTCGTTTTGTATTGTATAGCAACCACTGCAGTGATGGCTGCATAAATATTCTTCACACTTTATTCTCTTTTACTTCAATGCCTAAGGGAAGAATTTTATTGAAAAACTTGATAAAATAAATTAGGCATCTGTAGAATACAGAAAAAGTATGTACGTTCGTGGTGGAGAAATAATTTACTAAATAGTTGTGCGCTTCTCTGAGCAGTTCAAAATCTGAAGAGACAAGGAAGACTGTGGTTTGTGAGGGTTTTGTTTGTTTTGTTTTGGGTTTTGTTTGTTTGTTTTGGGTTTTTTTTTGTTTGATTTGGGTTTTTTTTTTTGTGGAAAAAGGCCTTTTGGAGAAGTCTTTGCAAATGTTTTAGAGATGTTTTGATTTGTTTGCATTATTTCATATTTGAACAGGACAGCTATTGTACTTCTTTCTATAGGTCCCTTTGGAATTGAGAGGTTTCACAGTTAGAGGCTATGTAGCTTGCTTGAATACTGAGAAAGAAACCAAACTGGTTCTGAGGTGAAACTCAATAAAATCTGTAGTACTCCTTTTGTTTACTTCAATGATCTGTGGACTGGAAACATGATGAAGATACAAAATGCTGTGATGTAAAGCTTCAAAGGAGTCCTGTGGTCTTTATGACATGTCCTACTATGTTAATAAGGAAAGGCAAGGGCTTCTTATTTGCATACTCTAATTTGCTAGCAAAATAGATGCTCCACAGCTATTTAGGCATATTTAATGAGATTCTGCCTGGATATCTGTTAAGGTGGGGTGTGGGATGTACCACTGTTACTTGGGAAAATAGTTATAGTTGTTAAATGCCTGGGTTGTTTATTAGTTACTACATGGTTTAGGCTTCTAGATAATTCCAATAGAGCATAGTTCTGTTGCCCTCCTATCTGCTAGCTGCTAAAATTGCTGACCAAACTCTTGGGGACTGTCCTGACTCAGGCTCTGTAACCATTCTTTGTATCAGGAGCTGGTAGAGCAGAGCTTTCTCTTTCTGCCTTCCATCATGGACCCTCATCAAGAGAGAGAATCACCCAGGTTGGAAGGGACCTTTTAAGATCATCTAGTCCAACCAACGAAAAAAAAAAAACAACAAACCAAAAACCAACCAACCAAATAAACCCCCCCCACACACAAACCACACACTACACCCGAAACACCACCAACCCACCACTAATCCATATCCCTGAGCACCATGTCAACTCGTCTCTTGAATACCTCCAGGGATGGTGCCTCAACCACCTCCCT